>LR738711.1:724953366-724964846 GCA_902687465.1 Secale cereale
CTCTCCCTCCTCCCGCAGAGTCTTGGCGAAGCCCTGTAGCTTTTCCCGTTGCATCCACCACCATGCCGTCGTGCTGCTGGATCTCCATCAACCTCTCCTTCCCCCTTGCTTGATCAAGAAGGAAGAGACATCGATGTACCGTACGTGTGTTGAATGCGGAGGTGACGTCCGTTCGGCGCTGGGATCATCGGTGATAGGGATCACGACGAGTACGACTCCATCATCCACGTTCCTTCGAACGCTTCCGCTCGCGATCTACAAAGGGTATGTAGATGCACTCCTTTATGCTCGTTGCTAGATGAATCCTTAAATTGATCTTGGTGAAGTGTAGGATTTTTTTTGAATTATGCTACGTTCCCCAACAGTGGCATCTGAGCTAGGTCTTTGCGTAGCATCTTGCACGAGTAGAACACAAACAAGTTGTGGGCGTTGATTTTGTTCAATTCTCTTGCCGTTACTAGTCCAATCTTGATTCGGCGGCATCATGGGATGAAGCGGCCCGGACCGACCTTACACGTACGCTTATGTGAGACTGGTTCCACCGACTGACATGCACTAGTTGCATAAGGTGGTTGGCGGGTGTCTGTCTCTCCCACTTTAGTCGGATCGGATTCAATGTAAAGGGTCCTTATGAAGGGTAAATAGAAATTGACATATCACGTTGTGGTTTTGGCATAGGTAAGAAACGTTCTTGCTAGAAACCTATAGAAGCCACGTAAAAACATGCAACAACAATTAGAGGACGTCTAACTTGTTCTTGTAGCATGTGCTATGTGATGTGATATGGCCAAGAAGATGTGATGAATGATATATGAGATTGATCATGTTCTTGTAATATGGAATCACGACTTGCATGTTGATGAGAATGACAACCGGCAGGAGCCATAGGAGTTGTCTTATTTATTGTATGACCTGCGTGTCACTGAATAACGCCATGTAATTACTTTACTTTATTGCTAAACGTTAGCCGTAGTAGTAGAAGTAATATTTGGCAAGACGACTTCATGAAGACACGATGATGGAGATCATGGTGTCATGCCGGTGACAAAGATGATCGTGGTGCCCCGAAGATGGAGATGAAAGGAGCAAAATGATATTGGCCATATCATGTCACTTTATTTGATTGCATGTGATGTTTATCATGTTTATGCATCTTGTTTACTTAGAACGACGGTAGTAAATAAGATGATCTCTCACCAATTTTTTTTCAAGAATTGTGTTCCCCTAACTGTGCACCGTTGCTAAGGATCGTTGTTCCGAAGCACCACGTGATGATCGGGTGTGATAGGCTCTAACGTTCGCATACAACGGGTATAAGCCAGATTTACACACGCAATACACTTAGGGTTCACTTGACGGGCCTAGCATGTACAGACATGGCCTCGGAACACGGAAGACCGAAAGGTCAAACATGAGTCGTATAGAAGATACGATCAACATGAAGATGTTCACCGTTGATGACTAGTCCGTCTCACGTGATGATCGGACACGGGCTAGTCGATTCGGATCATGTGTCACTTAGATGACTAGAGAGATGTCAATCTGAGTGGGAGTTCATTAAATTTGATTAGATGAACTTAATTGTCATGAACTTAGTCTAAATTCTTTACAATATGTCTTGTAGATCAAATGGCCCACGCTCATGTCACCCTCAACTTCAACGAGTTCCTAAAGAAATCCAAGCTGAAAGACGATGGTAGCAACTATACGGATTGGGTCCGTAACCTGAGGATCATCCTCATAGCTGCCAAGAAAACTTATGTCCTAGAAGCACCGCTAGGTGACACTCCCGCCCCGGCAAACCAAGATGTTATGAACGCTTGGCAGTCGCGTTGTGAAGATTACTCCCTGGTTCAGTGCGGCATGCTCTACAGCTTAGAATCGGGGCTCCAAAAGCGTTTTGAGCACCACGGAGCATATGAGATGTTCCAATAGGTGAAAATGGTTTTCTAGGCTCATGCCCGAGTTGAGATACATGACGTCTCCAATGCATTCTACAGCTGTAAGATGGAGGAAAATAGTTCTGTCAGCGAGCACATACTCAAGTTGTCTGGGTTGCACAACCGCTTGTCTCAGTTGGGAATGAATCTCCCAAACGAAGCGGTTGTTGACAGAATCCTTCAGTCGCTCCCACCTAGCTACAAGAGCTTCGTGTTGAACTTCAATATGCAAGGGATGGAGAAGTCCATTCCCGAAGTGTATTCAATGCTGAAATCAGCGGAGGTGGAGATCAAGAAAGAGCATCAAGTGTTGATGGTGAATAAAACCACTAAGTTCAAGAAGGTCAAGGGTAAGAAGAACTTCATGAAGGACGGCAAAGGAGTTGCCGCGCCCGGTAAGCCAGTTGCCGGGAAGAAGCCAAAGAATGGACCCAAGCCTGAGACAGAGTGCTTTTATTGCAAGGGAACGGGTCACTGGAAGCGAAACTGCCCCAAATACTTAGCGGACAAGAAGGCCGGCAACGTCAAAGGTATATGTGATATACATGTTATTGATGTGTACCTTACCAGCGCTCGTATTAGCTCCTGGGTATTTGATACCAGTGCAATTGCTCACATTTGTAACTCAAAGCAGGAGCTGCGGAATAAGCGGAGACTGGCGAAGGACGAGGTGACGATGCGCGTCGGGAATGGTTCCAAGGTCGATGTGATCGCCGTCGGCACGCTGCCTCTACATCTACCCTCGAGATTAGTTTTAAACCTTAATAATTGTTATTTAGTACCAGCTTTGAGCATGAACATTGTATCTGGATCTCGTTTGATGCGAGATGGCTACTCATTTAAATCCGAGAATAATGGTTGTTCTATTTATATGAGAGATATGTTTTATGGTCATGCCCCGCTGGTCAATGGTTTATTTTTGATGAATCTCGAACGTGATGATACACATATTCATGGTGTGAATGCCAAAAGATGTAAAGTTGACAATGATAGTCCCACATATTTGTGGCATTGCCGCCTTGGTCATATTGGTGTCAAACGTATGAAGAAGCTCCATGCAGATGGACTTCTAGAGTCTCTTGATTATGAATCATTTGACACGTGCGAACCATGCCTTTTGGGCAAGATGACCAAGACTCCGTTCTCCGGAACAATGGAGCGAGCAACCAACTTATTGGAAATCATACATACCGATGTGTGCGGTCCAATGAGTGTTGAAGCTCACGGCGGCTATCGTTATGTTCTCACCCTCACAGATGACTTGAGTAGATATGGGTATGTCTACTTGATGAAACACAAGTCTGAGGCCTTTGAAAAGTTCAAGGAATTTCAGAATGAGGTTGAGAATCAACGTGACAGAAAAATAAAGTTCTTACGATCGGATCGTGGGGGTGAATATTTAAGTCATGAATTTGGCATGCACCTAAGGAACTATGGAATTGTTTCACAATTGACACCGCCCGGAACACCTCAGTGTAATGGTGTGTCCGGACTCGAAATCGTACTCTATTTGACATGGTGTGATCAATGATGTCTCTCACCGACTTACCGCTATCTTTTTGGAGTTGTGCTTTAGAGACTGCCGCATTCACTTTAAATAGGGCTCTGTCAAATCTGTCGAGAAGACACCGTATGAACTTTGGTTTGGCAAGAAACCTAAGCTGTCGTTTCTAAAAGTTTGGGGTTGCGATGCTTATGTCAAGAAACTTCAACCTGAAAAGCTCGAACCCAAATCGGAAAAATGCGTCTTCATAGGATACCCAAAGGAAACGATTGGGTACACCTTCTACCTCAGATCCGAAGGCAAGGTCTTCGTTGCCAAGAATGGATCCTTTCTGGAGAAAGAGTTTCTCTTGAAAGAAGTGAGTGGGAGGAAAGTAGAACTTGATGAGGTGATGATGGCTTCTCGCCCCTCGTTGGTTACCCCAAGTGGAAGGTTTGAGATGCAGTGTAGCGAAAGTTTTCCCTTGGCAAAGATACCAAGGATCGATTTCCCCTGAGACTCCAAGGTTCAACAAGAAGGTGTCAACTGCTAACGGCGCCAGATATTAGCAATCAACGTGGACCTGCACACAGATACAAATAACTTTGCTCCCAACGAGTACAGAGAGGTTGTCAATCCCTCCGGCCTTGTCGTTTACAAAGGATCAAACACAAGAGATAATAGTGATAGGTATTGCTGCAACTAATAAGTAAAAGCGAAAAGTAAATAGCGGATGTGATCAGTGATGGTAATATGGACCGGGATCCCATGATGTTCACTAGTGATGTCTCTCTCCCAAAAGACGATAAAACAGCTATGTGAGGTAAACGAATTACAGCTGGGCAATTGACAGAATTATGTGCGCAAACCAATGCTAACTATGTTGCAAGAAAGGTAGAGGTTCAAAGCATGGGCGGTACGCCAAGGCAAGTAGACCGAAATCCATCTGCATCTACTACTAATCATCCACCTTGAGATATCTATCTAGAACATCTCGCTGGTATTAAGTTGCGAGTCCCACCCATAGTGTAAACTCAAAGCAACAGACAACTGCATTAAAAGAACTTTGCGTAAAGTAAACAATCCTTGCACCCGCGGTCACAAGCACCGTTGTCTTCCCCCTTGTGGCAACAGCACATCCCCTAGACTCATGTTTCTATCACTCAAGCTAGTCATCGAGGGGCATGAACCCACAATTGAGCATAACGTTCCCTCTTGGAGTCACTACCTACTACTTGGCCAAAGCAATAAATAGCAACGGAGAACATGCAAGAATTACTTACGAACATAAATATAAAAGAGGTAAATCAAATATATTACTCAAACACAATCTGAACATAATCTCACAATCCATCGGATCCCAGCAAACTCAACATAGCAACAGCATAAGGATTACATATGTGCCTCGATCATGTAGGGCAGCTCACGAGGTCTAATTAGTGAAGCACAAGAAGGGGAGGAGAACATCACATAGCTACTGGTCATGGACCCATGGTCCAAGGGAGACTACTCACAACTCATCCGGGAGGCGTCCATGGTGGTGGAGAGGCTCCCGGTGGTGATCCTCCCCTCCGGCAGGGTGCCGGGAAGAGTTCTCCTGGTGCTCCCGATCTTGGAAGCGCGGCGGCAGCGGAACAGAGATGAGATCGCGAAAAAAAGGGTTCCGTCCTTGAGGGTTTCGGGATGCGTGTTAAATATATGCCAAAGGGGGGCATCAGCGGAGGCCTGGGGGGCCCAGGCGCCCCCCCGGCGCGGCCAGGAGGGGGGCCGCGCCACAAGGTCGCCTGGAGCCCTGGTGGCCCCCCTCCGGCCCTACTTCGGCCGTGTGGAAGCTTCCGGGACGCTGATTTTTTATATAATTTTTCCGGGATTTTTCTGCCAGTTTACGTGACGGGAAAACCTGAAATACAAAAACAGTAGAAAACAGAAACTGGCACTGGGGTGCACTGAGTTAATAGGTTAGTCCAAATATGATCAAAAGTGTATGGAAGTGTATAAATATCATAGCAATATCACCCAAAAGAGGCATGAAGCAAGCAGAAATTATAGATACGTTTTGGACGTATCAACATCCCCAAGCTTAATTCATGCTCGTCCTCGAGTAGGTAAATGATAACAAGAATAATTTCTGTGGTGACATGCTATTAACCATATAGGAACTTTCATAGTCATATGACAAAAGCTTACTGAGATAATGAATCTGTAGTAATTAAGTTGCCTCATGAGAAAATCACAAAGAACTGAAAGTTTTACAATATGATACTGAAACATCAAATAGATTTGTAATGAGCATGATGTGCAAATATGATAAAGTGATATCTCGCTTGCCCCCTTTAGTGAAGCAAAACATAAATGCAGGGGCACCTCCAAGGTTTAACTGATGACTAGATACAATGATTTCAGAATAAACGATATCATAATCATGCAAAAGACAATGCTACTTTGGGACAATGCACAGTACACTCAGAATGACAATCATGTTCTCAGTAGTTGGTGCTTTAAAAGAAGGTGAAGACTCTCGAACCGTGGCTTTTGTTGGCAAGGTTGAAAACCCGTGGTCGAAAACAAATACAAAACATGTACCAGAGCTCTTGGTTTTAAAAACAGAGGTAATAATTATTTTTTTAGAATATGCATGCTTCGTCAACGAATGCTAGCAGATAACTCAATTACTTCTCAAGCTGGACAAGTTTCGAGGAACGGCTCCCGAATGAGGACGATCACATCCTCTTAATCTCCTTTGTTTATCACTGCCAAAGTTTTCTGATTTCTCATGAACAAAGCGTGAAGGAGGGTTTGTTTGTTATATTATTTTTGAGCTGGGCGCACTCCTTGCCAGTTCCTTCTCGTATTATGGGCTTGCACATTAGACATGCAATCCCGGGGTGAAGCTTGGCCAACTTAAAAAGATCATGAATTAACTACTACTTCCTCATGAACTAAAACAGAGGCACAAAATAGAAATGCTTTTTTTGAATAATTTCGAGATGGTACATGAAAGTCTTCGTTAGGAATGGCGGGTAAATACCATGTATAGAAAGGTATGGTGGACTCATATGGCATAACTGGTTTAAAAGATTTTGGATGCACAAGCAGTCAGTCCGCTTAGTACAGGCAAAGGTTAGCAAAAGACTGGGAGCGACCAACTAAAAGAGCAATGACGGTCATAATCATGCAGAGCGACAAAGCAACATTGAATCAGGCATGGAAGTTATATCGCTACTCAGAAACAAAAGATCATCAAGGCTTGACAGACTTTCTTTACAGTCTTAAATATGCGTGAGCATACGCCAAGTCAATCAAAATAAATTCTTGAAGGAAGATATTACTAAACCATACCACATCATAGGCAAACAAATCATGTTGGTACTCCAATAACACATTGGGAACCCCCCAGCTATTTGAGACTAACCATAAGAAAACATGAACTACTAAGCACCATTATGCACGTAGCATTTTTATCATAGACATATCAACCAATGCAACAGAAGCAAACTCTCTTAATAAGATAAGCATGATAACTAAAGAGAGTTCCAGCAACCAACTAAACAAAAGCTCTTTAAAAAGATAAGCATGAAAACTAAGAGCTGAACATGATAGTAGCAATTGAAAGACAAAGAACATACACAGCAAAGATAGGCATGAAAATTCTATGTTATGTTCTAGGTTGAAGTGGAGCGTGTTTCTCTCCCACACAAAGAAAGCTGAGTTCCAACTCGTTATGAAAAGCTAAGGAAAACTAAAAAGGAAACTAAAAGCAAGACGCTCCAAGCATAGCACATAACACATGAAGTGATAAAAATATAGTGGAACGAAGGACGAACTGATAATGTTGATGGAGAAGGGGATGCACGAAGGCATCCCCAAGCTTAGACGCTTGAGTCTTCTTGAATATTTCTTGGGGGTGCATCGGGGCATCCCCAAGCTTGAGCGTTTGACACTCCTGAATCTTTGTATCATCTTCCCTCGCACACTTGAAAACTCCCTTCATACATAACTCATCATAATCTGATTAGCGAGGTTAGTACCCATAATAATATAATTGTTCCTTGCTGGAAATAAGGATATTCTTGAAGGTCTACTGTTTCTCAAGATTGCCAAAAGGTTTTTGCAAAGAAAAAGCAAGCTCAAGGTTTGCAAAATGAAGGAAAGGCAAAACAGGACAGAATCTGTGAAAAACAGAACAGCAGGTAGTAAATGATTTTTTCGGGGCACTTCTGCAACTCTAATCAAAAAACTCAGAACAGATGCCCGAAAGACAATTGTATAGAGCACGCTTTCGAAAAAATTCAGACCAAAAAGATGATCTGGTGATTTTATACGAATTTTTCTATCCAAGGACAGAATCTGTTTTCTGTACAGCACGTCACAACTTTTGAACTTTCTTGCAATCAGAGGCTACACTTGGCACAAAGTTGAAAAGCAAAGATACAATGATGATGCTACTGTAGTAACAACATCAAGACACAACAAAAGCAAAATAAAATTTTATTCATGTGGGCTGCCTCCCAAAAGCGCTTTCTTTTATGCCTTTAAGCTAGGCATAATGCAAAGAGATCAAGTTTTATCAAGGGTAAAAGAATAGCTAGCCCGTATAACGGACTCAAAAGGTAACTTAATCTTCTTTCGAGGGAAGTGTTCCATCCCTTTCTTGAGAGGAAATTGGAATCTTATATTCCCCTCTTTCATGTCAATGATAGCACCAATGGTGCGTAGAAACGGACGTCCCAAAATAATTGGACAAGAAGGTTCACATTCAATGTCCATAATAGTAAAATCAACGGGAACATAATTGTCATTGACAATGATAAGAACATCGTCGGTCCTCCCCAAAGGTTTCTTTATGGAAGAATCAACGAGACGAACACCAAAAGAACAAGAATCAAAAGGTTTCAATTTAAGCATATCATATATTCTTTTGGGCATAACGGAGGTACTAGCTCCAACATCACATAAAGCATAGCAAGAGAAGTTATTCAACTTAATTTTAATCATCGGATCCCAAGCATCTTTTAGCTTTCTAGGTATGGAGGCTTCTACTCTAAGTTTCTCCTCCCTAGCTTTGATAAGAGCATTAGTGATATGCTCTGTGAAGGCAAGGTTAAGCGTGCTAGTGCGGGGATCTCTAGACATCTTGTGAAGGAAATCAATAACTTCGGTAAGAGTGCAATTATCAAAATCAAGGTCACTACTATCAAGTAAAGTGGTAGTGGTGTCCTTTAGGTTCACTTGTTTGGTAGTTTCTATAGTCATAGCATCACCATTAATAGGTCCAACAGGACCAGGAGTGCATTGGGTGCTAAGAGTTTGGATATCCTCAACAACTTGGATAGTAGCAACAGTGTGGTGGGTAGGAAGGTTCTTAATTCTATCTTCTTCCTCCCTTTCTCTAGCCCATCTCTCTTTAAGTTTAGCCAACATCCTAATGTTTTCATTAATTTGCACTTGAATAGCATTCATAGGAGTGACCTTCCTCTCCTCAAGAGGAGAAGTTCTAATTTTAAGCAATTCTACCTCATGGGCTAAATTGTCTACCTTCGAAGAGAGATTATCTAGTTTGTTTAGTTTTTCTTCTACACTCTTGTTGAAGGCTTTTTGGGTAGTGATGAAATCTTTAAGCATAATCTCTAGTTCAGTAGTGGAGTTCTTGGTGCTAGGATAAGCATTGTTGTTCCCATAAGAATTAGAGGGGAACGGACTAGGATTGATACCAAAATTACTCCTATAAGCATTGTTATTAAAATTGTTTCTAGAGATAAAGTTCACGTCTACTTGTTCTTGAGCAATCAAAGAATTTAAAGGAACATCACGAGGATCAACAGAAGATTGCTTCGAAAGTAGAGACATGATCAAGTCAACTTTTTCATTTAGGGAGGAAATCTCCTCGACAGAGTTTACCTTCCTACCTGTTGGAGCGCGTTCGGTGTGCCATTGGGAATAGTTGGTCATCATCTCATCGAGAAGCTTCGTGGCAGCACCAAGTGTAGTTGACATAAAGGTTCCTCCCGCGGCCGAATCTAACAAGTTCCGCGAGGTAAAGTTCAAGCCTGCATAAAAAGTTTGGATAACCATCCAAGTAGTCAAACCATGAGTAGGGCAGTCCTTGATAAGAGATTTCATACGTTCCCAAGCTTGGGCAACGTGTTCATTATCCAATTGTTTAAAATTCATTATGTTACTTCTTAGTTGGATAATTTTAGCAGGTGGATAGTATTTTCCAATAAAAGCATATTTGCACTTGTCCCATGAATCTATGCTATTTCTAGGCAAAGATTTAAACCAAATTTTAGCTCCTCCTCTCAAGGAGAAAGGAAAAAGCTTAAGCTTAACTATATTACCATCTATTTCTTGGTACTTCTGCATATCACAGAGTTCAACAAAATTGTTTAAGTGTAAAGCAGCATCATCTCCAGCACCGGAGAATTGATCTTTCATAACTAGATTCAGTAAAGCAGGTTTAATTTCATAAGAAGGTGCTGAAGTGGCAGGTGTAGTGATAGGTGTGTAGATAAAGTCATTGTTGTTATGACTAGTGAAGTCACACAACTTGGTGTTCTCGGTGGAACCCATAGTAGCAAGCAAGCAAGATAACTATTTTTGTGATTTTCGATAGAAGACACTAAAGCAAAAACTGAAAGGTAAACTAACAAGACTAAAAAGCAAAGGTAAAAGATAGTGTGCAACTACCCTATCCTGAAGAGTGGAGTCCCCGGCAACGGTGCCAGAAAACTTTGCTTGATGGCTTCACGTCCCTCGTTGGTTACCCGAAGTGAAAGGTTTGAGATGCAGTGTAGCGGAAGTTTTCCCTTGGCAAAGATACCAAGGATCGATTTCCCCTGAGACTCCAAGGTTCAACAAGAAGGTGTCAACTGCTAACGGCGCCAGATATTAGCAAACAACGTGGACCTGCACACAGATACAAATAACTTTGCTCCCAACGAGTACAGAGAGGTTGTCAATCCCTCCGGCCTTGTCGTTTACAAAGGATCAATCACAAGAGATAATAGTGATAGGTATTGCTGCAACTAATAAGTAAAAGCGGAAAGTAAATAGCGGATGTGATCAGTGATGGTAATATGGACCGGGGTCCCATGATGTTCACTAGTGATGTCTCTCTCCCAAAAGACGATAAAACAGCTATGTGAGGTAAACGAATTACAGCTGGGCAATTGACAGAATTATGTGCGCAAACCAATGCTAACTATGTTGCAAGAAAGGTAGAGGTTCAAAGCATGGGCAGTACGCCAAGGCAAGTAGATCGAAATCCATCTGCATCTACTACTAATCATCCACCTTGAGATATCTATCCAGAACATCTCGCTGGTATTAAGTTGCGAGTCCCATCCATAGTGTAAACTCAAAGCAACAGACAACTGCATTAAAAGAACTTTGCGTAAAGTAAACAATCCTTGCACCCGCGGGCACAAGCACCATTGTTTTCCCCCTTGTGGCAACAACACATCCCCTAGACTCATGTTTCTGTCACTCAAGCTAGTCATCGAGGGGCATGAACCCACAATTGAGCATAACGTTCCCTCTTGGAGTCACTACCTACTACTTGGCCAAAGCAATAAATAGCAACGGAGAACATGCAAGAATTACTTACGAACATAAATATAAAAGAGGTAAATCAAATATATTACTCAAACACAATCTGAACATAATCTCACAATCCATCGGATCCCAGCAAACTCAACATAGCAACAGCATAAGGATTACATATGTGCCTCGATCATGTAGGGCAGCTCACGAGGTCTAATTAGTGAAGCACAAGAAGGGGAGGAGAACATCACATAGCTACTGGTCATGGACCCATGGTCCAAGGGAGACTACTCACAACTCATCCGGGAGGCGTCCATGGTGGTGGAGAGGCTCCCGGTGGTGATCCTCCCCTCCGGCAGGGTGCCGGGAAGAGTTCTCCTGGTGCTCCCGATCTTGGAAGCGCGGCGGCGGCGGAACAGAGATGCGATCGCGAAAAAAAGGGTTCCGTCCTCGAGGGTTTCGGGACGCGTGTTAAATATACGCCAAAGGGGGGCATCAGCGGAGGCCTGGGGGGC
>LR738711.1:724968506-725048945 GCA_902687465.1 Secale cereale
GTTACACCTCTCCCTCCTCCCGCAGAGTCTTGGCGAAGCCCTGCAGCTTTTCCCGTTGCATCCACCACCATGCCGTCGTGCTGTTGGATCTCCATCAACCTCTCCTTCCCCCTTGCTGGATCAAGAAGGAGGAGACGTCGCTGTACCGTACGTGTGTTGAACGCGGAGGTGCCGTCCGTTCGGCGCTGGGATCATCGGTGACAGGGATCACGATGAGTACGACTCCATCATCCACGTTCCTTCGAACGCTTCTGCTCGCGATCTACAAAGGGTATGTAGATGCACTCCTTTATGCTCATTGCTAGATGACTCCTTAGATTGATCTTGGTGAAGCGTAGTAATTTTTTTGAATTATGCTACGTTCCCCAACAGCGCGGACGTGCCCCCGGCTGCGGCCCCGCTTCCCCCTGGCCGCCGCCCCACCGTGCCCGACGACCTCGCAGCGTCGCCGTGTCCTTGCCCGCCGTCTGCCGCCTCATGCCTGGCCTGCGGGGCTGCTCCGCACGCCGGCGCCGCCCCCCACCTCCGGCGTTGCCCCCCCTCCCAGTGCCGTGCCTGCCACCGCCTGGGGCCGCCGCTTGCCACGGCTAGCGGCTGCCGGTGCCCCGCTGTGCCGGGCGGCCTCGCCCCGCGACCACACGCCCGTGCGTGTTCGGGCGGGCATGCCCGACGACCGTAACCCGCAGCCCGTTTAGGCCCCGGGGCCTATGACATGTGGGCCCATCCCCCTTTAAAAAAGAAATAAAAAAGATTATAAAAATAAATAAATAAATGATTAATTAACTTAATTAAGTTGTTTTAGTTAAACTAATTAATTAATTAGCCTAGCTAATCTGTAATTAGTTAGTTGTGAGTATGACAGAGAGGCCCCACCCCTGTTGACGAGTCAGCGTTAACTGGTCAACTGGGACCCCGTGGACCCACTGTCATTTTCTGGTGCATTGCTGGGTGCACTGCACCGGGTGCACCTAGAAAATTTCTGTTTATTTTTGAATTAATAATAAATTGCAGATTATTAATAAAACTTTTAAAAATCATATAAAATAATCTATAACTCGGGTGAAAAAGTTATATATATGAAAGTTGTTCAGAATTTCGAGACGAAACCGGATTCGCGGTCCGTTCGTCCACCACACATCCCTAGCATACCGAACATGGAACAATCCCCTCTGTTTCGTCTGTCCGGAAATGCCTAACACCGGGAATGCTTTCCCGGGTGTTTTCCCCCTTCGCCGGTATCGTGTAGTACTGCGTTAGAACACGCCTAGTACCGCTTATTGTCATGTCATGCAACTGTGTGCTATGTATTTATTGTTTCTTCCCCCCTCTTCTCTCCGGTAGACCCCGAGACTCCTGTTGATGCCCTAGTGATCGACTACGTCGACGACGACTCTTCTTCTCCTTCAGCGGAGCTTCCAGGCAAGCCCCCCCCTTTTTTATCATCCCGATATCGCCCATTCCATTCTCTCTCATGCTTGCATTAGATGTTGCTATTGTTATTGATTGATCCTATTCTGATGCATAGGTTGCTTTTGTACCTGCTATTGTTACCTACATGCTATGCTAAACTACTTAGTATAGGTTGGATAGTGATCCATCAGTGACCCCCACCTTGTCCTTGTTGCCCCTGATTCATCATCGACGACTCGAGCAACGTGATCGAAGACCGAAGCCCGACACTTCATATCACATCACACCCCCCTTGTTGCTCGACTCTGCAGAGGTACTATCGGGTGCCGAGGGTGAAACCTCGTAACGCACTCATGATGATAACTCTGTAGTGTAGCTATTCGGTCGTGGTCATCGAGGGTGATTCCTCTTTCTCCATTCCCGATACGACTCTGTCGTGCAACCCCTCAAGCGTGAACCTCGGGGGTGATTCCTCGTAGTTCGCCTTGACGGTCACATCGAGTGGAATTCGTCGGGGGTGATTCCTCGGGTTTTCCACCTTGATGTTTTGGACACACAGTTACATGGACTTTACTTGAGACCTTTGTGAAAGGCGTGCGGGCTCGGTGAGCACCCGCGGGAGTTGTTACGGTGGCGGCTGGCTGTTTAGCGATATCACCCAGGAGGGGTGATAGCTCCGGACTTGTCCCGACAGCCCTCACTTCTGTCAATAATGCACTAACAGATTTGGGTATTTGTTCTGAGTTGGCCTCTGGCCTTTACGCACTAACCGCCATGCGAGAATAGTTATGGGCCTCGGCGTCGTGATATCAGCCGAAGCTTTGTCAGACGTCCAGTTCAGCATTGCGGCACGGTCAGATCGTGCTGGCCATTCGAGGCGGTACTGGTATTCACCCTGCGTGCAACGACCCGGAGTGCAACGGGTGATGGCCCATGACCCCGGAGCGCTTAGGATGTAGACAGGCGGGGACCTCTCTGCTGAGCCTAGGTAGGGCTACGACGTGTTGATCTTCCGAGGCCGGGCATTGACCCCGAAAGGTGTGTCTAGCCAGAGATGATCGATCGTGAGGTAATGTGGTGCACCCCTGCAGGGAAGTTATCTATTCGAATAGCCGTATCCACGGTAACGGACGTTCAGTCTTATATCCTGATCTACTATAACTAGAAATGGATACTTGAGATATGTGATGGATATGTGGCTGCGAGATTACTTTCTCGCAGGGAGTCGAGGAAGGATCTCTAGGCCGTTAATGCTACAACATGCATTGTTAATTATAAACTGCTATTATGTACTTCCTTCTATTGCTGCAAGATGGTGATTTCCAGAAGATGCTTGAAGATGCTAGTCTTCGATAGGCTAGGCTTTTCCCCTCCTCTTCTGGCATTTCTGCAGTCAGTCCACATATACAGCTTATTCCTTTGATACTGATGCATACTTAGTATAGATCTGATGCCTGCGAGTACTTTGGATGAGTACTCACGGTTGCTTTGCTCCCCATTTTCCCCCTTCTTCTTCTTTCTGGTTGTCTCAACCAGATGGCGGATCCCTGGAGCCAGATGCCACCCTAGTCGACTACTACTACTACCCCGACAGAGCCTACTACTACGTGGAGACAGCTGACGACCAGGAGTAGTTAGGAGGTCCCAGGCAGGAGGCCTTGCCTCTTCGATCGTTGATGTTTGTGCTAGCCTTCTTAAGGCTAAACTTGTTAAACTTATATCTGTACTTAGATATTGTTGCTTCCGCTAACTCTGTTGCTTTCGAGCTTCTGTATTCGAGCCCTCGAGACCCCTGGCTTGTAATATGAAGCTTGTATTATTTTATTTGTGTCTAGAGTTGTGTTGTGATATCTTCCCGTGAGTCCCTGATCTTGGTCGTACACATTTGCGTGCATGATTAGTGTACGGTCAAATCGGATGCGTCACAACTACCATCAGTATGTGGCACATAAAGGCACATAATCAATGACATCTAAATACTTTTTGTTTTTGGAAGTATAACTGCTTCACTTGTTGCTTCAATAGATTGGGATGGATTAAACATTTGAGAACTCTAGAAAGGAGCCCAACTTCTAACATTTTCCTTTATTGGGATGCCTATCGCTTGAGTGATCACACCACTCATTGGGAACAAGAACATGTTCAAGTATTTCTCAGAATTCCCTAGCATTAACACTTTGATCACAAACACTCGCATGATCCTCTTTCCGCAGTGATATCATCATCTAGTTCTAATTGAGTGCTAATGTCCATCAGATTGTGAAGTTCGTCTTCAAAATCACGACCACTACCTTCTTCCTCTGACTCATCTTATGCACCATTGTACTCCACATATATGTCAGCAACTCCTTTATCTGTGGTATCTTCTGAGATCTTCATGCAACCCTCATCATTATAAAGAAATAACAACCCATTCACCAATTCTTTGTGAGGAAAATCTAATGTTTAACACGTACCTTGGGTCCATGATTTGAGTGAAAACACTTGCATTATTGGGCATGTGTAACTCTCTAATGCAAAATTGAACTAGTTACCCACAAATCAATCGTTTTTACACCAACTACACCCTAAGCCCCAACTTTTTCCTACTAGAACCCTACACCTAATCGCACATAGAAAAATAAATAGAACCGGTGAATGAGCACAAGCGAAGGACATGGCGTACCTCGCATTCTTTACTACCGACATGATCGTCATCGGTAACCGCAATTGTCCGAGGGTCGCCATCGCCATTGTGCAAGAGAGTAGGAAGATGACACATCGTCAGGGGATAGAAGGGAGAGGAGGGGCGAAGTGTGTGAAGTGGAGCGGCGCGACCTAGCCCGCTGGCTCAACCTGACAGAGTGTTGATTTCGTGGGACCTTGTGGGACCCGTCGCCCATGGTTGGTTGACCGAGACATTCCGGCCTCCCCCTTGCCACGTGCGCGATTTGAAAATGCTCTAAAGGTTGATTTAGACCGAGGTCAAGAGTGCGAATGCTGATTTCAGGAATTCAAATTTGAGGGTTTGGTTTTGACGACGCGTATTCAGACTTCACTCTCAGCTCAGCGTACCAGGACATAGGCTGCACATCTGCAATTTGCGGTACATTTCGTCCTCCGCGGAGCACGACGACTCCCCCTCCTCCTCTCCTCGCCCTTCGCCGTCGCGTCGGTCGCGAGTTAGAAAACGTGCTGTCAAAAGCGACGCCGCAACGCGAGCGGGATCCTTTCTTGGTCTCACCTCGCCCCGGGCCCCGCACCGACGACACGAAGCACCACCAACCTGCCCCCGACCTCCGACCCTCCCGCCTTGCAGGTTACGCCCAATCGCCCGTCACCTTCGCTTCCAAACCCCGCAAAATCCCCCTCCCTCCCGCGAAAAACACCTGCCGCACGCCGCCCCGCCACCCCTGCCCGCTCAGGCGCCCAACCCTTTGCTTCCATTCTTTCCATCCACCCGCCGATGCGATGCCGACGCCCCAACCCCACCCACCGCCTGCCAGCGCCACGCCACCGCACCCCCGCGCGCGCGGCCGTGGCTATATCACCCAGCATCCAACCTCCGGCACGCTGAGCCTATCCCCC
This sequence comes from Secale cereale, assembly GCA_902687465.1. Lineage (NCBI taxonomy): Eukaryota > Viridiplantae > Streptophyta > Magnoliopsida > Poales > Poaceae > Secale > Secale cereale. The sequence goes on from LR738711.1 coordinate 724,973,484, forward strand.
TCTCTCTCCCACTCCACTCCCCACCCTTCCGGCCACTGCCGCTCCGCCCGCCCGCGCGCCGGCGAGGAGGGGTGAGTAGTGAGGAGCCACGATGGAGCCGGGGACCCATCCTCCCTGCGCGGCCTGCGGGGACGACGCGCACGCCGCCTGCCGCGCCTGCAGCTACGCGCTCTGCAAGGCGTGCCTCGACGAGGACGTCGCCGAGGGCCGCGCCGCCTGCGCGCGCTGCGGCGGGGAGTACGCCGTCTTCGACCCAGGTCCGTTTTCCTCTGACAGAAGCTTGGCGGCTCAGCGAGGGGGTTTGCGCTGACGAGTTTGCTCTCTGTTCCAGCGCATGGCAAGGGGAGCGCCGTGGAGGAGGAGGAGGCGGCGGTGGAGGACCAGCTCGTCGCCGAGGGCATGCGTGGGCGGGTCACAATGGGGAACCAACTCAGCGGTCGCCAGGTGAAGTCATTTATTCCTGCAACTGTCCGATTTTGGGTAGATCAGCAAAAGATATACAGTAGTACAGTACTCCCTCTATAAACTAATATAAGAGCATCTAGATCACTATTTTTTTAGTGTTCTAAATGCTCTTATATTAGTTTACAGAGGGAGTACCTCTCAAGGAAGGGGAATTTCCTACAGTTCTGACAATGTTGGATGTGATTTTGGTGCAACAGGATGAAGTAAGTCATGCCAGGACCCTTAGCAGCATGTCTGGAGTTGGGAGTGGTAGGCATACTTCTATAGTTTGCTTGGGCTTTTTACCTTAATCTGATGTCGCTTGAGTACTGAATTTTTTTCCACTCACTCTGGATTTGAAGAGTTGAATGATGAATCCGGGAAGCCCATCTGGAAGAACAGGGTTGATAGTTGGAAGGAGAAGAAGAATGAGAAAAAAGCCTCAGCGAAAAAGGCTGCAGCTAAAGCACAAGTTCCGCCTGTGGAAGAACAGATCATGGAAGAAAAGGAGTAAGAATTACGCATCTATTAAATTGATTACTTTAGAGCTTTTGCTTCTATCAACGTCTCTGAATAAATGAGTATTTGTAAATCTCTCCTTGACCATTTTTAGGTATAATCATAACAATTACTCCCTCCGTCCAAAAATAAGTTCAGTGACACTTATTTTGGGACGGAGGAAGTATATAGTTAGCTCATTCACACCCAAGATTGTTTTTAGACGAGCTAGATGCCAGCTATATTTGAAATTGACCTTAATGTCTCATGTCACTATCTTACCTACAAACTTCTATATCTCCCATGTACTGGGGAAAATAGCTTAAACTAAGCTGAAAAATGTGATATTGTATTCACACTTCATATCTCATTAACATGCTTCATTTACACCTAAGTCACACAATTTGTCCCCTAAAAAAAGTCACACAGTTTGTTGCTTAGCTTGGCCTATAACCATTAACCACACCTTCTTGTTTGTACTCCCTCCGTTCGGAATTACTTGTCTCGGAAATGGATGTATCTAGAACTAAAATACATCTAGATACATCCATTTATGCGACAAGTAATTCCGAACGGAGGGAGTACATCTTAACATCTGGATCTTCCTAAGTTGTGGATTCAATATGTTTAGCTTGTCTGCCATTATACTCTCCCCTGGCTTATTTCAAGACCTTTTTGAGCTTCACCTCTGTTACATTGTAAAATGACATGGTGTTTTGTTGAAATGCATTGTATCACCTTCGCCCATTAGCTTAGGATTTTGGGCGACTTGGTTGGTGCATATAATTCAAGTGTTATAATTTTAATATGCTGTTAATTTATTCTGACACACCAAACGATTTTGCAGTTTGACAGATGCGTATGAGCCACTTTCCCGGATCATCCCTATATCGAAGAACAAGCTCACACCTTACAGGGCAGTCATCATTATGCGGCTAGTAGTTCTCGGGCTCTTCTTCCACTACCGTATCACCAACCCTGTCGACAGTGCCTTTGGTCTCTGGCTGACTTCAGTCATATGTGAGATCTGGTTCGGTTTCTCCTGGATCTTGGATCAATTTCCCAAGTGGTGTCCTGTCAACCGAGAGACTTACGTTGATAGGCTGATTGCACGGTATGCTCAGTAGTAGTACAACTAAACTGTTTATATATCAGCAAGTATTGGTTCTAGTGAATTTCATAATCAATGCATGTTACAGATATGGAGATGGAGAAGATTCTGGGTTAGCACCTGTGGATTTCTTTGTCAGTACAGTGGATCCACTGAAAGAGCCTCCGCTAATCACTGCGAACACTGTGCTGTCCATTCTTGCGGTGGACTATCCTGTTGAGAAAATTTCGTGCTACGTCTCTGACGACGGAGCTGCCATGCTCACGTTTGAATCACTTGCTGAAACTGCGGAATTTGCAAGGAGTTGGGTTCCATTTTGCAAGAAGTTCTCCATTGAGCCACGAACTCCCGAGTTCTACTTCTCACAGAAGATTGACTACCTGAAGGACAAAATTCACCCGTCTTTCGTCAAGGAGCGTAGGGCTATGAAGGTATTTTTCGACTGGACAGTTTGACAACGTCCTTTATTTTGGCAGTTCCATTTTGGTGTTAGTCGTGTAAATAAGCATTGTGTTTTGTGCAGAGAGATTATGAAGAGTTCAAGGTGAGGATAAATGCTTTGGTTGCCAAGGCTCAGAAGACACCTGAGGAAGGCTGGGTCATGCAGGATGGGACACCGTGGCCTGGGAACAACTCTCGTGACCACCCTGGCATGATTCAGGTAATTTTCTTTTCACTACTGAAATATCAATCCAAGAAATGTTATGGGTTAATCTTTTTTTAAGAATATATAAGGCGATCTTTGACAGTAACTGCAAGTTCTTGCATCAGTATTGAAGTTTATACATGTCATAATAATGAAGTGTACGCTGGGGCTCAAGCTCCTTTTCGAAAAAAGAAGAAGTGTACGCTGCCATTTGTATTACGTAAGATATAAGCAACGACAAAGTGCTAACTTTCTTTAACCTCATAAGATATTAAGACATAACAAAATGTTCATGATTTACAACCTTTACAAATAAAAAAAATCAGGATCTATTAGGTAGTTAATTTTTCAGGGCATTGTGTCTAAATCATTCATTCATTGTTCAGCATACGATTAGTTACCGTTGTCTCAAATTTCCTCATTGAAGCTGAACTTACATGAGATCAGGTTCCACTTACATGATTAAGAGAAAGTCGTGGTTTGCAGATGTGGATTGATGCTTCTATAATATATGATGCTTACCCTTATCGTATTTCTGATTCTGGTCGCAGGTTTTCCTTGGTGAGACCGGTGCTCGCGACTACGATGGAAATGAGCTTCCACGGCTAGTATATGTTTCAAGAGAGAAAAGACCAGGGTATCAACACCACAAGAAGGCGGGGGCTATGAATGCTCTGGTAAATCCTTTTTTAGAGAGAATTATCCCATTTATTGTTTATTAAAAAAAACGCTTGAATACTAGGTTACTGAATAATTGTCTTATTTGCCAGGTCCGAGTGTCTGCTGTTCTGACAAATGCTCCCTACATTCTTAACCTTGACTGTGATCACTATGTTAACAACAGCAAAGCTGTGCGTGAAGCAATGTGCTTCATGATGGACCCTTCTGTCGGTAGAGATGTCTGCTATGTCCAGTTCCCACAGAGATTCGATGGGATTGATCGCAGTGATCGTTATGCCAATAGGAACGTCGTGTTCTTTGACGTAAGCATTATGCCACTGATGTGTATTCCATCTAAGTATCTTTACCTTCTCTCACAAAAAAAAATGTAAGTATATTTACCCAACTTATATGTTCATACTTATCATGCACAGGTTAACATGAAAGGGCTTGATGGCATCCAAGGGCCGGTTTATGTGGGAACTGGTTGCTGTTTCTATAGGCAAGCACTCTACGGTTATGGGCCACCATCTCTGCCTGCCCTTCCAAAATCTTCGGCTTGTTCATTCTGCTGCTGCTGCTGTCCTAAGAAAAAGGTTGAAAAAACCGAGAAAGAAATGCACAGAGACTCCAGACGAGAAGACCTTGAGTCTGCCATTTTCAATCTACGGGAAATCGACAGTAAGTGCACGAACTATGTGGAACAAAACGTTCTAAATCTTAAGAAATGTGTTTTCGTAACATTGGTTGCTTTTGCAGACTACGACGAGTACGAGCGGTCCATGCTTATCTCCCAGATGAGCTTCGAGAAGTCGTTTGGACAGTCTTCGGTATTCATTGAATCAACTCTTATGGAGAACGGGGGTGTTCCCGAGTCTGCAGACCCTTCTACACTGATTAAAGAAGCCATTCATGTCATTAGTTGTGGATATGAAGAGAAAACTGAATGGGGAAAAGAGGTTAGTTCTTGCTCTTCAGTGTCTATACTTATGTCAAATTACTTGACAGTTCTCAAGTTATTTTGCTCTGTTCACTAGGCATGACTGATCGTTTCTACTTTTTTGCCAGCTTGGTTGGATCTATGGTTCAGTTACAGAGGATATTCTGACTGGGTTTAAGATGCATTGCCGTGGGTGGAGATCCATCTACTGCATGCCGATAAGACCCGCATTCAAGGGATCGGCCCCAATCAACCTTTCCGATCGTTTGCACCAGGTTCTTCGGTGGGCTCTCGGTTCTGTCGAGATCTTCTTCAGCCGGCATTGCCCGCTGTGGTACGGCTACGGCGGTGGCCGTCTGAGATGGCTCCAGAGGCTGTCCTACATCAACACCATCGTCTACCCCTTCACCTCTGTTCCTCTCGTCGCATACTGCTGCCTGCCTGCCATTTGCTTGCTCACCGGCAAATTCATCATTCCCATCGTAAGATTTCTGAACATATATACTCCATGCTTAACGCCGATAACATTGTTCACTTGCTGATACCATTGTTCACTTGCTGTCAATACAGCTCTCCAATGCCGCAACAATATGGTTTCTTGGCCTCTTCACCTCCATCATCCTGACGAGCGTCCTGGAGCTGCGGTGGAGCGGCATTGGCATCGAGGACTGGTGGCGCAACGAGCAGTTCTGGGTCATCGGTGGCGTTTCCGCTCATCTCTTTGCCGTGTTCCAGGGTATCCTCAAGATGGTTATCGGGCTGGACACCAACTTCACGGTCACGAGCAAGGCCGCGGAGGACGGCGATTTCGCTGAGTTGTATGTGTTCAAGTGGACGACGGTGCTGATCCCGCCCACGACAATCCTGGTGCTCAACCTCGTCGGCGTGGTGGCCGGGTTCTCGGACGCGCTCAACAGCGGCTACGAGTCATGGGGGCCGCTCTTCGGCAAGGTGTTCTTCGCCATGTGGGTGATTATGCACTTGTACCCGTTCCTCAAGGGTCTCATGGGCCGCCAGAACCGGACTCCCACCATCGTCATACTCTGGTCCGTCCTGCTGGCCTCGGTCTTCTCCCTCCTCTGGGTCAAGATCGACCCCTTTATCACCGGTGCCGAGACCGTCGCCACCGGAGCCTGCAGCAGCATCGACTGCTGAGCAACTGCCACTGCTTGGAGGTCCAGGCAATTGTTTGCTGGTCAGCGGATGTGTGTATTTGATCAGTGTAAAGACCTTTGCCCACCATTGCAGAGGTGATGTAGGCTACTATTTTGTGTCGATTTTTTCATCGCTGTTGACTCTTATGGAAAGTTTTGATGTTAAAGCCGCTGGAATTGTGAGCGGCCAAAGTTGAAGTTCTTGTAAAGCATACTTGTAGAAAGGAAACACGTACTTCCATGTGTAGAGAGAGAGAAAAATGGCCTCAGGGGAACTTGAAATTTGTATCTCATATGAAAAATGATAAGATTGACTGGCCTTCTAAAAGGAAACATATGGCATTTCTCCATGAAGATAAGAAATTAGCCGGGGGTAATGCTCCTTTCCGATAAAATGAAGCTAAGAATTAGCAAACAGGCTGTACCCCTGGGCCTTTTATAACTGAGAATTTTTATAGTGTGTCACCCCATCGATAGTTTGAGAAAATGCTTCAAACTCTCAATTCAACTACATTGTGTTCCTACAAGCTACAGACAGTTCCATTTCAAAAAAAGAAAAAGAAGCTACAGCCAGTTCCCTTTTTCCGATGTCAACTTCGCGGTCGCATGATTCTGGTTTTGCCATAGAACTACTCTAAACCAAGTGTATCATCATCAGCTACCATGACCTTTCCAGCATCAGCTTTTCGACTACCGTTTTCCCCACTACAAACATCAGATCGGAGCGCTAATTCCCGCGTTCTCAGTGAAAAAGGCAGCACTGATGAGACATCGATCGCTGCTACTCCCTCTGTTCACTTTTATAAGTCCTTGAAGACATTTCCGACAATGTGTAAAATAGTTCATTTTCTTATGTCTGAAACGACTTATAAAAGTGAACGGAGGGAGTACCTAACTTTCATGAGGACGTGAGTTAGAATTACACACGCGAGGAATACAGATCATGGATCGATTATCCTATCCGCCAAGAATGCAAGATGTGGCTGAATGATGCCCGGTGTGCTGCCCTAGTGACGCAGCCTAGCTATATCAATCGAGTGCTAGTGCTAGTGCTAGTGCTAGTGCTAATGCTACTTATGGGGTGCATTTAGCTTGCCATATATCGTGGCCAGCGTGGTGAATTGGCGGGTCTTGATTGCGTGAACAACGTAGGGGCATGAGTGGGGAATCAAAGGTTTCATATGATGCTTGTACTATTCAATCATGCGCGTTCATTAGGACGGTGATCCATCATTCTCCCGGCAAATTGCCATAGCAAAGCGGGCAATGTGAAATCAATAGATTAGTGTAAACTTGCTTCACCGGCCGGGGAGTAAGGGCAACTCCAACCCGGATACAAATCGCCCGCAAATGTTTAGAGCAACTTCAATGAGACGACCCAAACAGACGGCGATTTCTTCAGTTTTTGTCCGTTTGGATCGGCCGTCCGCCGGCGTCCGCCCTGTTTTAGATATGGATCAGCAGCGCGCCCAACGTGTCGACCCATATGTGCCGGCGTGGCCGGCTGGCTGCCCTGTTTTCAACAAATAGTTCATTTTTGCATTGAATTTACATTTATTGAACCGAATAAAAATAGAATAATTTTAATAAAAATAAAAATGTCTCACATAGTTTTGCAAGCGGAATAAAAAAAGATACATCTATTGGTTGCCAACGTGAGCCCACATATGCTCAACCAAATCATTTTGCAGTTGCACATGAGTTTCTCAATCACTCATGTCATGATGAAATTGCGTGAACTGTTCAAACGTTGCCGCTCCTCCATGCTCAGGCACAACATTCTCATCCTGAAACTGAAACCCTTGATCGTACATACGTTCTGGACGCTCATCTTCTACGATCATATTGTACATGATCACACAACCAGTCATCACCTTCATAGTTTCTGCGTGCTCCAGGTATTAGCAGGATACCGAACGATGCCCCATCGAGATTGCAAAACACCAAAGTCACGCTCGACATCCTTCCTAGCACTCTCTTTCTCTTGGGCAAATCTTTTCCTCTTCTCTCCGACAGGGTTGGGGATTGTTTTGACAATAGTGGTCCACTGAGGATAGATACCGTCACCCAAGTAGTATCATTTGTCGTAGTTGTGGCCGTTGATAGTAAAGTTCACCGGTGGGATGTTGCCTTCGGCAAGCCTAGCAAACACCGGCGAGCGCTGAAGCACGTTGATATCATTGTGTGATCCAGCCATGCCAAAGAATGAGTGCCAGATTCAGAGATCATGAGACGCCACGGCCTCTAGTATGACAGTGCAAGCCCTGACATGGCCCTTATACTGCCCTTGCCAAGCAGAAGGGCAGTTCTTTCACTCCCAGTACATGCAATCTATGCTGCCAAGCATCCCTACGAAGCCCCTGCTGGCATTCATCGCCAACAAACGGGTTGTATCTTCAGCAGTCAGCTCCCTCAAGTACTCAGGGCCAAACACAGCAATAACAGCCTTACAAAATCTATACAGAGACTCTAGGCATGTAGACTCGCTCATACAGACGCACTCGTCAATGAGATCACCGGGCACTCCGTATGCAAGCATTCGGATGGCGGCAGTGCATTTCTGATAAGAGGAGAAACCAATCTTTCCAACGGCATCCTCTTTGCACTTGAAATAGTCATCATAGCCGACGACCCCCTCTCTAATACGGTTGAAAAGATGCCTACTCATACGGAAACGGCGACGAAATTTCTGATGTTTGAACAACGGATTTGTTGTATCAAAGTAGTCCTTCCAAAGAAGAAAATGCCCGCTCTCTCGATTGAGATTCAATGCCGGAAGGTGCCCAGAATGGAGCCACGGAACAACGGCTGCTGGTTGTTGAGGTGGTGATGGACCAACACGGCAGCCAATATCTCCTCCTCGTCATCGAATGAGGAGTCGTCGGAGTTGCAAAGGAAATTGTGAAAAAAAACTCGTCGACGGAGTCCATTTTGTACCTTGGCAAACTGTTGAACAGCTTGCGGGCGTCAACGAAGGAGACGGCCGGCGAAGGGAGTCACGGCACGCACGGACCAGCTTGCTGCCCTGCTGATGTCCGACGAGCGTGCCGGTGAGGATCCGTCAGCTCCCGGCTTCTTGGTCGCGGTCGCGGCTGTGCGGTGGGGGGTGGGGGGTTGGGGGAGCGGGGGTGGGAAGCAGTCGGCTCCCCGTCGGCAAGACGGCGGTGGCGGGTGACGTGGGAGTGGCAGCGTTGCTGGGTGGATGTTGCGGTGCCGGCAGCTCGCAGAGTCACCGGAAAAAATGGGCGGCAGCGTCGGCGACAAAGGAGGCGTGCGAGGGTTGCTGTTGGATGGGGGATGCCAATGTGCCACCGACTAGAGGGCCCGGGGGTGGAGAAGGCGAGCACGCACGTGTCCGCGCCGACGCAAATTCGGCTCAAAAAATGGGTCGGGAATGAGTCGACAGGCGGACGAAAAGCGGACGCGCGTCCGTTTGGGTCGGTGCGTTGGGCCGACTTTTCTGTCCCCGCCGATCCAAACGGACGCCAGCGGACGAAATGGGTCGCCCCGTTGGAGTTGCTCTTATATTCGACCGTTCGGATATCTTTGGCCATTCAATGACGGACACCTAAATTGTTCGACCGGTCCAATCATCCGAAATTCCAAAAATCCTACCATACTGAAGGGAAGTTTGCGGGAGTTTGAACGTCCGTCACAGCGGACTCTGACAATGCAGACCAACCCAAAACACCGCTCTAGAACCCCCCCCCCTCCCGCCCAGCATTCATACCGGTCAGAGCGTATGTGACTGGACGGCCGCCTACCCGCATTCATGTCGGCTGACCAGTGCGGCGACCAAAAATCCCGCTCCACCTGCATTCAACGAGTCCTGATTCGTCTGTCCCGGTTATATAAGTCGGTCGGTCGCGGACGGAAGCCCTACACCATCGCATCGCCGCATCTCCTCTCAGCACACCTCATCGGTCGCTGTGATGGCAACTACGACGCTTTCAAGTGGTTCCTGGCGCACTCCTTCGAATCCGGGGGAGCTCCGGATCCTGGAACTACTGCCCACGACCCCTCGGACTACGTGGCTCCCTCGGATGTCAAGTCAGAGCCGATCTCCTCGGATCACAAGGAGCAGAATCCACCCTTCTTTACCGAAGCCGCCACGACGAGCGAGGACTTCGCCTGCCAGATTGAGATAGTGCTGAAGCGGTCGATAGTGGACCATGTTCCGCCACGGCGTGCAAATCGGACGCGGCATGAAGGAGGAGCCACCATCTTGGCCGCGCATCCGCGACATCCAGATCGAACGTCGCGGCAAGGAGCAGGAGGCGAAGATGACGACGATGTGACGACCGCTTAGGCGACGGTGTGGCGTGGACGATGATGAAGGTGCCGGTGGCCTTGAAGGCCATACCTACGAGGTCGCCGTCTGGTACCTAGCATAGTTTAGTTTAGTTCTTTTTCAGTTTGAACTTGTTAAATTCTGTCAGTTTGGTTGTAAATATATCAAAATTTATTTTAAAAAATTTGGTTCACTTCAATATCTTTGGTGCTTGTGCATGGTCCGTTTGAAATGCCCCGGACTTTTGGTGTCCATGGTTGGATTTCCGGCGCTCCGCACGGACGTTTGACGCCTTCCATATGATGAGTTGTGTTAAGAGCATCACTGCATGTCTGCTGCAATCGTGCAATCTGTAGAAACAGGAGTAGTACGAGTGTAGAACCGCGCGCGCATACAAGATCGCATTGCATGATTACCGTCAACGGGGTACTGTGAAAAGAGAGATCACTGCGGCGCCTCGCGAAGTGGCAGCGCAACTCAAAAGCGTGGCTGGCCGTGCATCATGTTGCGAGGATGGTGAGGGACCGGCATGGCCTAGCCCGCCATCCAAGCTGCGCTATGCATGCATGATGGCCGTGAAAGAGCGCGGTTCCGGTTGGCGGCAGAGTACGCTTCAAGCCTAAACTAAAGCGAAAATAAGGCCGGCGAGTCGACGGAAAAGCCTAATAATAAAGGAGATTGAAGTGCTACTCTTGTCCAGCTCTCATCATTCTCTCCACTCGACTTCTTCTTCCCCTCGCTCGTTTACATACAGTGACGCACACACACCCCAAACAATGACAATCATGCATATTTGCACCAGTCACGTAGGAAACCTCACTGGTTTCTTTCTTGATTTGTGGAGGAGTGGAGGGACATCAGTTTCTGACATGCAGTTGCGGACGTAAACTGGTGTCGATAAGATTCTGGTTGTTTTGAGTACGCACGTGAATGTCCTTTTCCTCTTCTTCTTCTTGTTCAACCTGTCCGTGATGCAAAACTGTTTTACCCTTCTGAATTTGTGATACTGGGGTGAATACAGTATAACAATGCGACAACGAGGCAAAGGCAGCACCAACGACATTGGTCAGCAAACAAAACACAAGAGGAAGACCCTGCTCTGCAAATGTGGCCTCTTCGTTGTATTTTTCGTCAAATTTTTCGACTGATCAATTGATCTATGCTGGTTTAGGAGTACAACATGCAGTGGTAAACTACACGGCGTAACAGCAAACTGCGAACCCGAATCAACCAGCCTCGGTCACCAAAAGAGAATCAGCAAAATGTTCACGATACGCTGCCTAGCTGCCGGCGCGCCATCTCATCTGCACACCTTGCAGAGGCAGACGACCAAGATGACCACGAACGCCAAGCAGGACAGGCCAATGGCGAGCCCGAGAACCACCGCGCTGGGGCCACCCCGAGCGTCGTCGCCGCCGTCCGCGTCTCCGTCACCGCCGCCGTCGTCGTGGTCCGCCGTGCTTTTCTCCGATTTCGCCGTCGCCGGGGGAGCCGTGACCGGGAACCCGTACATGTCGCACGGCGCCACCCCCACGGCGACCTCGGCGGAGAGCTCCGACCTGTTGTAGCACAGCTTGCCGTTGCCGGCCGCCCTGAACACCCGCAGCCTCGACAAGAACCTGGCGCTGAACGGCACCACGCCGTCGAAGTCGTTGTTCTCCAGGTTGAGCTCCTTGAGGCCCCTCATCTCGGACAAGAACGGCGGAATGCTGCCGTTGAGCCGGTTGGAGCCCAGGTTGAGCACCTCCAGCTCGGGCAGCGTGGAGAAGGTCTCCGGGATGCCGCCGGAGAGGGAGTTGTTGGACAGGTCCACGGTGGTGAGCCAAATGAGGTCGCCGATGTGTGTGGGGATCTGGCCTTTGAGAACGTTGGAGCTGAGGTTCAGGTGGGTGATGCCGCCGAGGTGGGTGATGGTGTCGGGAATGGCGCCGGCGATGCGGTTGCCGGAGAGGTCGAGGTGCGTCAGGTTGGGGCAGTGCCAGTGGTGCGGGAGGAAGCCGGATAGGTTGGCATTGGAAATGGTGAGGCGGTTCAGGTGGTCCATGTGGGAGATGACCACGGCCAGCTCGGACGGGGAGCCGGTGGCGAGAGGGGTGTTCGCGACGGTGAGCTCGGTGAGGTTGGCGAGGCGGGAGAGCCACACCGCGGAGAGGCGGCCGAGAGACGCGGTGCAGGAGAAAGACAGGAGACCCGCGGCGAGCTGCTCCGGCGGGAGGAGCCGCGGCGGCGCGGCGGGGCAGTCCGAGAAGGCAAGCGCGCGGAGCGACGGCGCGAGCGCCTCGAGCGCCGCGGCGGAGACGGAGGTGGTGTCGGAGCAGTTGGTGAGGACGAGCGACGTCACGCGCCGGAACGGCGCCCCCGCGTCGCAGGACGCGGCCACGGCGCCGTCCGCGTCGCAGGGGTCGCCGGCGCGGCGCGCGCCGAGCCCGAGCGCGCGCAGCGCCAGCAGCTGCTGCGGGTCGAGCTGCGCGCGGCCGGCGAGCCCGAGCGCGAAGGAGGCTGTGGCCACGACGCGGATGAGCAGGAGGAGGAGGCGAGAGGCGGCGAGGGTGGCGGCCATGCCCACGGACGAGCAGAGGCGGAGGCAGAGCGCGCACCCGCACTGTACGAGCGCGCGTTGGAGCACGGGAAAGGGTTCGTAGAACGAGTGGTGCGCGCGCTCGGTTTACGAGGCTTTGTCCTGCCTGCGTCGCTGGCGGGGCCCTCGGCTCGACGCGCCCCGTTGGATACTTGGGTGGACGCGAGCGGACGGTCGGATGGGGGCGTGTGCGTTGTTTGGGCAGCGGGGGTCGGTCACTTTCGGCATCAGTCAGTGTACAACGCTCGTCTCGTCGGGGTGCGCAGAGAACGCAGCAGCAGTAGCGGCTCGTGGCTGTCTGGGGGCACCCGGTGCCGTTGTCTCGGCTGCGCAAAGACAGAGGAAGAGGGCAACATCTTGTCAAATGCTTCCATGAGAGAGCGGCCGCTGCTTCCTGCCAGTCTTCCCTTCATGTGACCGCCTGCTCAAACTTCGCAGGCTACGATGACCATCGCGTGTCTGAGCACTTCTCGTGACAGAACAGCGATGGCATCGCACTGGTAACTGGGCTCAGAGTTTGATGTTTTGTCGCGCGGTGAATTTTGTTTATCTTCAAGGGGCAGTGAATTTTGAGCAAGTCAGCGTTTAAACTGAACTGCCCGGGGCACCTTCACGAGTAGTGCTATAAATTTGTTCCCTAACTTTTTTTTAGTTAAATTTGTATCCTAACTTGCTTGTAGATGTAGTGTTTTTTTTAGAAAGGACCAGATATAAGCGTCCGCGGGAAATACAAAGCATCTCAAATGTAAAAAAAAGATACACCTAGATTCCAAGACCGCCGAACGACTACTGCTGCAATCAGAACGAGCGACCGACGCGTCGCTGTCGCCGCTTCCCTATCGGAGTCGGCTTGACCTTGCCGATGACAGTCGGGAAGACTTCGTGCATGTGCCCTTAAGACTAGCGCCCTGGAGCCGCAGTTGTCATCGTTGAACTCTTGCATAGATCTGAAGCACATGACACCAAAGCTGGCCACATGACGGGAACCCCTAACCTCACCATCCCAAGGAGACGGCATGAATCTACTACGGAGCTCCGCCGACTACGTCCATATGGACAAACTCGGGGAGGATTGAAACCCGAAAAACAACCTTGAAGAAGAAGCGCCGCCATCGCCTGAGCGCCGCACTTGCGAGGACTAAAACTCTAACTTAAACTACTAACCGAAGCGAAAGCATCGAGATTCCCCTCCCCGTCACTGATCGCACGTGCGGCGGGCAGAGGGAAGGCGATTCCACGGGCTTGCCGGTGAAGTCTGGAGGAGAAAGCTGCCTAGAGGGCTGGGGTTAGGGGAGGAAACAAGAGGATAAACATAAATATAATCATGTCATCAACCAACGAGACATCATATAACTATTATCATAGTTTGTGTAGAATCACCCAATAAGAGGTGACACCATGACAAGTTTGCGTGCTTGTGTGAGGTGCTGAGGTTAAGACGATCGTCTAGCCTCTCATCCCCAAACCCTAGTCGCCCAGTTCTATACCAGTACCAACACTCCTTGTCCTTCATCGTTGCTCAAGGTTGCCGTCGACGAGTCCATTGATAACCCACAAGTGTAGGAGATCATTTGTAGCCTCTTTCGATAAGTAAGAGTGTCGAACCCAATGAGGAGCTAAAGGCAGAACAAATATTCCCTCAAGTTCTATGTACCATCGCTACAACTCTATGCGCCCTTAACGTTTACTTTACCTAGAACAAGTATGAAATTAGAAGTACTTTGTAGTTTTTATGGGATAGGTTTGCAAGAATATAAAGAGCACGTAAATATAAACTAGGGGTTGTTAAGATAAAGAAGCAATAAAGTTAATATAGCGAGTGTGGAAAAGTGGTGGTAGGAGTTGCGAAATTGCCCCTAAGCAATTGACTACGTTACTAGACCGATAGCAAGTTTTATGTGGGAGAGGCCACTACTAGCATGTCATCCCTTACTTGGAATTCTATGCACTTATGATTGGAACTATTAGCAAGCATCCGCAACTACTAACGTTCATTAAGGTAAAACCCAACCATATCATTAAGATATATTGGTCCCCCTTCAATCCCGTATGCATCAATTTCTACGCTAGGTTGAAACTTCTGTCACTCTTGCCCTCCAATACGTAGTCCTATCAACATACAACTAACCCTATGATGTGATCCATGCGCGCGCTCATATGATGGGCACCAAAGGACAACAGCATAACCACAAGCAAATTAAATCAATCATAGCAATTCACCAATCACCGATAGGACAACGATAATCTACTCAGACATCATAGGATGGCTGTTGGGGAACGTTGCATGGAAAACAAAATTTTTTCTCTACGTTCACCAAGATCAATCTAGTAGATGCAACTACGAGGGGAGAGTAGGATCCACATACCCTTGTAGATCGCTAAGCGGAAGCGTTATAAACGCGGATGATGGAGTCGTACTCGCCGCGATTCAGATCGCCGAAGATCCTAGCACCGAAGCAACGGTGCCTCCGCGTTCTTCACACGTACGGCTCGGGGACGTCTCCTCCTTCTTGATCCAGCAAGGGGTGGAGGAGAGGTTGATGGAGAACCGGCAGCACGACGGCGTGGTGGTGATGGTGGAGAAGAACTCCGGCAGGGCTTCGCCTAAGCACCGCGGGAGAAGAAGATGTTATGGGAGAGGGAGGGCAGCACCGAGGCACGAACCTGTGTTTGCTGCCCTCCCTTTGCCTCACTATATATAGGGGGGGTGGAGAGGTGAGGGCGCCCTAGGGTTTCCCCCTAGGGGCCGGCGGCCAGGGCAAGGGGGGGGGCGGCGGCCAAGGCAGGGGGGGGCGGCGGCCAGGGCCAGGCCCTAGGGTTTCCCCCCCCTAGGTGCCTTGCCCCCCACTCCATAGGGGTGCGGCTGCCCTAGGGGGTCCCACCCCCTTAGCCGCATGAGGAGAGGGCCCAGGGGGGGGGGCGCACAGCCCCCTGAGGGCTGTGGTGTCCCCCCTTGTGGCCCATTAGGCCCAGAACTTCTTCCGGACCCCGAAACCCTTTCCGGTACTCCGCCGATTTCCCGATGCTCCCCGGAACACTTCCGGACTCCGAAACCTTTCATCCTATATATCAATCTTCGTCTCCGGACCATTCCGGAGACACTCGTCATGTCCGGGATCTCATCCGGGACTCCGAACAACCTTCGGTAACCATACACTTTTCTCACTAACAACCCTAGCGTCACCGAACGTTAAGTGTGTAGACCCTGCGGGTTCGGAAACCATGTAGACATGACCGAGACACTCCCAGGTCAATAACCAATAGCGGGATCTGGATACCCATATTGGTTCCCACATGTTTCTCGATGATCTCATCGGATGAACCACGATGTCAAGGATTCAGGCAATCCCGTATACAGTTCCCTTTGTCTCGTCGGTATGTTACTTGCCCGAGATTCGATCGTCGGTATCTCTATACCTAGTTCAATCTCGTTACCGGCAAGTCTCTTTACTCGTTACCGTAATACATAATCCCGTGACCAACTACTTAGTCACTTTGAGCTCATTGAGATGACGTATTACCGAGTGGGCCCGGAGATACCTCTCCGTCACACGGAGTGACAAATCCCAGTCTCGATCCATGTCAACTCAACAGACACCCTCGGAGATACCTGTAGAGTACCTTTATAGTCACACAGTTACGTTGCGACGTTTGGCACACACAAAGCACTCCTACGGTGTCAGTGAGTTACATGATCTCATGGTCATAGGAACTTATACTTGACATGCAGAAAACTATAGCGATAACTGACACGATCAAAAGCTATGTTAACGTTTGGGTCTCGTCCATCACATCATTCTCCTAATGATGTGATCCCGTTATCAAATGACAACTCATGTCTTATGACCTGGAAACCGCGGTCATCTTTGATCAACGAGCTAGTCCTGTAGAGGCACACTAGGGACACAAAGTCTGTCTATTCATCCACACGTGTATCTGAGTTTCCAATCAATACAGTTATAGCATGGATAATAAACGATTATCATGAACAAGGAAATATAATAATAACTCTTTTATTATTGCCTCTAGGGCATATTTCCAACAGTCTCCCACTTGCACTAGAGTCAATAATCTAGCATTACAGGGTAATGAATCTAACACCCATAGAGTCTTGGTGTTGATCGTGCTTAGCCCGTGGAAGAGGCTTAGTCAACGGATCTGCAACATTCAAATCCGTGTGTACTTTGCAAATGTTTATGTCCTCCTCCTTGACCGAATCGCGGATGGAATTGAAGCGTCGCTTTATGTGTCTGGTCCTCTTGTGAAACCTTGGTTCCTTGGCTAGAGCAATGGCACCAGTGTTGTCACAGAACAGAGTCATTGGGTTCAGTGCACTAGGCACAACTCCAAGATCTGTCATGAACTCCTTCATCCAGACACCTTCCTTTGCCGCCTCCGAGGCAGCTATATACTCCGCTTCACATGTAGAATCAGCTACCACGCTCTGCTTGGAACTGCACCAGCTTACTGCTCCCCCGTTGAGAATATATACGTATCCGGTTTGAGACTTAGAGTCATCCGGATCAGTGTCAAAGCTTGCATCAACGTAACCCTTTACGACGAGCTCTTGATCACCTCCATAAACGAGAAACATATCCTTAGTCCTTTTCAGGTACTTTAGGATATTCTTGACCGCTGTCCAGTGATCCATACCAGGATTACTCTGAAACCTTCCGGCCATACTTATGGCAAGGCTGACATCTGGTCTTGTGCACAGCATTGCATACATGATAGAGCCTATGGCTGAAGCATAGGGGACGACACTCATCTTTTCTCTATCATCCGCAGTCACTGGGCATTGAGTCTTACTCAACTTCGTACCTTGCAATACCGGCAAGAACCCCTTCTTGGATTGATCCATTTTGAACTTCTTCAAAACTTTATCAAGGTATGTGCTTTGTGAAAGTCCTATCAAGCGTCTTGATCTATCTCTATAGATCTTGATGCCCAATATGAAGGCAGCTTCACCGAGATCTTTCATCGAAAAACTCTTGTTCAAATACCCCTTTACGCTATCCAAAAATTCTATATTGTTTCCAATCAGCAATATGTCATCCACATATAATATTAGAAACGCTATAGAGCTCCCACTCACTTTCTTGTAAATACAAGCTTCATTGTAAACTTGTATAAACCCAAACGCTTTGATCACCTCATCAAAGCGAAGATTCCAACTCCGAGATGCTTGCACCAGCCCATAAATGGAACGCTGAAGCCTGCATACTTTGTCAGCATTCTCTGGATCGACAAAACCTTCTGGTTGCATCATATACAACTCTTCCTTAAGAAAACCGTTAAGGAACGCTGTTTTGACATCCATCTGCCAAATTTCATAATCGAAATATGCAGCTATTGCTAACATGATTCGGACGGATTTAAGCATCGCTACGGGTGAGAAAGTCTCATCGTAGTCAATCCCTTGAACTTGTGAAAAACCCTTTGCCACAAGTCGAGCTTTATACACGGTGACATTACCGTCAGCGTCCGTCTTCCTCTTAAAAATCCATTTATTCTAAATGGCCTTCCGCCCTTCAGGTAATACTTCCAAAGTCCATACTTTGTTTTCATACATGGATCCCATCTCGGATTTCATGGCCTCTAACCATTTGTCGGAATCTGGGCCCACCATCGCTTCTCCATAGCTCGTAGGTTCACCGTTGTCTAACAACATGACCTCCAAGACAGGGTTACCATACCACTCAGGTGCAGTGCGTACCCTTGTCGACCTACGAGGTTCGGTAGTGACTTGATCAGAAGCTTCTTGATCATCATCATTGGCTTCCTCTTCAACCTCTGCAGGCTCCACAAAAACATCTTTCTGTGCTGCGCTACTTTCTGGTTGAAGCAGAGGTTCAATAACCTCATCAAGTTCTACCTTCCTCCCACTCAATTCTTTCGAGAGAAACTCTTTCTCGAGAAAGGACCCGTTCTTAGCGACAAACACTTTGCCCTCGGATCTGAGATAGAAGGTGTACCCAACTGTTTCTTTTGGGTATCCTATGAAGACACATTTGTCCGCTTTGGGTTCGAGCTTTTCTGGCTGAAGCCGTTTGACATAAGCATCGCAACCCCAAACCTTGAGAAAAGACAACTTCGGTTTCTTACTAAACCACAGTTCATACGGTGTTGTCTCAACGGACTTAGATGGAGCCCTATTTAAAGTGAATGCAGCTGTCTCTAACGCATATCCCCAAAACGATAGTGGCAAATCGGCAAGAGACATCATAGAACGTACCATATCTAATAGGGTTCGATTACGACGTTCGGACACACCATTACGCTGTGGTGTTCCGGGTGGCGTCAACTGTGAAACAATTCCACATTTTCTTAAGTGATCACCAAACTCATAACTCAGATATTCTCCCCCTCGATCAGATCGTAGGAACTTGATCTTCTTGTTACGATGATTTTCAACTTCACTCTGAAATTGCTTGAACTTTTCAAAAGTTTCAGACTTATGCTTCATCAAGTAAATGTACCCATATCTACTTAAGTCGTCAGTGAAGGTGAGAAAATAACGATATCCACCGCGCGCCGTTACACTCATCGGACCGCACACATCAGTATGTATGATTTCTAATAAGTCACTTGCCCGTTCCATCGTCCCTGAAAACGGGGTCCTTGTCATCTTGCCCATGAGGCACGGCTCGCACGTGTCAAGTGATTCAAAATCAAGAGACTCCAAAAGTCCATCAGCATGGAGCTTCCTCATGCGTTTTACGCCGATATGACCGAGACGGCAGTGCCACAAGAAAGTGGTATTATCATTATCTACTCTACATCTTTTGGCATCAATGTTATGAACATGTGTATCATCACTATCGAGATTCAATAAGAATAAACCCCTAACTTCGGGTGCATGACCATAAAAGATATTACTCATATAAATAGAACAACCATTATTCTCTGACTTAAATGAGTAACCGTCTCGCAATAAACAAGATCCAGATATAATGTTCATGCTTAACGCAGGCACTAAATAACAATTATTCAGGTTCATAACTAATCCCGATGGTAATCGAAGAGCGAGCGTGCCGACGGCGATCACATCAACCTTGGAACAATTTCCCACGCGCATCGTCACTTCGTCCTTCGCCAGCCTCCGTTTATTCCGCAGTTCCTGTTTAGAGTTGCAAATGTGAGCAACCGAACCGGTATCAAATACCCAGGCACTACAACGAGAGTTGGTAAGGTACACATCAATAACATGTATATCACATATACCTTTGTTGTTGTTGGCCCCCTTCTTGTCCGCCAGATACTTGTGGCAGTTCCGCTTCCAGTGGCCGTTCCCCTTGCAATAGAAACACTCAGTCTCTGGCTTGGGCCCAGCCTTGGGTTTCTTCACTGGATTAGCAACTGCTTTGCCACCCTTCTTAGAGTTACCCTTCTTGCCCTTGCCATTCTTCTTGAAACTGGTGGTCTTATTGACCATCAACACTTGATACTCCTTCTGGATGTCTGCCTCAGCGACTTTCAGCATCGAAAACAGCTCGGCGATGGTCTTGTTCATCCCTTGCATGTTATACTGCTGCACGAAGCTCTTGTAGCTTGGAGGGAGTGACTGGAGAATTCTGTCAATGATAGCCTCATCCGGGAACACAAGTCCCAGATCAGCTATGCGGGTATAGTACCCAGACATCTTCAGTAAGTGCTCACTAACAGACGAATTCTCCTCCATCTTGCAAGCGAAGAATTTATCGGTGGTCTCATACCTCTCGATCTTAGCATTCTTCTCAAAGATGAACTTCAACTCCGTGTACATCTCATATGCACCATGACGTTCAAAACGTCTTTGAAGTCCTCCTTCCAAGCCGTACAACATGGCACACTGCACTATCGAATAGTCATCCGAACGCGTCTGCCAAACGTTCATAACGTCCGCAGAGGCTCCAGGAGCGGGGGGTCACCTAGCGGTGCATTTAGGACATAAACCTTCTGGGCAGCTGTGAGGATGATCCTCAGATTGCGGAGCCAGTCCACAAAGTTGCTCCCGTCATCTTTCAGTTTAGCTTTCTCTAGGAACGCATTAAAATTCAGGGGAGCTACTGCGCGAGCCATCTACAACCAAAATTTGCAAAGACATTTTAGACTATTGTTCATGATAAGTGAGTTATTACCTAATCAAATTAATTATAACTCCCACTCAAATTGACATCCCTCCGGTCATTCGAGCGTGACATGATCCAAATTCACCAACCCAAGTCCGATCATCACGTGAGATGAGGTGGTGTCAATGGTGAACATCAACATGTTGATCATATCTACTATATGACTCATGCTCGACCTTTCGGTCCTCCGTGTTCCGAGGCCATGTCTGTACATGCTAGGCTCGTCAAGTCTAACCCGAGTGTTCTGCATGTGCAAAACTGGCTTGCACCCGTTGTATGCGAACTTAGAGTCTATCACACCCGATCATCACGTGGTGCTTCGAAACGACGAACCTTCGCAACGGCGCACACTCGGGGGGAACACAATTTTATCTTGAAATTTTAGTGAAGGATCATCTTATAATGCTACCGTCGTCCTAAGCAAAATAAGATGCATAAAAGGATTAACATCACATGCAAATCATAAGTGACATGATATGGCCATCAACTCGTGCTTTTGATCTCCATCTCCAAAGCACCGGCATGATCTCCATCGTCATCGGCGCCACACCATGATCTCCATCATCATGATCTCCATCATCGTGTCGCCATCGGGGTTGTCGGCGCCCACCATGCTCTTACTACTATTGCTACCGTTTAGCGATAAAGTAAAGCATTACAAAGCGCTTAATGATTGACACGCAGGTCATACAAAAATTAAAGACAACCCTATGGCTCCTGCCGGTTGCCGTATGCATCGACATGCAAGTCGATATTAACTATTACAACATGATCATCTCATACATCAAATATAATTCATCATGTCATTGGCCATATCATATCACATGCATACCCTGAAAAAACAAGTTAGACGTCCTCTAATTTGTTGTTGCATGTTTTACGTGGCTGCTATGGGTATCTAGCAAGAACGCTTCTTACCTACGCAAAACCACAACGGTGATATTCAAGTTGCTATTTAACCTTCTACAAGGACCGCCTTGTTCTATTCCGATTCAACTAAGATAGGAGAGACAGACACCCGCCAGCCATCTTATGCAACAAAAAGTCACATGTCTGTCGATGGAACCGGTCTCATGTACGTGGACATGTAAAGTTGGTCCGGGCCGCTTCATCCTATAATACCGCTGAATCAAGAAAGACTAAGGAGGGCAGCAATTTAAACATCAACGCCACAAACCCTTTTGTGTTCTACTCGAGAAAGCATCTACGCAAGATCCTAGCTCATGATGCCACTGTTGGGGAACGTTGCATGGAAAACAAAAATTTTCTCTACGTTCACCAAGATCAATCTAGTAGATGCAACTACGAGGGGAGAGTAGGATCACATACCCTTGTAGATCGCTAAGCGGAAGCGTTGTGAACGCGGATGATGGAGTCGTACTCGCCGCGATTCAGATCGCCGAAGATCCTAGCACCGAAGCAACGGTGCCTCCGCGTTCTTCACACGTACGGCTCGGGGACGTCTCCTCCTTCTTGATCCAGCAAGGGGTGGAGGAGAGGTTGATGGAGAACCGGCAGCACGACGGCGTGGTGGTGATGTTGGAGGAGAACTCCGGCAGGGCTTCGCCTAAGCACCGCGGGAGAAGAAGATATTACGGGAGAGGGAGGGCAGCACCGAGGCACGAACTTGTGTTGGCTGCCCTCCCTCTACCCCTCTATATATAGGGGAAAGGATGAGAGGGGGGGCTCCCTAGGGTTTCCCCTAGGGGGCCGGCGGCCAGGGCATGGGGGGGGCGGCGGCCAGGGCTGGCCCTAGGGTTTCCCCCCCTAGGTGCCTTGCCCCCCAAGGCTTAGGGGGTGCGGCCACCCTAGAGGGGTCCACCCCCCTTGGCGCACAAGGAGAGGGCCCAGGGGGGGGCGCACAGCCCCTTGAGGGCTGTGGTGTTCCCCCTTGTGGCCCATTAGGCCCAGAACTGCTTCCGGAACCCCCGAAACCCCTTTTCGGTACTCCGCCGATTTCCCGATGCTCTCCGGAACACTTCCGGACTCCGAAACCTTTCATCCTATATATCAATCTTCGTCTCCGGACTATTCCGGAGACCCTCGTCATGTCCGGGATCTCATCCGGGACTCCGAACAACCTTCGGTAACCATACACTTTTCTCACTAACAACCCTAGCGTCACCGAACGTTAAGTGTGTAGACCCTGCGGGTTCGGAAACCATGTAGACATGACCGAGACACTCCCAGGTCAATAATCAATAGCGGGATCTGGATACCCATATTGGTTCCCACATGTTTCTCGATGATCTCATCGGATGAACCACGATGTCAAGGATTCAGGCAATCCCGTATACAGTTCCCTTTGTCTCGTCGGTATGTTACTTGCCCGAGATTCGATCGTCGGTATCTCTATACCTAGTTCAATCTCGTTACCGGCAAGTCTCTTTACTCGTTACCGTAATACATAATCCCGTGACCAACTACTTAGTCACTTTGAGCTCATTGAGATGACGTATTACCGAGTGGGCCCGGAGATACCTCTCCGTCACACGGAGTGACAAATCCCAGTCTCGATCCATGTCAACTCAACAGACACCCTCGGAGATACCTGTAGAGTACCTTTATAGTCACCCAGTTACGTTGCGACGTTTGGCACACACAAAGCACTCCTACGGTGTCAGTGAGTTACATGATCTCATGGTCATAGGAACTTATACTTGACATGCAGAAAACTGTAGCGATAACTGACACGATCAAAAGCTATGTTAACGTTTGGGTCTCGTCCATCACATCATTCTCCTAATGATGTGATCCCGTTATCAAATGACAACTCATGTCTATGACCTGGAAACCGCGGTCATCTTTGATTAACGAGCTAGTCCTGTAGAGGCTCACTAGGGACACAAAGTCTGTCTATTCATCCACACATGTATTTGAGTTTCCAATCAATACAATTATAGCATGGATAATAAACGATTATCATGAACAAGGAAATATAATAATAACTCTTTTATTATTGCCTCTAGGGCATATTTCCAACAATGGCAACACATCATTGGATAATAATATGAAGCATAAAGCACCATGTTCAAGTAGAGGGTACAGCGTGTTGCGGGAGAGTGGACTGCTGTAGATAGATGGCGGAAGGTGATGGAGATGTTGGTGAAGATGACGGAGGTGCTGGAGTAGATCGCCGTCACACGATGATGGCCCCGGTGGCACTCCGGTGCCACCGGAAGCGAGGGGGAGAGAGCCCCCCTCCTCCTTCTTCTTCCTTGACCTTCTCCCTAGATGGGAGAAGGGTTTCCCCTCTGGTCCATGGCCTCCATGGTGGCGGAGGGGCGAGAGCCCCTCCGAGATTGGATCTGTCTCTCTCTGTTTCTGCGTTCTCAGATTCTGGCCCTTCACCGTCTCTTATATTGCCGAAGATTCGTAACTCCGATTGGGCTGATTTTTTGACACGATTTTTATCCGGATATTAGCTTTTGCGGCAAAAGAAGGGCATCAACCGCCTTACGGTGTGGCCACGAGGACCTACGGCGCACCTGCACCTGGTGGGCGTGCCCCCTGCCTCGTGGCCCACTCGGGCATCGTCTCATGTTGGTCCCGCTTCTGAAAATTCACATATATTCCAAAAAAAATCTCCGTCCGTTTTTATTCCGTTTGGACTCCGTTTGATATGTATATTCTGCGAAACAAAAAACATGCAACAAACAGGAACTGACACTGGGCACTGGATCAATATGTTAGTCCCAAAAAATAGTATAAAAAGTTGCAAAGTATATGAAAGTTGTAGAATATTCGCATGGAACAATCAAAAATTATAGATATGACGGAGACGTATCACCCACATGACATCGAGGTCAGCGGTGGCGAGGAAACCTCTCTCACTTGCAACCTCAATCGGGTGTGAACCTTGTTGGGAAACGTAGTATTTTCAAAAAAATTCCTACGATCACGCAAGATCTATCTACTAGATGCATAGCAACGAGGGGGAGAGTGTCTCTACGTACCCTCGTAGACCGAGAGCGGAAGCGCCAAGTGACGTGGTTGATGTAGTCGAACTTCTTTGCGATCCAACCGATCAAGCACCGAACGTACGGCACCTCCGCGTTCAGCACACGTTCAGCTTGATGACGTCCCACGAGCTCTTGATCCAGTTGAGCTTCACGGGAGAGTTTCGCCAGCACGACGGCGTGGTGACAGATATGATGTATCTACCAGCGCAGGGCTTCGCCTAAGCACTGCAACGGTATGACCGAGGTGTGTTTCTGTGGAGAGGGGCACCGCACACGGCTAAAACAATTCAAATTGTGTGTCCTAGGGTGCCCCCCTGCCCCCGTATATAAAGGAGCAAGGGAGAGGCTGGCCCTAGAGGGGGTGCGCCAAGTGTGGGGAGTCCTACTAGGACTCCCAAGTCCTAGTAGGATTCCCCTTTCCTTTCCGGAGTAGGAGAGAAGGAAAGAGGTGGAGAGGGAGAAGGAAAAGGGGGCTGCACCCCTTGTCCAATTCGGACCAGAGGGGGGCGCGCGCGCCTCCTTCCTTTTGGCCTTTCTCCTCTATTCCCGTATGGCCCAATAAGGCCCATATACTTCGAAAAATACCTGAATCACTCGGAACCTTTTCGATGTCCGAATATAGTCGTCCAATATATTGATCTTTACGTCTCGACAATTTCGAGACTCCTCGTCATGTCCCCGGTCTCATCCGGGACTCCGAACTCCTTCGGTACATCAAAACTCATAAACTCATAATACTGATCGTCATCAAACGTTAAGCGTGCGGACCCTACGGGTTCGAGAACTATGTAGACATGACCGAGACTCATCTCCGGTCAATAACCAATAGCGGAACCTGGATGCTCATATTGGCTCCTACATATTCTACGAAGATCTTTGTCGGTCAAACCGCATAACAACATACGTTGTTCCTTTTGTCATTGGTATGTTACTTGCCCGAGATTCGATCGTCGGTATCTCTATACCTAGTTCAATCTCGTTACCGGCAAGTCTCTTTACTCGTTCCGTAATACACCATCTCGTGACTAACTCATTAGTCTTTTGCTTGCAAGGCTTATTATGATGTGCATTACCGAGAGGGCCCAGAGATACCTCTCCGACACTCGGAGTGACAAATCCTAGTCTTGATCTATGCCAACACCACGAACACTTTCGGAGACACCTGTATAGCATATTTATGATCACCCAGTTACGTTGTGACGTTTGATAGCACACAAGGTGTTCCTACGGTATTCGGGAGTTGCATAATCTCATAGTCATAGGAACATATATAAGTCATGAAGAAAGCAATAGCAGTAAAACTAAACGATCATAGTGCTAAGCTAACGGATGGGTCTTGTCCATCACATCATTCTCCTAATGATGTTATCCCGTTGATCAAATGACAACTCATGTCTATGGTTAGGAAACATAACCATCTTTGATCAATGAGCTAGTCTAGTAGAGGCATACTAGGGACACTCTGTTTTTGTCTATGTATTCACACATGTACTAAGTTTCCGGTTAATACAATTCTAGCATGAATAATAAGCATTTATCATGATATATGGAAATATAAATAACAACTTTATTATTGCCTCTAGGGCATATTTCCTTCAGTCTCCCACTTGCACTAGAGTCAATAATCTAGCTCACATCGCCATGTGATTTAATACCGTTACTTCACATCGTTATGTGAATAACACCCATAGTTCACATCGCCATGTGACCAACATCCAAAGGGTTTACTAGAGTCAATGATCTAGTTCACATCGCTATGTGATTAATACCCAAGAGTAATAAGGTGTGATCATGTTTTGCTTGTGAGAGAAGTTTAGTCAACGGGTCTGTCACATTCAGATTCGTATGTATTTCGCAAATTTCTATGTCTACAATGCTCTGCATAGAGATACTCTAGCTAATTGCTCCCACTTTCAATACGCATCCAGATTGATACTTAGAGTCATCTGGATTTAGTGTCAAAGCTTGCATCGGCGTAACCCTTTACGACGAACTCTTTATCACCTCCATAATCGAGAAACATTTCCTTAGTCATCCAGTGACTAAGGATAATTTTGACCGCTGTATAGTGATCTACTCCTGGATCACTATTGTACCCCCTTGAGAAACTCATGGCAAGGTACACAACATGTTTGGTACACAACATGGCATACTTTATAGAACCTATGGCTGAGGCATAGGGAATGACTTTCATTCTCTCTATATTTTTCTGCCGTGGTCTGGCTTTGAGTCTTACTCAACTTCACACCTTACAAGTCAGGCAAGAACTCCTTCTTTGACTGATCCATTTTGAACTACTTCAAAATCTTATAAAGGTATGTACTCATCGAAAGTCTTATCAAGCGTCTTGATCTATCTCTATAGATCTTGAAGCCCAATATGTAAGCAGCTTCACCAAGGTCTTTCTTTGAAAAACTCCTTTCAAACACTCCTTTATGCTTTCCAGAAAATTCTACATCATTTCCGATCGATAATATGTCATTCACATATACTTATCAGAAAGGTTGTGGTGCTCCCACTCACTTCTTGTAAATACAGGCTTCACCGCAAGTCTGTATAAATCTATATGCTTTGATCAACTTATCAAAGCGTATATTCCAACTCCGAGATGCTTGCACCAGTCCATAGATGGATCGTTGGAGCTTGCACATTTTGTTAGCACCTTTAGGATTGACAAAACCTTCTGGTTGCATCATATACACGTCTTCTTTAATAAATCCATTAAAGAATGCAGTTTTGTTATCCATTTGCTAGATTTCATAAAATGCGGCAATTGCTAACATGATTCGGACAGACTTAAGCATCCCTACGGGTGAGAAAGTCTCATCGTAGTCAACTACTTGAACTTGTTGAAAACATTTCGCAACAAGTCGAGCTTTGTAAATAGTAACATCACCATCAGCGTCAGTCTTCCTCTTGAAGATCCATTTATTTTCGATGGCTTGCCGATCATCGGGCAAGTCAACCAAAGTCCACACTTTGTTCTCATACATGGATCCCACCTCAGATTTCATGGCCTCAAGCCATTTTGCGGAATCTGGGCTCATCATCGCTTCCTCATAGTTTGTAGGTTCATCATGGTCCAGTAACATGACTTCCAGAACCGGGTTGCCGTACCACTCTGATGCGGAACGAACTCTGGTTGATCTACGAAGTTCAGCAGAAACTTGATCTGAAGTTTCATGATCATCATCATTAGCTTCCTCACTAATTGGTGTAGGAATCACTGGAACTAGTTTCTGTGATGTTCCACTTTCCAATTTGGGAGAAGGTACAATTACCTCATCAAGTTCTACTTTCCTCCCACTCACTTCTTTCGAGAGAAACTCCTTCTCTAGAAAGGATCCACTCTTAGCAACAAAGACCTTGCCTTCGGATCTGTGATAGAAGGTGTACCCAACAGTTTCTTTTGGGTATCCTATGAAGATTTACTTCTCCGATTTGGGTTCGAGCTTATCATGTTGAAACTTTTTCACATAAGCATCGCAGTCCCAAACTTAAAGAAATGACAGCTTAGGTTTCTCTTCAAACCACAGTTCATACGGTGTCATCTCCACGGATTTAGATGGTGCCCTATTTAACGTGAATGTAGCTGTCTCTAATGCATAACCCCAAAAGCGATAGTGGTAGATCGGTAAGAGACATCATCGATCGCACCATATCTAATAAAGTACGGTTATGACGTTCGGACACACCATTACACTGTGGTGTTCCAGGTGGCGTGAGTAGTGAAACTATTTCACATTGTTTTTACTGAAGGCCAAACTCGCTAACTCAAATATTTTACCTCTACGATCATATCGTAGAAGCTCTTATTTTCTTGTTACGATGATTCTCCACTTCACTCTGAAATTCTTTGAACTTTTCAAATGTTTCATACTTGTGCTTCATTAAGTAGATATACCCATATCTGCTCAAATCATCAGTGAAGGTCAGAAAATAACGATACCCGCCGCGAGCTTCAACACTCATTGGTCCACATACATCTGTATGTATGATCTCCAACAAATTTGTTGCTCGCTCCATTGTTCCGGAGAACGGAGTTTTAGTCATCTTGCCCATGAGGCATGGTTCGCAAGCACCAAGTGATTCATAATCAAGTGATTCCAAAAGTCCATCACTATGGAGTTTCTTCATGCGCTTTACACCATTATGATCTAAACGGCAATGCCACAAATAAGTTGCACTATCATTATTAACCTTGTATCTTTTGGCTTCAATATTATGAATATGTGTATCACCACAATCGAGATCCAACAAACTATTTTCATTGGGTGTATGACCATCGAAGGTTTTATTCATGTAAACAGAATAACAATTATTCTATGACTTTAAATGAATAACCGTATTGCAACAAATATGATCAAATCATATTCATGCTCAACGCAAATGCCAAATAACATTTATTTAGGTTTTACACTAATCCCAGAAGTATAGGGAGTGTGCGATGATGATCATATCAATCTTGGAACCACTTCCAACACACATCGTCACTTCACCTTTAACTAGTCTCTGTTCATTCTGCAATTCTCGTTTCGAGTTACTAATTTTAGCAACTGAACCGGTATCAAATACCCAGGGGTTGCTATGAACACTAGTAAAGTACACATCAATTATCTGTATATCAAAATATACCTTTGTTCACTTTGCCATCCTTCTTATCCGCCAAGTATCTAGGGCAGTTCCACTTCCAGTGACCATTTCCTTTGCAGTAGAAGCACTTAGTTTCAGGCTTGAGTTTTAGCTTTGGGTTTCTTCACGGGAGTTACAACTTGCTTGTCATTCTTCTTGAAGTTCCCCTTCTATCCCTTTGCCCTTTACTTGAAACAAGTGGTCTTGTTAACCATCAACACTTGATGCTTTTTCATGATTTCTACCTTCGCCGACTTCAGCATCGTGAAGAGCTCGGGAATTCCTTTCGTCATCCCTTGCATATTATAGTTCATCACGAAGTTCTACTAACTTGGTGATAGTGACTAGTGAACTTTGTCAATTACTATCTTATCTGGAAGATTAACTCCCACTTGATTCAAGTAATTATAGTACCCAGACAATCTAAACACATGCTCACTGGTTGAGCTATTCTCCTCCATCTTGTAGGCAAAGTACTGTCAGAAGTCTTATACCTCTCGACACGGGCATGAGTATGAAATACTAATTTCAACTCTTGGAACATTTTATATGCTCCGTGGCGTTCAAAACGTTTTTGAAGTCCCGGTTCTAAGCCGTAAAGCATGGTGCACTTAAACTATCAAGTAGTCATCATACCGAGCTTTTGTCAAAACGTTCATAACGTCTACATCTGCTCCTGCAATAGGTCTGTCACCTACCGGTGCATCAAGGACATAATTCTCTGTGCAGCAATGAGGATAATCCTCATATCACGGAACAATTCCGCATCATTGCTACTAACATCTTTCAACTTAGTTTTCTCTAGGAACATATACAAAATAAACGGGGAGCAACATCGTGAGCTATTGATCTACAACATAGATATGCTAATACTACGAGGACTAAGTTCATGATAAATTAAAGTTCAATTTAATCATATTACTTAAGAACTCCCACTTAGATAGACATCCCTCTAGTCATCTAAATGATCACGTGATCCAAATCAACTAAACCATGTCCGATCATCACGTGAGATGGAGTAGTTTCAATGGTGAACATCTTATGTTGATCATATCTACTATATGATTCACGCTCGACCTTTCGGTCTCCAGTGTTCCGAGGCCATATCTGCATATGCTAGGCTCGTCAAGTTTAACCCGAGTATTCCGCGTGTGCAAAACTGGCTTACACCCGTTGTATTTGAACGTAGAGCTTATCACACCCGATCATCACGTGGTGTCTCGGCACGACGAACTTTCGCAACGGTGCATACTCAGGGAGAACACTTATACCTTGAAATTTAGCAAGGGATCATCTTATAATGTTACCGTCGAACTAAGCAAAATAAGAAGCATAATAAGATAAACATCACATGCAATCAAAATATGTGACATGATATGGCCATCATCATCTTGTGCTTTTGATCTCCATCTCCAAAGCACCGTCATGATCACCTTCGTCACCGGCGCGACACCTTGATCTCCATCATAGCATCGTTGTCGTCTCGCCAACTATTGCTTCTACGACTATCGCTACCGCTTAGTGATAAAGTAAAGAAATTACATGGTGATTGCATTTCATACAATAAAGCGACAACCATATGGCTCCTGCCAGTTGCCGAAAACTTTACAAAACATGATCATCTCATACAAAACCGTATATCTCATCATGTCTTGACCATATCACATCACAACATGCCCTGCAAAAACAAGTTAGATGTCCTCTACTTTGTTGTTGCAAGTTTTACGTGGCTGCTATGGGCTTAGCAAGAACCGTTCTTACCTACGCATACAAAACCAAAACGATGTTTCGTCAAGTATGTGCTGTTTTAACCTTCACAAGGACCGGGCGTAGCCACACTTGATTCAGCTAAAGTGAGAGAGACAGACACCCGCCAGTCACCTTTAAGCAACGAGTGCTCATAACGGTGAAACCAGTCTCGCGTAAGCGTACGCGTAATGTTGGTCCGGGCCGCTTCATCTCACAATACCGCCGAAGCAAAGTATGACATGCTGGTAAGCAGTATGACTAGTATCGCCCACAACTCATTGTGTTCTACTCGTGCATATCATCTACACATAGACCTGGCTTTGATACCACTGTTGGGAAACGTAGTATTTTCAAAATTTTCCTACGATCATGCAAGATCTATCTACTAGATGCATAGCAACGAGGGGGAGAGTGTGTCTACGTACCCTCGTAGACCGGGAGCGGAAGCGTCAAGTGACGCGGTTGATGTAGTCGAACTTCTTCGCGATCCAACCGATCAAGCACCGAACGTATGGCACCTCCGCATTCAGCACACGTTCAGCTTGATGACGTCCCACGAGCTCTTGATCCAGTTGAGCTTCACGGGAGAGTTTCGCCAGCACGACGGCGTGGTGATAGATATGATGTATCTACCGGCGCAGGGCTTCGCCTAAGCAGTGCAACGGTATGACCGAGGTGTGTTTCTGTGGAGAGGGGCACCGCACACGGCTAAAACAATTCAACTTGTGTGTCCTAGGGTGCCCCCTGCCCCCGTATATAAAGGAGCAAGGGAGAGGCCGGCCCTAGAGGGGGCGCGCCAAGTGTGGGGAGTCCTACTAGGACTCCCAAGTCCTAGTAGGATTCCCCTTTCCTTTCCGGAGTAGGAGAGAAGGAAAGAGGTGGAGAGGGAGAAGGAAAAGGGGGCTGCACCCCTTGTCCAATTCGGACTAGAGGGGGGGGGTGCGCGCCTCCTTCCTTTTGGCATTTCTCCTCTATTCCCGTATGGCCCAATAAGGCCCATATACTCCGAAAAATACCCGAATCACTCGGAACCTTTCCGATGTCCGCATATAGTCGTCCAATATATTGATCTTTATGTCTCGACCATTTCGAGACTCCTCGTCATGTCCCCGATCTCATCCGGCACTCCGAACTCCTTCGGTACATCAAAACTCATAAACTCATAATACCGATCGTCATCAAACGTTAAGCGTGCGGACCCTACGGGTTCGAGAACTATGTAGACATGACCGAGACTCATCTCCGGTCAATAACCAATAGCGGAACCTGGATGCTCATATTGGCTCCTACATATTCTACGAAGATCTTTATCGGTCAAACCGCATAACAACATACGTTGTTCCTTTTGTCATTGGTATGTTACTTGCCCGAGATTCGATCGTCGGTATCTCTATACCTAGTTCAATCTCGTTACCGGCAAGTCTCTTTACTCGTTCCGTAATACATCATCTCGTGACTAACTCATTAGTCTTTTGCTTGCAAGGCTTATTATGATGTGCATTACCGAGAGGGCCCAGAGATACCTCTCCGACACTCGGAGTGACAAATCCTAGTCTTGATCTATGCCAACACCACGAACACTTTCGGAGACACATGTAGAGCATATTTATGATCACCCAGTTACGTTGTGACGTTTGATAGCACACAAGGTGTTCCTACGGTATTCGGGAGTTGCATAATCTCATAGTCATAGGAACATGTATAAGTCATGAAGAAAGCAATAGCAGTAAAACTAAACGATCATAGTGCTAAGCTAACGGATGGGTCTTGTCCATCACATCATTCTTCTAATGATGTTATCCCGTTTATCAAATGACAACTCATGTCTATGGTTAGGAAACATAACCATCTTTGATCAATGAGCTAGTCTAGTAGAGGCATACTAGGGACACTTTGTTTTTGTCTATGTATTCACACATGTACTAAGTTTCCGGTTAATACAATTCTAGCATGAATAATAAACATTTATCATGATATAAGGAAATATAAATAACAACTTTATTATTGCCTCTAGGGCATATTTCCTTCAAACCTAATCTTGTAGGGCATTCAACCATGTAGTCATTCTCTTTGGCGGGTGACAACTGTGGGACGACCATATAGTTGTGCTCCTAGTCGTCCTTGGTAATGTTGCTTCGCTCCCTCCTCGATTCCCATGTCTGCCATGTTGTGAGTTTGTGGTTTAGTCGAGGTGTTCTATCAGTCATCCTCCTCCTCTCCTCCTTCATTTTTGTCCGTATTTGGAGTTCCGCCTCCTCCGTTTGTCCTTACTAGATGCTGATTTGTGACCTCGTTTCAATGTTTCTAGTAAGCTTTAGTGTTACTCCACCTTCCCTCGTTTGTCTTTGGCCAAATCTGGGCATCCCATCGTGGAATATGGTGCCCCTCTAGATCCTGGCAACAGACCACAAGATTTGGCATTCTGCCCTCTCTGTCGCCATGCTCACCTTGATGTGACTGAATATGGCCCTTATTTTGGTCGTTTGGACGTGTGCAGTCCTCTCCTCGGTCATTGATGCCCCGCTCTTGTTGCTAGGTTGGTCTCTCTTTTATGGATCTTTCCCCACCTGGTTTCTCAGTGTGTGAGTCTGTTTGATAGTTAGACATCTATGTGTGGTCGTGTTCTCCTTGCTTCAATGCTATGTCAGTTATGATGTTGTTGTCGTCTTCATCCTGACACCCTTTCTCAAGCAAGTGTGACTTTGTACCATTGGCAGATGCCATCCTAGAAGGTTGTGCTTAGGCTATCGTGGTCGTCTCTCCCAGTTGTTGCAGGTCCTTTGATGTATGGTTGCGCTTTCTTACATGTCTCTTGTCCATACTTGTTCTGGCTTGGTTGCTAGAATTTTCCTAGGTTTCTTAATTGGCGCTTGTGTACACAATCCTTAAATCGTTCATCCTTTATTAGGTTGTGTTGTGCTCTCACGTTGTGCCACCTTTGGCATTGTGTTGGTGCTGCTATATTTAGTGTTCCTATTTGCTTTCTATATCAATGAATACATGCAAATCTCACAAATGGTTTGAAAAAAAAATCAAGTGGAACTTATGCAAGGATTATTTGATTACATATCTCTTGCCTCCCCCTAAAAATGAAGTCCATATACTACCTCCTAAACTTAACCTCACAATGTTTAAGTGGTCTGGTAGGGTTTGAACTAGTCCTTGCCATAATCTTAACTCCCGATAAAATTTCCATTGATCTCTTGCGCCTTTTGCATACATAAACCCCATTTTGACTATATTTGCACACACTGTCAATTCTAACCATGATGTCTCTGTTGCGCACATTTCAAAGATATTTAATACTTAAAAGTTCATATTCAAACGCAACATAGGGTTCAAATGAAATAAATAACAAGCATGATAAATGCATGATGATGCATGTTGAGTATTGCCTATGAAGTTCCCACAAGTGTTTCACGAGATCATCTTGGAGTTTGATGAGGGCATCCCTACTAGTTACATCCACAACCACAGCTGCTCGAGCTCCACAAATACAAGAGAAGAATATTAGAGCTCATAGATTAAGGTAATTTTTATTTCTAGAACTTTCTCTAGTACTCATCAGATTATGACGTAACTCACTTTTATTACCTCGTATTGAAGCACGAAGACGATACAAAGCATAATGTGCGTATACCTGGCCTCGCTTGACTGGGATGAACACAACCAACATTAACACACATAAAAATAGATAAAGGTGTTGATCAAAGCAAAGTTACAATAGATTGATACCATGCACAACACAATTTATGCGTGGTGGGTGGAGGGCATGTTCATGGACTATGTTGCCAACCATGTGGGGCTAAAAATATCCCTCGCCACTTGCTCCCACCGTGTACACACCACCGTAAACAATGGTGGTGCTTCGGTCCTTGTAGAGTAGACCATGAATGAAAGGGGGGCGTACGATGTATTTTTACCATAAAAAACCATGTCATTTCTATATAGCCAAAACAACCATAACAAGGTGCTCCTACTCTTACAACTGCACTAACTTGCATTGTATACCATCATGCGAGTGACTGTACATGTTGGAAAACTGCATGGTGGCTATAAGCTGTCTAAATCAAGTATGCTTGTATTGTCATGAAATGAAGGACCTGCCATGAATTTTATTTATTATTTATAATGATTTTTAAGGGGAGGTCATCATGGCTAGCTACATTAATATCATAGGACTCTCAATGCATTATCTTTTTCTATTTCTCGAACTTTTTTCCAACTTCATGAGCTTTTTCTGAATGCGTGTTTTTTTTTCTAAATTCATGAACATTTATGATTTTTTTTTAAATTCGTGAACATTTTTTAGTTAAAAAAGTCGGTAGCTATTTTTTCTTGAACAACACAACAACACAAGATAAAGAAAAAAGGCGAGCAACAAAAACAAATCAAGCCGAGCAAACACACATGTGGACAGTCTAGCGAGCTAATTGGGTCAGCCCATGCACACGAGCACCTATTGAGCTAATACGTCTAACAGACGTTATAAGCTCCAGCATTTCCTTTTTATTAGGGGTAAACTCCAAGTTTATTCATGAAAGTCCACCAGATATGGGATACATCTGAGGTCATGGGACACACCAAATCAAACATGGCGTCCCGGGTCTCTCGAAAATGAAAACTTGGCTAGACGATGTGCTTCTACATTGACAGCTACGATGTGCTTCTACATTGACAGCCCCAGCATTTCCTATACGACGTCTTCTGCGCCTGTTAATTCTACTCCATTTCTGAAATCGGGCGCGCACACATGCCCCTCTTGATCTCAATGGGCCAGCCCAATCACACCACAGGGTGCTCGCCTCTAACGGTTTTGGGAAGCTTCCCGGTCGTTTTCATTTTTGTTTTTTCTAGACCGGTTTTTGCTTGGTTTCTCTTTCTTTTTCTTTAATATATTTTCCTATTTCTTTCTTTTTATTATTATTATTTTTAGAACACATAAAATTTTTCAAGCCTGATGAGTTTTGTTTTTCAAAATCAATGAACGTTTTTTCTCAAATTGATGATTTTTTTTTTCAAATTCATTGAACTGTTTTCAAATTTGATGAACCTGTTTTCAATTTCTATGATTTATTTCGCACATTCATGATTTTTTTATAAATTTTTGACTTTTAGGAACTTTTTTTCAAAATCCATGAACATTTTCAAATTCACATTTTTATTCTTTTATTGTTTTAGTTATTTCGTTGTTTTTCAAAATTCAACGGTTGTCGGTCAACTAGTCAACGTGACCGATCAAACACGGCCCACTAGGGGGCTCCCATAAGCTCTGTGCAAGAGGTCTCATGACCGGCTTTGTCTAGCTTTATCCGAGACATAAGCTTGTCTCACTACTAATGGGCATGTCCAAGTAGTAGCTCCTTGTAAGTTAGTTCATTTTTTTGTCATTTTCTTATTTCTCCCTTTTTGTGTTAATATTTTTCAAAAAGTCTGAATACATAAATTCCGACACTTATATTTACATTTAAATCGAAAAACCATGAATTTGAAAAACATTAAAGTAGTGTATATTATTTTTCGGCATAATTATTTGAAAATATTGATACCATTCAGAAAAATGTTTGTGATATTAAAAAAAACCACATGTTTAAAAAAATCTACATGGCATTTACAAATAAAGATTATACAATGTAAAGAGATGCTTATGTAATTCACAACGAATGTTTCGTACCATTCGAAAAATATGTGTTATATTT
The DNA here is from genome assembly GCA_902687465.1 of Secale cereale. NCBI lineage: Eukaryota > Viridiplantae > Streptophyta > Magnoliopsida > Poales > Poaceae > Secale > Secale cereale. The sequence goes on from LR738711.1 coordinate 725,009,959, forward strand.
CAAAAAATGGCATACATTTCATAATATGCTCATGACATTAAAAAATATGTAGTTTAATGTTTTCATATCATTAAAAAATTGAACAATGTTATTTAAAAAATGTTCAAAAACATCTATATAAATTTTTTTAAATGTATAAAAAATAATGCTTCAGATGCATAAAAAAATGCACAATGTGTATAAAAAATACATCAAAACATATATTTAAAAATAATATCATGTATTTACAAAAAGATGAAACTTTACAAAATAATGTTCCTGTTGTATACTATAAATGTACAATGTATATGGAAAAAGTAGGGATGTGATGATAAAATTAAAAATCAATAAAACTAGTAAAGATGTATAGAAGCCGAAACCCGAACAAAACTGTTGAAAATTGACACAAAAACCATTGAAAACAAACACATAAATTCAAATAAAATAAAATAGGAAATAAAAAAGAAAATAGAAACCAACACAAAAAAGCCATAGAAAAGAAATAGCACCTAAACTGGGCCATGCATAGCTCGGTCGTTGGGCCTTTTGTTTTCTTCCACATTTCCTTTTGGACCACCATTTCCTCTCGGTTTACACTGTGGCCACACTCCCAACTTTGTTCGTAGAACGATGATGACGACCTTATATCGATTGGATGCACAAGGCCCCCTCAAAAGAAAAATTAAGATTGTTTGCACATGCTAAGGGCTCCTTTGATTTAAACGAATTATATAGAATTTTTTAAGGATTGAAATCCTTAGGATTTTTTCCTACATTGGTCATCTTATTCATAGAATTGGATTTCATACGATTTGTTTCTATGAAATATTTTGTACTACATTTTACAGATTTTTTTTTGAAAAGGAGGATCACCCCTGGCCTCTGCAGCCTCTGCATCAATCGATGCATACATCCATATTATTAAAACAGAACGAACCAGAGTCATGAGGTCCACATAAGCTCATAAAATGAGCAATAGTTTGAAAATAAACTGAAAAGCGCCACAGCCGGCGATAAAAGCTGAAAAGTGCCACATCCGGCGATGAAAACCACAAGCTACGATGCCTACACACCTAGCCTATTATTAGCTGGCCATCCAAATCGGTTGAAGATAGCCCGTGCTACCATCTCCCAACGGTTGCACCCAATAACCATAAGCTCCCTCAAGTCCACATGAGTGAGTAAGGACCACATACGAATCCTAGCTGTAGCTCTATAGATAACCTGCAAAAAGTTGGTGAATTGTGTCCCATTAAAAATCATGTCATTTCTAGTGTTCCATATAGCCGAGAGTTGTGCACATACTCCTATCCGAATATGTTTAGCTAAGTGTGCGTCCACTCCATTGAGCCACTTCCCAAATAACGTGTTTATGCTCCTTGGGTGTTGAACGTTAAAGGATATATGAATTGATCGCCATAAAAGTAGTGCAAGAGGACATTCAAGAAATAGGCGTTTAACCATTTCATTTTGATCACAAAAACAACACCTAAAGTTACCAGCCCAATTCTGTTTTGCCAAATTATCTTTGGTGAGAATGATTTCTTTATGGACAAACCACATAAAGATTTTAATACGAAGCGGAATTTTAATGTTCCAAATGATATTCTATAGACATGAGCTTGCCCTTCCAGCAACTCAGTTTCTTTTCAAAATGATATTCTATAGACTTCCATTCCGCGTTCGTTAAATGTCTATGATGAATTGGGATCCCTAGATAGCTAAAAGGTAAGGATCCCATTTCACACCCGAATAAATTTCTATAATCATCATGTCCTCTTTGGCTCTACCAAAACAGAACAATTCACTTTTATTGAAGTTGATTTTGAGCCCAGACAGTTGCTCAAAAAGATACAATACAAGCTTCATCTTTCTAGCTTTTGCAAGATCATGTTCCATGAAATGATGGTATCATCCGCGTATTGTAGGACGGAAACTCCCCCCTCTACAAGATGAGGGACGAGTCCTCCTACTTGGCCACTCTCCTTGGCCCAGCCAATTAGTACTGCCAACATATCCGCTACAATGTTAAACATCACATGAGACATGGAATATCCCTGTCGTAACCCCTTACGTGTCTGGAAAAGATGTCCTGTATCATCATTGACTTTTATTCCGACACTACCTTTTTGTATGAATGAATCCACCTGAGATCTCCAAAATTCATTGAACCCTTTCATACTTAAGGCTTGTTGCAGAAAGGGCCATTTGACCTTATCATACGCTTTTCCAAAATCCACTTTGAAGATAACTCCATCAGATTTCTTCTTATGGATTTCATGCAACGTTTCATGTAAGACCACAACCCCTTCAAGAATGTGTCGTCTTGACATGAAAGCATTTTGTGATGGTTGCACGACCGAATGGGCTATCTGTGTCAACCTGTTCGTGCCAACCTTTGTAAAAATCTTAAAGCTTACATTGAGAAGACAGGTCGGTCTGAATTGTTCAATGCGAATAGCCTCAACCTTCTTTGGCAACAACGTTATTGTTCCAAAATCCAGTTGAAAGAGGTTTGGGTGTCCATCAAACAAATAATGGAACATGGGCATCAAATCTCCCTTAATGATATGCCAGCAATTCTGGTAAAATTCCACCGGGAATCCATCCGGGCCAGGAGCTTTATTATGCTTCATCTGGGAAATTGCATCAAACACCTCTTTCTCAGTGAACGGAGCAGACAACAACTCATTCTCTTCTAAGTTTAGCCGAGGTATTGTAATGCCCAGGATGGAGTTATACCTCCTACGTGTCGAGGCACGACTTAAAGGCATAAGTCCATCCTAGAATGATCTCAAGTTTGGTAATCTTTGCACAACTCATGTAAAAGGGGGATAGTAAACTGAAAATAGTTGGCTTACAATCGCCACGTCACAGAATAACAGTACAAGTCTCAAACATCATACATTAAGATCACTACAACCCTCTAAGGGCAAAAGCCAAATGTCAAAGTACCAAACTCAGATAAAACAACCACAGGCAGATCGAATCCTAGTAAGAGACTCCACTACTGATCGTCCGGGTAGCGCACATAGTACCGACTACGCTCCTCGTCGTACTCCCAATCCAGCTCGGTGCCATCACCTGGATAGCTCACAGCTGGACCTGCATCTGGTGTGTGAAGTAACTGTGAGCCACAGAGGACTCAGCAATCCCGTTCCCGGGTAACAGAACTATCAAAGCCTTTAGGTGAGGGAAAGGCTGAAGAAAGAACAAGTCTGCAGCAGCAACTAGCATTTAGCTTACGCAAGTGAGAGCGAGAAGAGAAGGCAACGCGAGAAGTGATCACGAAGTGATCCTAGCTACAAGCTCACAAATATAACCCCTCCGTGTTCAACTCCCGAATCCCGATTCGGAAATTGACAGTCACGGAACACACGCGGGTAGTGTATTAGTATCATTGTGTCAAGTTATCTACAACCGGAATTAACAAGCTCCCATCTGCCACATAACCGCGGACACGGCTTTCGAAAGTTCAAACCCTGCAGGGGTGTTCCAACTTGACCCATTACAAGCCCACGATCCGCGGAGTCGCAACTCCAAAGTGGGAAGACCCGAGTATCCTCGGAATCCCGTGCTCAAGATATACCGAGCTAAGGTAAGGCTAATCCAGCAAATCCTCCCGGCGTGCCGACACCCTGATAGTAGCCGCGCGTATCTCGTCTCAGGCCACGACCGGATGGGCGATCCCACGGGTTTTTACCAAACCTTGAGTTTCCTCGAGGTGGCCCCGCGTAACCCCCGTTTCGGACCAACACTCATGTGGAGCACTGGCCCGGGGTTGTTGAATTAAATAAAAGGGTTTATAACTCCCTATGCAAGTTTAGTTTGTTATTAGGCAAATAGTACCAATGTTGGGATTTGCTGGAAAAGACTTAGCACTTAGCGGTTTATCGAGGGGGTCCCATACACCCCAACCGTGTTAGGAACGCATAATCAAGGAACATAAAACCGGCTTATACGGATCCTAACGGCATGAGTGGAACAAAACACCAAGCAAAAGGCTTAGCCTTCCACCCTTGCCCATATATAGATGATTTCATTTTAAAGCATTTATATAGTGTGATATAACCCAACCAAACTTCAACATGGAGCAAGCATCTTCACTTCACCTGCAACTAGCAACGCTATAAGAAGGGCTGAGCGAAGCGTACTTAGCCAAGCAACGGTTTGCATAGGTAGGGTGGTTAAACATGGCAATTGGTTACAAGTAGGAGGCTGACAAGAAGAACATGGGCATCGAGGCAAAACTATAGATCGAGTCTATTAGCAATAGGCGAAGATAGTAAAGTTATCGGGGTTCGGTCATCTTGCCTGAAGAGAATTCGTTCGGATCGTAAGAAGGGTCCTCGTGCTCAACCTCGTTGGAAAACTCGTGCTCAACTTCGTTCCCGGTCTCAGCTTCCGGCTCTAAACACAACAAACACACCAAGCACCAATCAACAAAATGCAATGCGCACTCGAAAAACATGAATGCATGATGGATGCACTAAAGATGCACATGGAGCACGTAAAACATCACTCAAGCAAAACACCTCAAAACAAGATAACAACCTGATAGTATTAATCTACACAGAAAATCACCCAAGTTTGATATAAGATTCGCTGAAATCGGAGTTACGGGCTAAAAGTTATGCCCGAAACAAGATTTGAGCGAAAACTGAAAATTACAGCAACATAGCATCTTGGGAGCTCAAAATAATTAAACTACAGCACCCAAAAAGCATGGCAAAGGACTTGAACACAAACTAGATATATAGTACAGCAACTAGGTCCAAAGTGCACCCCCAACGGAGTCACGGATCAATAGCAATGATCTTGGACATATTGAACTTTGAAATAAAATTCTGGCAGCAGAATTTTATTGAAACTTTAGAGCAAAAGATAAACATGCTACAGCCACTCAAATGGACATGTGAGGACATGAATGGAAAGACAACAATATATACAACAAGGAACAATCAAAATCCACCCCAAAACTATCATGCTTTGACCTACAACATCACACGAACATGGCATCGGAACGTTACAGATTTCAGACTTAGTGAAATTTCACTAAGTCCTAAAACAGCAACATCATCTTAGCACACAAAAGAGCATGTTTGAGTCACCTCGAAACTAAACATGGCAAAGGGTAAGCACCTCATCAAAATACATATGACGGTGATCCCGAAACACACAAGCATGCATCATAGAGGTGAACACAACGATTGCAACGAGCTCAACAAGATGGCATTTCATAACAAGTGAAAACACAACATATGAACATGGCACTTTGCAATGATGATAACAAGGCAACAATAAATCTACCATGCAACCTATCACACACAACACGTAGTTCGTGTCGAGACGAACACGTGGACATGTCATTTGCATCGTTTGGACAAACGAGCTAAAAGTTATCACAAGTCAAAGGTGGCATGAAAATAACACATAACAACAGTTTATAACATGATGCACTCTTGCAACAGCAAAACAAGTGCCAAGATGACATCTAACATGCATGACTACAACAGGTAAAACGTAGAGGACATCTCCACGAACATCTGGACATGCTACACGCGCAAAACGGAGCAACAGGCACAAAGTTAGGGCAGGTCAAAGTATGCATCACAGATCAGGAAAACAGAGACTTAGTGGGGAAGAAGTCAACCTTTAGCAGATCTGGGCTGATCAGAAAAAAAACGGAGGTGGGGGCGAGGCCCGTTGCGGAGGAAGAGGCCCGGCCTGGCGGAGGCGGATCTGGCCCAGCTGGCGGAGCCGGTGTACGGGCCGGCGGCGCGCGGCTTGAGGCGGTGGCTGGAGGCGGGCCGGAGCGAAGCCCGCGGTGCGGTGGGCGACGGCCCGCTCGGGCGGAGGCCAGGCGGCCTGGAGCGGGAGGCCCAGCTGCGGTCGCGGGGATCTGGTGGCGGAGAGGCGCCCGTGGCCTGGGACGCGAGGCGGGCCGAAGCGAAGGGCGAGGCCCGCGTGCTGGCGACGGCGCGGAGCGCCCGGTCGGCGGGGCGAAGTGGGGACCCGCTCGGTGCGGCCTGGTACGGGCGAAGGCGCAGCGGGCCGCGGCGGGAGCCTGGCTTCAGTCGAAGTGGTCCTCGAGGCCTGCCCGATCGACCGCTGGGTGCGACGAGGCCCCTGGAGCGAAGGGTACTCGCGCGTTGACTGCGGCGTCTACGAGGGGATCCCGGCGGCCTGAGCTGCTGCTGATTCGAAAGAAAAACTGGATCCCCTCGGGATCCGGGCAGGAATAGTGGATCTGAGGTAGAAAAAGGAAAAAAAAGAGGGGAGAGAGGAGGAAGAAGAAGGAGATGCCCAAATAGACTAGGGGTCTATATGTAGCAGAATTTTAGGGTTAGGGAGAGTTTAGGGGCGCTAGGAGCCCTCCGATCGCGATCCGACGGATCCGATCGCGGGGGTTGATTTAAAAGGCCTAGACGGAGATAAAAGACTGCAGTAGGGATATTTCCGGGACACGAAGTGAAGGCACATCGGACCCACACGGACAACGGAGGGAAAAGTCAACGGAGTCCAAACGAGACGAGATTTGAGAGGCGGGTTGCACACAACAAAACAACAACACACACAACAACCTCGCGGCACACCGGTAACGAAAAATGTCCGAACAGCAAAGTAGGCCTACGGGACGTCACGAACACGTGAGGGAGATCCGGAACGCGAAACGGACAACGGGAAGGAACGCCACGAACCGGATGCAACCCACAACACAAATGCAATGCAATGCACATGTCTACATGATATGAATGAATGCCACACACTCACACAAAAAAACGACGAAAACCCGAAAGACAACGAACCCGAAATGGAAATAGATGAAGCCGGAGATATATTATATACCCAAAAGGGAAAGTATTACATCCGGGGCATTACAAACTCTCCTCTACTACAAAAAGATCTCGTCCCGAGATCTAGGACTGGAAAAAGGAAGGGTACTCGGAACGAAGATGATCTTCTCGTTCCCAGGTAGCTTCTCGGTCTGTGTGATGTGACCACTTGACTTTCAGAAACTTGATGGACTTGTTGCGAGTCTTGCGTTCGGTTTCTTCGAGAATGGCAACTGGATGCTCTCGGTAGGAAAGGTCTTGTTGAAGATCAATCTCCTCAAACGGAATCATGCGCTCAGGTGCCTTGAAGCATTTGCGAAGTTGAGACACATGGAAGACATCATGAACATTTGCAAAGTTGGAAGGGAGCTCGAGCTGATAGGCTAGATCGCCTCTTTTGCCAAGAATTTTGAAAGGCCCGACGTATCTAGGAGCAAGTTTTCCTTTGATACCGAATCTTTGGGTTCCTTTCATCGGAGAAACTCGGAGATATACATGATCACCGATGTCGAAAGCCAAATCACGATGCTTTCCGTTATAGTAGCTCTTCTGACGCGACTGAGCGGCCTTGAGATTCTCACGTATGACTTTGCACATTTCTTCGGCTTCAGAGATCAAGTCATTGCCAAGAAGTTGGCGTTCGCCTGTTTCAGACCAGTTGAGAGGGGTACGGCACTTTCTGCCATAGAGAATTTCAAACGGTGCTTTGCCTGCACTTGCTTGAAAGCTGTTGTTGTAAGAGAACTCGGCAAATGGAAGGCAGTCTTCCCATTTCATGCCGAAGGAGATGACACAGGCTCTGAGCATATCTTCTAGGATCTGATTCACACGCTCGACTTGACCACTAGTCTGAGGGTGAAAGGCAGTGCTGAACCTGATCTTCGTGCCCATGGCGGACTGAAAGGAGTCCCAGAACCTTGATGTGAACAAGCTGCCACGGTCTGAGGATATCACTTGAGGAATGCCATGTAGGGACACAATTCTGGAAGTGTACAGCTCTGCAAGTTGAGCTGCATTGATTGATTCTTTGACTGGAAGAAAGTGAGCAACTTTGGTAAGCTTGTCAATCACCACAAAGATAGCATCATTGCCTCGCTTGGATTTAGGAAAACCAGTGACGAAGTCCATTTCAATGTGGTCGAACTTCCACTCAGGGATAGGAAGAGGTTGGAGAAGACCGGCTGGACGTTGATGTTCTTCTTTCACTCTTCTGCATACATCACATTCATTCACGAATTGGGCAATTTCCCTTTTCATGCGTGTCCACCAGTAAGATTGCTTGAGGTCTTGGTACATCTTGGAACTGCCAGGATGAATGGAAAGGAGAGAGTCATGAGCTTCTTCCATTATGAGCTTCCTGAGATCACCTTTGGGAACAACGAGTCTGTCCTCGAAGAACAAGGTATCTCTCTCATCAACACGGAAGCACTTATATTTTGGAGTGCCCTTTGCAATGCCAGGTTTCACCTTCTTCACCATGGTATCACTGAGCTGGGCCTCACGGACTTGATCTTCCAAGGTAGGAGCAATTTGGAGATTTGCAAGAAAACCCTGCGGAACAACCTGAAGGTTGAGCTTCCTGAAAGCTTCACAAAGCTCAGGCTGGTGTGGCTTGATAAGAAGGCTGTTGCAATATGCCTTTCTGCTCAAAGCATCTACAATCACATTCGCCTTGCCTGGAGTGTACTCAATGCTGGGGTTGTACTCTTGGATCATCTCGACCCAACGAGTCTGGCGGAGGTTCAGATGCGGCTGTGTGAAGATGTACTTCAAGCTCTTGTGATCAGTGAAGATGTCGACTTTTCTGCCCAACAACAGATGTCTCCACATAATCAGAGCATGTACCACAGCTGCTAGCTCGAGATCATGTGTGGGATAGTTCTTCTCACTAGGCTTGAGCTGCCGAGAAGTATATGCCACAATTTTCTTATCTTGCATAAGCACACCACCAAGGCCTTGAAGAGAAGCGTCACAGAACACTTCATAGGGCTTGGTTTCATCCGGAGGAGTCAGAACTGGAGCAGAGACAAGCTTCTCTTTGAGGGTTTTGAATGCCACTTCACATTCGGGAGACCAAAAGTATTTGACATTCTTCTGAAGGAGGTTGGAAAGAGGCTTGGCAATCTTGGAGAAGTTCTCCACAAACCTTCTGCAATAGCTGGCAAGACCCAGAAAACTGCGGAGCTGCTTGACGTTCTGAGGAGCTTCCCAGTTGACAATTGCTTCAACTTTCTCGGGATTAACCGCAATACCGTCAGCTGAGATAATGTGGCCCAGGTACAAAACCTTATCGAGCCAAAACTCGCACTTTGAGAACTTGGCATAGAATTTATGCTCTCGGAGTCGATCAAGAACCAGACGCAAGTGCTTTTCGTGATCTTCTTCATTCTTGGAAAACACCAGAATATCATCCAGATACACGAGCACAAACTCTCCAGTATAGGGGTTGAAGATGTAATGCATCATCCTTGAAAAGGTAGGAGGAGCATTGGCGAGACCGAAGGACATGACGGTATACTCATATGAACCGTAGCTCGTTCTGAAGGCCGTCTTGGGAATGTCTTCCTCGCGAATGCGAATTTGATGATAGCCCATTCGGAGGTCAAGCTTAGAGAACACTTTAGCTCCTTTGAGCTGCTCAAAGAGTTCGTTGATGTTGGGGAGTGGATACTTGTTCTTAATCGTCTTCTTGTTCAGTGGCCGGTAGTCAACACAGAGACGCTCCGTGCCATCTTTCTTCTTGACAAATAAGACACCACAGCCCCACGGAGATGTACTCGGTCTGATGAGACCCATACTCTCCTGCTTATCAAGCTGCTTCTTCAATTCCTTCAATTCATCCGGAGAGAGCTTGTATGGACGCCGGCAAGCAGGTTCGGTGCCCGGCTCGAGTTCAATGACAAACTCCACCTGACGGTGTGGAGGCATGCCTGGAAGATCTTCTGGAAAGACGTCTTGATATTCATTCACCACTGGAATTTGCTCTATGGCATTAATTTCGCCCTTATCATTAAGAGAGAAAAGCCGAATAGTATTATCCCTGGAGGCGAAGATAATCACATCTTCATCAGAATGAGTCAATTTGACTTCCTTTTGAGCACAATCAATGTGAGCATCGTGCTGAGAAAGCCAATCCATTCCGAGAATGAGGTCGATGTCAGAATTACCAAGAACCACCGGTTTAGCCATAAAACGATAATCACCCATGCGAATAGAAACATCCGGAGCAAATATCTTTGAATGCAATAGTTTGCCTGGAGAAACAACTGACAATTCTCTTGGCAAACTTCTGGTGACGATGTTGTGCTTGGATGCAAAAGGATATGACATGAAAGAGCAAGATGCACCCGAATCAAATAACACTTTAGCTGGAAAAGAGTTCACTGGAAGGTTACCCAAAATGACATCAGACGAAGCCTCTGCTTGTGCTGCATTCATCAGATTGACCCTTGCAGACTTTGGATCATGCCTGACAATCGCTGAACTCATAGGTGGTGGAGGAGGAAGACGCTTCGGATTCGGACATCTGTTTGCATAGTGACCTTTCTGAGTGCATTTGTTGCAAGTCACTTCTGAGAGAGGACGGAACTGAGAGCCACTGGACTTGTAGCCTTGAGACTGAAACTGCTTCTTCGACTGGTTGCTTGGGTTGGGTGGGTGGGAGAAACCACGACCACTAGAGTTCTTGTTGTTGGAGTTGTTGAAGTTGCTGGAGTTGTTGTAAGGAGCTCGAATCATTGGAGGGGGAGGAAGCCAGAATTTCTGTTGTTTCGCAGCCAACTGAGACGATGAGGTAGAGTGAACAGCATCTCGAATTCTCTTCTTAGAAGCCTCCATCTTAAGCTGAGCTGCTTCTTGTTTCAAAGCCATATTATAGAACTTATCGAATTCGTCTGGCTCGAACAAAGTGAGAGCAAGCTGAAGTTCATCTTTGAGACCTCCAAGGAACTGATAGATTTTACTCTTAGCATCAGGAATGTCTTGCTTTGCATAGCGAGCGAGGTTTTGGAACTTGACATTATACTGATAGACTGTCATGGAGCCCTGCTTGAGGTTGCGGAATTGCTCACGCATACCTTCGATAACACTTGTAGGAATGTGATGCGAGCGGAAATCCTTGCAGAAATTCTCCCATGAGATCACTTGACCCGGCCTTGAGTCTTTGTACTGCTGCCACCAGTCAGCTGCTTGATCTTTCAGTTGGAAGGCTGCAAACTTCACATAGTCATCTTCTTTCACGTTACTGCACTCAAAATGCTTCTTGATATCGGTCAGCCAATCTTCAGCATCGAGAGGGTCGACACAGTAACTGAAAGCTTTAGGATTGTTGGCCAAGAACTGGTTGAGGGTAGCATGGTGCTGCTGGAAGAAGTTGCCTTGGTTCATTGGAACGCCCTGATTAGCTTGATTAGCTTGATTAGCTTGCATCATCTACATCATCTGCATCATCAACTGAGTGTTCTGAGCAGTAGTCTGCATAATTGCTCTCCAAGCCTCAGGCAGAGGAGGAGGGGAAGGAGGACGTTCTGGAACCTCTTCACCCTCTGGGTTGGCATTCGGAACCCTTTTCGGAGCCATCCTGTAAGAGATGACCACGAATCAGCAATTGATTGACAAAAGGAATAAGCTGAATCAATGGAATTAATTGCAACAAGTCTTCACAATAATCATTCGAACAATAAGAACGAATGAAATCATTCGAACAAGAGGAACGAATGAATTTCTCAGTTAACTGATAACATCAGTCTTCACGAGAAGCCACATAGGGATCAAAAGGATAAAATAATAAAACAACAAGGTACGGAAAGGAACAAACACAAGAGAGGAGTTTCGTTCTAACATCTTTGTGCTGAAAGCATATGAACGCGTTACGAAAAGGTTTTGCAATCCCCGGATCAGCATAGCCAAGGACCCTTTAAGATGCAACTCCTGATAGTAACCTCGGTCATATAACTCCTTCACTCAATGTCGAACCCCGAACTCACTAACCTGCATTCGTTGGAAGAATGCCTACGATCTACTGGATAAAACTCACCTATAGATTTCCGAAAGATTCCAGTTATGCAATCAGGTGTTGGGGATACACGGGAAGCACCGCGCAATCAACTCTAACCTACATCCAGGTGTATCCATCCTTCAACACATAACCAGTCTTTCTCGGAAACTGTGTACCTCGGACCTTCGAAAAGCATCCACTATAACAAGCTATGGCAATACTCCCGAACTACCTCCCCAGTACTGGGTGATGTCGGGGTTATCTTGCCACTGGCCGTATAGGGGAGATTTTCGATGTCGGCCGTCTTAAGTATTTAGTACTGCCGCGATATGCTTGTTACAATGATACCCCGAAGCTCAACTCCTCGGTAACAGGAGGCATCGAGAACAATATCCTTGTCACAAGAACATCGAAACAATCCCAGAATACTCGCGGGATTCCTAAAAAAAAATTTTGTGCAAATTTTGAAGATAGGAGAGACAAGAGTAGACGTCAGGAGTCCTCACCAGAGAGAAAGGGGATGAGAAGCAAAGAAATCCTACTCTCCGATATAATATAGGACTCAAAAAGTTTTCAGTGTGTGCCTAGACTCAACCGTCAACGGTTCGATCAAACAGTGGGGGCTCCTAGGTCGGAGAAGGCTCTGAATACCAACTTGTAATGCCCAGGATGGAGTTATACCTCATACGTGTCGAGGCACGACTTAAAGGCATAAGTCCATCCTAGAATGATCTCAAGTTTGGTAATCTTTGCACAACTCATGTAAAAGGGGGATAGTAAACTGAAAATAGTTGGCTTACAATCGCCACGTCACAGAATAACAGTACAAGTCTCAAACATCATACATTAAGATCACTACAACCCTCTAAGGGCAAAAGCCAAATGTCAAAGTACCAAACTCAGATAAAACAACCACAGGCAGATCGAATCCTAGTAAGAGACTCCACTACTGATCGTCCGGGTAGCGCACATAGTACCGACTACGCTCCTCGTCGTACTCCCAATCCAGCTCGGTGCCATCACCTGGATAGCTCACAGCTGGACCTGCATCTGGTGTGTGAAGTAACTGTGAGCCACAGAGGACTCAGCAATCCCGTTCCCGGGTAACAGAACTATCAAAGCCTTTAGGTGAGGGAAAGGCTGAAGAAAGAACAAGTCTGCAGCAGCAACTAGCATCTAGCTTACGCAAGTGAGAGCGAGAAGAGAAGGCAACGCGAGAAGTGATCACGAAGTGATCCTAGCTACAAGCTCACAAACATAACCCCTCCGTGTTCAACTTCCGAATCCCGATTCAGAAATTGACAGTCACGGAACACACGCGGGTAGTGTATTAGTATCATTGTGTCAAGTTATCTACAACCGGAATTAACAAGCTCCCATCTGCCACATAACCGCGGGCACGGCTTTCGAAAGTTCAAACCCTGCAGGGGTGTTCCAACTTGACTCATTACAAGCCCACGATCCGCGGAGTCGCAACTCCAAAGTGGGAAGACCCGAGTATCCTCGGAATCCCGTGCTCAAGATATACCGAGCTAAGGTAAGGCTAATCCAGCAAATCCTCCCGGCGTGCCGACACCCTGATAGTAGCCGCGCGTATCTCGTCTCAGGCCACGACCGGATGGGCGATCCCACGGGTTTTTACCAAACCTTGAGTTTCCTCGAGGTGGCCCCGCGTAACCCCCGTTTCGGACCAACACTCATGTGGAGCACTGGCCCGGGGTTGTTGAATTAAATAAAAGGGTTTATAACTCCTTATGCAAGTTTAGTTTGTTATTAGGCAAATAGTACCACTGTTGGGATTTGCTGGAAAAGACTTAGCACTTAGCGGTTTATCGAGGGGGTCCCATACACCCCAACCGTGTTAGGAACGCATAATCAATGAACATAAAACCGGCTTATACGGATCCTAACGGCATGAGTGGAACAAAACACCAAGCAAAAGGCTTAGCCTTCCACCCTTGCCCATATATAGATGATTTCATTTTAAAGCATTTATATAGTGTGATATAACCCAACCAAACTTCAACATGGAGCAAGCATCTTCACTTCACCTGCAACTAGCAACGCTATAAGAAGGGCTGAGCGAAGCGTACTTAGCCAAGCAACGGTTTGCATAGGTAGGGTGGTTAAACATGGCAATTGGTTACAAGTAGGAGGCTGACAAGAAGAACATGGGCATCGAGGCAAAACTATAGATCGAGTCTACTAGCAATAGGCGAAGATAGTAAAGTTATCGGGGTTCGGTCATCTTGCCTGAAGAGAATTCGTTCGGATCGTAAGAAGGGTCCTCGTGCTCAACCTCGTTGGAAAACTCGTGCTCAACTTCGTTCCCGGTCTCAGCTTCCGGCTCTAAACACAACAAACACACCAAGCACCAATCAACAAAATGCAATGCGCACTCGAAAAACATGAATGCATGATGGATGCACTAAAGATGCACATGGAGCACGTAAAACATCACTCAAGCAAAACACCTCAAAACAAGATAACAACCTGATAGTATTAATCTACACAGAAAATCACCCAAGTTTGATATAAGATTCGCTGAAATCAGAGTTACGGGCTAAAAGTTATGCCCGAAACAAGATTTGAGCGAAAACTGAAAATTACAGCAACATAGCATCTTGGGAGCTCAAAATAATTAAACTAAAGCACCCAAAAAGCATGGCAAAGGACTTGAACACAAACTAGATATATAGTACAGCAACTAGGTCCAAAGTGCACCCCCAACGGAGTCACGGATCAATAGCAATGATCTTGGACATATTGAACTTTGAAATAAAATTCTGGCAGCAGAATTTTATTGAAACTTTAGAGCAAAAGATAAACATGCTACAGCCACTCAAATGGACATGTGAGGACATGAATGGAAAGACAACAATATATACAACAAGGAACAATCAAAATCCACCCCAAAACTATCATGCTTTGACCTACAACATCACACGAACATGGCATCGGAACGTTACAGATTTCAGACTTAGTGAAATTTCACTAAGTCCTAAAACAGCAACATCATCTTAGCACACAAAAGAGCATGTTTGAGTCACCTCGAAACTAAACATGGCAAAGGGTAAGCACCTCATCAAAATACATATGACGGTGATCCCGAAACACACAAGCATGCATCATAGAGGTGAACACAACGATTGCAACGAGCTCAACAAGATGGCATTTCATAACAAGTGAAAACACAACATATGAACATGGCACTTTGGAATGATGATAACAAGGCAACAATAAATCTACCATGCAACCTATCACACACAACACGTAGTTCGTGTCGAGACGAACACGTGGACATGTCATTTGCATCGTTTGGACAAACGAGCTAAAAGTTATCACAAGTCAAAGGTGGCATGAAAATAACACATAACAGCAGTTTATAACATGATGCACTCTTGCAACAGCAAAACAAGTGCCAAGATGACATCTAACATGCATGACTACAACAGGTAAAACGTAGAGGACATCTCCACGAACATCTGGACATGCTACACGCGCAAAACGGAGCAACAGGCACAAAGTTAGGGCAGGTCAAAGTATGCATCACAGATCAGGAAAACAGAGACTTAGTGGGGAAGAAGTCAACCTTTAGCAGATCTGGGCTGATCAGAAAAAAAACGGAGGTGGGGGCGAGGCCCGTTGCGGAGGAAGAGGCCCGGCCTGGCGGAGGCGGATCTGGCCCAGCTGGCGGAGCCGGTGTACGGGCCGGCGGCGCGCGGCTTGAGGCGGTGGCTGGAGGCGGGCCGGAGCGAAGCCCGCGGTGCGGTGGGCGACGGCCCGCTCGGGCGGAGGCCAGGCGGCCTGGAGCGGGAGGCCCAGCTGCGGTCGCGGGGATCTGGTGGCGGAGAGGCGCCCGTGGCCTGGGACGCGAGGCGGGCCGAAGCGAAGGGCGAGGCCCGCGTGCTGGCGACGGCGCGGAGCGCCCGGTCGGCGGGGCGAAGTGGGGACCCGCTCGGTGCGGCCTGGTACGGGCGAAGGCGCAGCGGGCCGCGGCGGGAGCCTGGCTTCAGTCGAAGTGGTCCTCGAGGCCTGCCCGATCGACCGCTGGGTACGACGAGGCCCCTGGAGCGAAGGGTACTCGCGCGTTGACTGCGGCGTCTACGAGGGGATCCCGGCGGCCTGAGCTGCTGCTGATTCAAAAGAAAAACTGGATCCCCTCGGGATCCGGGCAGGAATAGTGGATCTGAGGTAGAAAAAGGAAAAAAAAGAGGGGAGAGAGGAGGAAGAAGAAGGAGATGCCCAAATAGACTAGGGGTCTATATGTAGCAGAATTTTAGGGTTAGGGAGAGTTTAGGGGCGCTAGGAGCCCTCCGATCGCGATCCGACGGATCCGATCGCGGGGGTTGATTTAAAAGGCCTAGGCGGAGATAAAAGACTGCAGTAGGGATATTTCCGGGACACGAAGTGAAGGCACATCGGACCCACACGGACAACGGAGGGAAAAGTCAACGAAGTCCAAACGAGACGAGATTTGAGAGGCGGGTTGCACACAACAAAACAACAACACACACAACAACCTCGCGGCACACCGGTAACGAAAAATGTCCGAACAACAAAGTAGGCCTACGGGACGTCACGAACACGTGAGGGAGCTCCGGAACGCGAAACGGACAACGGGAAGGAACGCCACGAACCGGATGCAACCCACAACACAAATGCAATGCAATGCACATGTCTACATGATATGAATGAATGCCACACACTCACACAACAAAACGACGAAAACCCGAAAGACAACGAACCCGAAATGGAAATAGATGAAGCCGGAGATATATTATATACCCAAAAGGGAAAGTATTACATCCGGGGCATTATAAACTCTCCTCTACTACAAAAAGATCTCGTCCCGAGATCTAGGACTGGAAAAAGGAAGGGTACTCGGAACGAAGATGATCTTCTCGTTCCCAGGTAGCTTCTCGGTCTGTGTGATGTGACCACTTGACTTTCAGAAACTTGATGGACTTGTTGCGAGTCTTGCGTTCGGTTTCTTCGAGAATGGCAACTGGATGCTCTCGGTAGGAAAGGTCTTGTTGAAGATCAATCTCCTCAAACGGAATCATGCGCTCAGGTGCCTTGAAGCATTTGCGAAGTTGAGACACATGGAAGACATCATGAACATTTGCAAAGTTGGAAGGGAGCTCGAGCTGATAGGCTAGATCGCCTCTTTTGCCAAGAATTTTGAAAGGCCCGACGTATCTAGGAGCAAGTTTTCCTTTGATACCGAATCTTTGGGTTCCTTTCATCGGAGAAACTCGGAGATATACATGATCACCGATGTCGAAAGCCAAATCACGATGCTTTCCGTCATAGTAGCTCTTCTGACGCGACTGAGCGGCCTTGAGATTCTCACGTATGACTTTGCACATTTCTTCGGCTTCAGAGATCAAGTCATTGCCAAGAAGTTGGCGTTCGCCTGTTTCAGACCAGTTGAGAGGGGTACGACACTTTCTGCCATAGAGAATTTCAAACGGTGCTTTGCCTGCACTTGCTTGAAAGCTGTTGTTGTAAGAGAACTCGGCAAATGGAAGGCAGTCTTCCCATTTCATGCCGAAGGAGATGACACAGGCTCTGAGCATATCTTCTAGGATCTGATTCACACGCTCGACTTGACCACTAGTCTGAGGGTGAAAGGCAGTGCTGAACCTGATCTTCGTGCCCATGGCGGACTGAAAGGAGTCCCAGAACCTTGATGTGAACAAGCTGCCACGGTCTGAGGATATCACTTGAGGAATGCCATGTAGGGACACAATTCTGGAAGTGTACAGCTCTGCAAGTTGAGCTGCATTGATTGATTCTTTGACTAGAAGAAAGTGAGCAACTTTGGTAAGCTTGTCAATCACCACAAAGATAGCATCATTGCCTCGCTTGGATTTAGGAAAACCAGTGACGAAGTCCATTTCAATGTGGTCGAACTTCCACTCAGGGATAGGAAGAGGTTGGAGAAGACCGGCTGGACGTTGATGTTCTTCTTTCACTCTTCTGCATACATCACATTCATTCACGAATTGGGCAATTTCCCTTTTCATGCGTGTCCACCAGTAAGATTGCTTGAGGTCTTGGTACATCTTGGAACTGCCAGGATGAATGGAAAGGAGAGAGTCATGAGCTTCTTCCATTATGAGCTTCCTGAGATCACCTTTGGGAACAACGAGTCTGTCCTCGAAGAACAAGGTATCTCTCTCATCAACACGGAAGCACTTATATTTTGGAGTGCCCTTTGCAATGCCATGTTTCACCTTCTTCACCATGGTATCACTGAGCTGGGCCTCACGGACTTGATCTTCCAAGGTAGGAGCAATTTGGAGATTTGCAAGAAAACCCTGCGGAACAACCTGAAGGTTGAGCTTCCTGAAAGCTTCACAAAGCTCAGGCTGGTGTGGCTTGATAAGAAGGCTGTTGCAATATGCCTTTCTGCTCAAAGCATCTGCAATCACATTCGCCTTGCCTGGAGTGTACTCAATGCTGGGGTTGTACTCTTGGATCATCTCGACCCAACGAGTCTGGCGGAGGTTCAGATGCGGCTGTGTGAAGATGTACTTCAAGCTCTTGTGATCAGTGAAGATGTCGACTTTTCTGCCCAACAACAGATGTCTCCACATAATCAGAGCATGTACCACAGCTGCTAGCTCGAGATCATGTGTGGGATAGTTCTTCTCACTAGGCTTGAGCTGCCGAGAAGTATATGCCACAATTTTCTTATCTTGCATAAGCACACCACCAAGGCCTTGAAGAGAAGCGTCACAGAACACTTCATAGGGCTTGGTTTCATCCGGAGGAGTCAGAACTGGAGCAGAGACAAGCTTCTCTTTGAGGGTTTTGAATGCCACTTCACATTCGGGAGACCAAAAGTATTTGACATTCTTCTGAAGGAGGTTGGAAAGAGGCTTGGCAATCTTGGAGAAGTTCTCCACAAACCTTCTGCAATAGCTGGCAAGACCCAGAAAACTGCGGAGCTGCTTGACGTTCTGAGGAGCTTCCCAGTTGACAATTGCTTCAACTTTCTCGGGATTAACCGCAATACCGTCAGCTGAGATAATGTGGCCCAGGTACAAAACCTTATCGAGCCAAAACTCGCACTTTGAGAACTTGGCATAGAATTTATGCTCTCGGAGTCGATCAAGAACCAGACGCAAGTGCTTTTCGTGATCTTCTTCATTCTTGGAAAACACCAGAATATCATCCAGATACACAAGCACAAACTCGCCAGTATAGGGGTTGAAGATGTAATGCATCATCCTTGAAAAGGTAGGAGGAGCATTGGCGAGACCGAAGGACATGACGGTATACTCATATGAACCGTAGCTCGTTCTGAAGGCCGCCTTGGGAATGTCTTCCTCGCGAATGCGAATTTGATGATAGCCCATTCGGAGGTCAAGCTTAGAGAACACTTTAGCTCCTTTGAGCTGCTCAAAGAGTTCATTGATGTTGGGGAGCGGATACTTGTTCTTAATCGTCTTCTTGTTCAGTGGCCGGTAGTCAACACAGAGACGCTCCGTGCCATCTTTCTTCTTGACAAATAAGACACCACAGCCCCACGGAGATGTACTCGGTCTGATGAGACCCATACGCTCCTGTTCATCCAACTGTTTCTTCAATTCCTTCAATTCATCTGAAGAGAGCTTGTATGGACGCCGACAAACAGGTTCGGTGCCCGGCTCGAGTTCAATGACAAACTCCACCTGACGGTGTGGAGGCATGCCTGGAAGTTCTTCTGGAAAGACGTCTTGATATTCATTCACCACTGGAATTTGCTCTATGGCATTAATTTCACCCTTATCATTAAGAGAGAAAAGCCGAATAGTATTATCCCTGGAGGCGAAGATAATCACATCTTCATCAGAATGAGTCAACTTGACTTCCTTTTGAGCGCAATCAATGTGAGCATCGTGCTGAGAAAGCCAATCCATTCCGAGAATGAGGTCGATATCAGAATGACCAAGAACCACCGGAGAAGCCAAAAATCGATAATCACCCATGCGAATAGAAACATCCGGAGCATATAATCTAGAAGTCATGCATCTTCCCGGAGAAATCACTTGCAACTCCCTTGGCAAAGGCATAGTGCCCACATTATACTTGGATGCAAATGGGAATGACATGAAAGAATGTGAAGCACCCGAATCAAATAACACTTTAGCTGGAAAAGAGTTCACTGGAAGGTTACCCAGAATGACATCAGAAGAAGCCTCCGCTTGTGCTGCATTCATCAGATTAACCCTTGCAGACTTTGGATCATGCTTGACAATAGCTGAACTCATAGGAGGAGGAGGTGGAAGACGCTTCGGATTCGGGCATCTGTTGGCATAGTGACCCTTCTGAGTGCATTTGTTGCAAGTCACTTCTGAGAGAGGACGGAACTGAGAGCCACTGGACTTGGAGCCTTGAGACTGAAACTGCTTCTTCGACTGGTTGCTTGGGTTGGGTGGGTGGGAGAAACCACGACCACTAGAGTTCTTGTTGTTGGAGTTGTTGAAGTTGCTGGAGTTGTTGTAAGGAGCTCGAATCATTGGAGGAGGAGGAAGCCAGAATTTCTGTTGTTTCGCAGCCAACTGAGACGATGAGGTAGAGTGAACAGCATCTCGAATTCTCTTCTTAGAAGCCTCCATCTTAAGCTGAGCTGCTTCTTGTTTCAAAGCCATATTATAGAACTTATCGAATTCGTCTGGCTCGAACAAAGTGAGAGCAAGCTGAAGTTCATCTTTGAGACCTCCACGGAACTGATAGATTTTACTCTTAGCATCAGGAATGTCTTGCTTTGCATAGCGAGCGAGGTTTTGGAACTTGACATTATACTGATAGACTGTCATGGAGCCCTGCTTGAGGTTGCGGAATTGCTCACGCATACCTTCGATAACACTTGTAGGAATGTGATGCGAGCGGAAATCCTTGCAGAAATTCTCCCATGAGATCACTTGACCCGGCCTTGAGTCTTTGTACTGCTGCCACCAGTCAGCTGCTTGATCTTTCAGTTGGAAGGCTGCAAACTTCACATAGTCATCTTCTTTCACGTTACTGCACTCAAAATGCTTCTTGATATCGGTCAGCCAATCTTCAGCATCGAGAGGGTCGACACAGTAACTGAAAGCTTTAGGATTGTTGGCCAAGAACTGGTTGAGGGTAGCATGGTGCTGCTGGAAGAAGTTGCCTTGGTTCATTGGAACGCCCTGATTAGCTTGATTAGCTTGCATCATCTGCATCATCTGCATCATCAACTGAGTGTTCTGAGCAGTAGTCTGCATAATTGCTCTCCAAGCCTCAGGCGGAGGAGGAGGGGAAGGAGGACGTTCTGGAACCTCTTCACCCTCTGGGTTGGCATTCGGAACCCTTTTCGGAGCCATCCTTTAAGAGATGACCACGAATCAGCAATTGATTGACAAAAGGAATAAGCTGAATCAATGGAATTAATTGCAACAAGTCTTCACAATAATCATTCGAACAATAAGAACGAATGAAATCATTCGAACAAGAGGAACGAATGAATTTCTCAGTTAACTGATAACATCAGTCTTCACGAGAAGCCACATAGGGATCAAAAGGATAAAATAATAAAACAACAAGGTACGGAAAGGAACAAACACAAGAGAGGAGTTTCGTTCTAACATCTTTGTGCTGAAAGCATATGAACGCGTTACGAAAAGGTTTTGCAATCCCCGGATCAGCATAGCCAAGGACCCTTTAAGATGCAACTCCTGATAGTAACCTCGGTCATATAACTCCTTCACTCAATGTCGAACCCCGAACTCACTAACCTGCATTCGTTGGAAGAATGCCTACGATCTACTGGATAAAACTCACCTATAGATTTCCGAAAGATTCCAGTTATGCAATCAGGTGTTGGGGATACACGGGAAGCACCGCGCAATCAACTCTAACCTACATCCAGGTGTATCCATCCTTCAACACATAACCAGTCTTTCTCGGAAACTGTGTACCTCGGACCTTCGAAAAGCATCCACTATAACAAGCTATGGCAATACTCCCGAACTACCTCCCCAGTACTGGGTGATGTCGGGGTTATCTTGCCACTGGCCGTATAGGGGAGATTTTCGATGTCGGCCGTCTTAAGTATTTAGTACTGCCGCGATATGCTTGTTACAATGATACCCCGAAGCTCAACTCCTCGGTAACAGGAGGCATCGAGAACAATATCCTTGTCACAAGAACATCGAAACAATCCCAGAATACTCGCGGGATTCCTAAAAAAAAATTTTGTGCAAATTTTGAAGATAGGAGAGACAAGAGTAGACGTCAGGAGTCCTCACCAGAGAGAAAGGGGATGAGAAGCAAAGAAATCCTACTCTCCGATATAATATAGGACTCAAAAAGTTTTCAGTGTGTGCCTAGACTCAACCGTCAACGGTTCGATCAAACAGTGGGGGCTCCTAGGTCGGAGAAGGCTCTGAATACCAACTTGTAATGCCCAGGATGGAGTTATACCTCATACGTGTCGAGGCACGACTTAAAGGCATAAGTCCATCCTAGAATGATCTCAAGTTTGGTAATCTTTGCACAACTCATGTAAAAGGGGGATAGTAAACTGAAAATAGTTGGCTTACAATCGCCACGTCACAGAATAACAGTACAAGTCTCAAACATCATACATTAAGATCACTACAACCCTCTAAGGGCAAAAGCCAAATGTCAAAGTACCAAACTCAGATAAAACAACCACAGGCAGATCGAATCCTAGTAAGAGACTCCACTACTGATCGTCCGGGTAGCGCACATAGTACCGACTACGCTCCTCGTCGTACTCCCAATCCAGCTCGGTGCCATCACCTGGATAGCTCACAGCTGGACCTGCATCTGGTGTGTGAAGTAACTGTGAGCCACAGAGGACTCAGCAATCCCGTTCCCGGGTAACAGAACTATCAAAGCCTTTAGGTGAGGGAAAGGCTGAAGAAAGAACAAGTCTGCAGCAGCAACTAGCATCTAGCTTACGCAAGTGAGAGCGAGAAGAGAAGGCAACGCGAGAAGTGATCACGAAGTGATCCTAGCTACAAGCTCACAAACATAACCCCTCCGTGTTCAACTTCCGAATCCCGATTCAGAAATTGACAGTCACGGAACACACGCGGGTAGTGTATTAGTATCATTGTGTCAAGTTATCTACAACCGGAATTAACAAGCTCCCATCTGCCACATAACCGCGGGCACGGCTTTCGAAAGTTCAAACCCTGCAGGGGTGTTCCAACTTGACTCATTACAAGCCCACGATCCGCGGAGTCGCAACTCCAAAGTGGGAAGACCCGAGTATCCTCGGAATCCCGTGCTCAAGATATACCGAGCTAAGGTAAGGCTAATCCAGCAAATCCTCCCGGCGTGCCGACACCCTGATAGTAGCCGCGCGTATCTCGTCTCAGGCCACGACCGGATGGGCGATCCCACGGGTTTTTACCAAACCTTGAGTTTCCTCGAGGTGGCCCCGCGTAACCCCCGTTTCGGACCAACACTCATGTGGAGCATTGGCCCGGGGTTGTTGAATTAAATAAAAGGGTTTATAACTCCTTATGCAAGTTTAGTTTGTTATTAGGCAAATAGTACCAATGTTGGGATTTGCTGGAAAAGACTTAGCACTTAGCGGTTTATCGAGGGGGTCCCATACACCCCAACCGTGTTAGGAACGCATAATCAATGAACATAAAACCGGCTTATACGGATCCTAACGGCATGAGTGGAACAAAACACCAAGCAAAAGGCTTAGCCTTCCACCCTTGCCCATATATAGATGATTTCATTTTAAAGCATTTATATAGTGTGATATAACCCAACCAAACTTCAACATGGAGCAAGCATCTTCACTTCACCTGCAACTAGAAACGCTATAAGAAGGGCTGAGCGAAGCGTACTTAGCCAAGCAACGGTTTGCATAGGTAGGGTGGTTAAACATGGCAATTGGTTACAAGTAGGAGGCTGACAAGAAGAACATGGGCATCGAGGCAAAACTATAGATCGAGTCTACTAGCAATAGGCGAAGATAGTAAAGTTATCGGGGTTCGGTCATCTTGCCTGAAGAGAATTCGTTCGGATCGTAAGAAGGGTCCTCGTGCTCAACCTCGTTGGAAAACTCGTGCTCAACTTCGTTCCCGGTCTCAGCTTCCGGCTCTAAACACAACAAACACACCAAGCACCAATCAACAAAATACAATGCGCACTCGAAAAACATGAATGCATGATGGATGCACTAAAGATGCACATGGAGCACGTAAAACATCACTCAAGCAAAACACCTCAAAACAAGATAACAACCTGATAGTATTAATCTACACAGAAAATCACCCAAGTTTGATATAAGATTCGCTGAAATCGGAGTTACGGGCTAAAAGTTATGCCCGAAACAAGATTTGAGCGAAAACTGAAAATTACAGCAACATAGCATCTTGGGAGCTCAAAATAATTAAACTACAGCACCCAAAAAGCATGGCAAAGGACTTGAACACAAACTAGATATATAGTACAGCAACTAGGTCCAAAGTGCACCCCCAACGGAGTCACGGATCAATAGCAATGATCTTGGACATATTGAACTTTGAAATAAAATTCTGGCAGCAGAATTTTATTGAAACTTTAGAGCAAAAGATAAACATGCTACAGCCACTCAAATGGACATGTGAGGACATGAATGGAAAGACAACAATATATACAACAAGGAACAATCAAAATCCACCCCAAAACTATCATGCTTTGACCTACAACATCACACGAACATGGCATCGGAACGTTACAGATTTCAGACTTAGTGAAATTTCACTAAGTCCTAAAACAGCAACATCATCTTAGCACACAAAAGAGCATGTTTGAGTCACCTCGAAACTAAACATGGCAAAGGGTAAGCACCTCATCAAAATACATATGACGGTGATCCCGAAACACACAAGCATGCATCATAGAGGTGAACACAACGATTGCAACGAGCTCAACAAGATGGCATTTCATAACAAGTGAAAACACAACATATGAACATGGCACTTTGCAATGATGATAACAAGGCAACAATAAATCTACCATGCAACCTATCACACACAACACGTAGTTCGTGTCGAGACGAACACGTGGACATGTCATTTGCATCGTTTGGACAAACGAGCTAAAAGTTATCACAAGTCAAAGGTGGCATGAAAATAACACATAACAGCAGTTTATAACATGATGCACTCTTGCAACAGCAAAACAAGTGCCAAGATGACATCTAACATGCATGACTACAACAGGTAAAACGTAGAGGACATCTCCACGAACATCTGGACATGCTACACGCGCAAAACGGAGCAACAGGCACAAAGTTAGGGCAGGTCAAAGTATGCATCACAGATCAGGAAAACAGAGACTTAGTGGGGAAGAAGTCAACCTTTAGCAGATCTGGGCTGATCAGAAAAAAAACGGAGGTGGGGGCGAGGCCCGTTGCGGAGGAAGAGGCCCGGCCTGGCGGAGGCGGATCTGGCCCAGCTGGCGGAGCCGGTGTACGGGCCGGCGGCGCGCGGCTTGAGGCGGTGGCTGGAGGCGGGCCGGAGCGAAGCCCGCGGTGCGGTGGGCGACGGCCCGCTCGGGCGGAGGCCAGGCGGCCTGGAGCGGGAGGCCCAGCTGCGGTCGCGGGGATCTGGTGGCGGAGAGGCGCCCGTGGCCTGGGACGCGAGGCGGGCCGAAGCGAAGGGCGAGGCCCGCGTGCTGGCGACGGCGCGGAGCGCCCGGTCGGCGGGGCGAAGTGGGGACCCGCTCGGTGCGGCCTGGTACGGGCGAAGGCGTAGCGGGCCGCGGCGGGAGCCTGGCTTCAGTCGAAGTGGTCCTCGAGGCCTGCCCGATCGACCGCTGGGTGCGACGAGGCCCCTGGAGCGAAGGGTACTCGCGCGTTGACTGCGGCGTCTACGAGGGGATCCCGGCGGCCTGAGCTGCTGCTGATTCGAAAGAAAAACTGGATCCCCTCGGGATCCTTGCAGGAATAGTGGATCTGAGGTAGAAAAAGGAAAAAAAAGAGGGGAGAGAGGAGGAAGAAGAAGGAGATGCCCAAATAGACTAGGGGTCTATATGTAGCAGAATTTTAGGGTTAGGGAGAGTTTAGGGGCGCTAGGAGCCCTCCGATCGCGATCCGACGGATCCGATCGCGGGGGTTGATTTAAAAGGCCTAGACGGAGATAAAAGACTGCAGTAGGGATATTTCCGGGACACGAAGTGAAGGCACATCGGACCCACACGGACAACGGAGGGAAAAGTCAACGGAGGGAAAACGAGACGAGATTTGAGAGGCGGGTTGCACACAACAAAACAACAACACACACAACAACCTCGCGGCACACCGGTAACGAAAAACGCCCGAACAGCAAAGTAGGCCTACGGGACGTCACGAACACGTGAGGGAGCTCCGGAACGCGAAACGGACAACGGGAAGGAACGCCACGAACCGGATGCAACCCACAACACAAATGCAATGCAATGCACATGTCTACATGATATGAATGAATGCCACACACTCACACAACAAAACGACGAAAACCCGAAAGACAACGAACCCGAAATGGAAATAGATGAAGCCGGAGATATATTATATACCCAAAAGGGAAAGTATTACATCCGGGGCATTACAGGTATGTCCGCGGTTACATTCTCATCTAGAGATACAAAACTTTCTTCCAGTGCTCCAAAAAGTTTCTTATAATATTCAGAGATGTACAATTTGAGGTTCTCGTGTCCTACAATTGTACCCTCATCTTGTTCAAGTTGATTTATCTTCTTCTTTCTATGTTTCCCATTAGCTATGATATGAAAATTCTGTGTATTATCATCTCCTTGGACAATCTTAGAAACCTTTGCTCTAAGCGCCCATTTCATCTTCTCCTCTCTCATAAGGGTTTACAAATTTCTCTCAGCCTCATTCTTAATATCTCTCTCTGACATATTAAGAAGGGTGGATTTTGCTTTCACATCAAGTTCATTAATAATTTGAGTTAGTCTCTCCTTTTCAACTTTATAAATACTGCTTTGGTTTTTTGCCCATCCCCTCAAGAATTGGTGCAAATGTCTAATTTGGTTTTGCCAAATTTCCAGATGAGTAGTCTCACCAGACTCCCTGGCCCATTCTGTCGCAGTGAGATTTAGGAAGCCATCCCTCTCGAAACATCCTAGTTCGAAAGAGAACGTATTTCTATTGCCCACATGGGTCAATTCCCCAGAATCAACTAGCAACGGGGCATGATCCGAAATGGCCCTCTGTAGAGCACGAACCGTTATGAGAGGAAATTTCTGTTCCCACTCAACACTAGTAAGGACCCTGTCCAATTTCTCATAAGTAGGAATTGGTAAGGAATTAGCCCACGTGAATTGTCGACCAGAGAGGTCAATCTCTCTCAAGTCAAGACTTTCAATGATCATATTGAACATGAATGACCATCTTCCATCGAAGTTGTCATTATTTTTTTCATCTTGTCTTCTAATGATATTGAAAAATCCTCCAACCATAATAGGCAACCTCTCATCCCCACAGATTCTCACTAAGTTTGCAAGGAAATCAGGCTTAAGTTCTGGCTGCGCCACACCATATACGGCCACCAAAGCCCACCTAACACCATCAATTTTCGATCTCACTCGAAATTTGTGACACCCCGAGACCGGTGCGCCAGGTGTCAGCCAGGTGTCAGTCAGTTATTCGTAGACGTTGCCCTGTCATCTGCTTGTGTGTTGCATCTTGCCATGCCATCATGTGTGTTGCATCAGCATGTTTTCAAAACTTGCATTCGTCCGAGTTTCCTCGTCCTCTCCTTTGTCCGTTCCGAGCCCAAACACACTTGCACGCGCCCGCGGCGCCTCCGAATATTTTTTTTATAAGTGGCCGAAAAATGTTCTCGGAATGGGTTGAAACTTGGCATGTGGTCTTATTATAGTCTAGACAGGTCGCCTGCCAAATTTCATCGCACTCGAAGCTCGTTTGATACCCCAAAGGATATATATAGCGGCACTAGTCGCCGGTTATTTCGTCGGACGTTTTCGGTCTCCGAAAACCCCGCGGGCCTCTTCTCCCTTCTCTCCTCGTAGCCCGAAACCTCTTCTACACAGCCCACTAATTCCCTCTAGGCCCAGCCTACTCCCCCTTCGCTCCGTTGCCGTTGGATCGCGATCCGATGGCTCCGGAACGGTCCAAAACCCCCCAAACCTTAGCCTTTTTTGCTATATATAGACCCTCCCCTTCCAAAAATGGGTAGCCTAACCCCTCCACCTACCTCTAGCCCCTTCCTCCTCCATTTCCGCGCCCAGCCACCTCCATCCCGCCACTTGGCGCTGGCCAAACCTCCCTGCGCCGCCGCCACCTCAGCGCAGGGGCCCGCTCGTCAGTCTCCCGCGCCCCTCCCTGGGTCAACCCAGCCGCCAGCCGCGCCAAACCGGCAACCGGCCCGTCCCGGGCCGATTCGGGCCGCGCCCCGCTGCCGCAGGCCCGCTCGGGCCCGACATCGCCCCGCTCGCCGAGCCTCTCGCTCGATCGGGCCGCGCCCGCCGCCGGATTCCGCGTCGGCGACCTCCCCACCTCGCCTCTCTTCGGTCACCGCCTCTCCGCCGGGACCACTGCTCCGCCACCGCCGCCCCAGGAGCCGCCGCCCCGCCATGTCCCGTCTCCCTCCTCCTCTGTGCCAGCAACCGCCGCCTCTCCACCACACGACCACCTCACCGGCCCGCCGTGGCTCGCCGCCCCGGCACCGTCCGTCGCCGGAAACGGTCAGATCTGACCTTGATACGTCCAAAACGTATCTATAATTTCTGCTTGCTCCATGCTTCTTTTGTGTGATATTGCTATGATATTTATGCACTTCCATACACTTTTGATCATATTTGGACTAACCTATTAACTCAGTGCACCACAGTGCCAGTTCCTGTTTTCTGCTGTTTTTCTATTTCAGGTTTTCCCCATATTAAAAGTGCTCCAAAAATTCCGGGAAAAATACAGGAAAAATCAGCGTACAAGAAGCTTCGAGAAAAACCAAAGCGGGTCCAGAGGGGAGCCAGGGGGGCCCAGGCGGCCACCCGGCGCGGCCCCACCCCTGGCCGCGCCAGGAGGGCGACTGGGGCCCCGGCTCCGCCTCTGGTGACCCCCCTTCGCATATATATTCCTCCCGTCGCGAAAGCCCTGATTCCAGAACCCTTTTCTCCAGAAGTAATTCCGATCTCCGCCGCCATCGCCACCAAGTTTCGGGGGACCAGAATTCCTGTGCCGGCATCCTACCGGGACGAGGAAGTGCCCCCGGTTTCATCTCCATCGACGGTGCTTCCTCCCTCCATGATGCGGGAGTAGTTCCTCCTCGGGGCTGAGGTTTCTACCAGTAGCTATGTGGTCAATTCTCTTTCCCATGATGTGATCTTCGTTGTGATCATAGGCTATGTTAATCTAGGGTGATCCCATGATATTTCCCCTTCCTCTATGTATTAAATTGATGTATTCATTTGTCTTTATCTAGTATAATCCCCGAGACCAAGGTGACAGCGGTCTATTGGACATGGATTAGAAGAATATTTTCATTAGTGATTTCCTCTTTTGTGTGTTGATTGAAGATTGAGAGTCTCTTGGTGCTTGTCTTTGACTATCCTGGAGATATGTTGTGGTGATTGTGGTACTCTCTTTGGATGGCCGCGGTGACATTGGGAAATCCATAGATTGAGAACTACGAACTTTGAGGTGTGCTTTTGTAGCCCTACATAATTCTCGTCCTCTCTTGACCACAAAAGAATGACCTCCGAGTGCGTCTCCATTGCATGTTTTATAGGAAATATCATGTGATTAGACTATGTTAATGTTGTTGGGAGTTGCCACTAGTGAAAGTATGAAGCCTAGGCCTTGTTTCCACCATTGCAATACCATTTGTGCTCACGTTTACCACTTGTTTGCTTGCTGCACTTTTTATTACAGATTTATATTACTTTGCTTTGCCACTCCTATCATCCATATTTTACCATCTCTTCGCCGAACTAGTGCACCTATACAACTCTTAGTTGTATTAGGTGTGTTGGGGACACAAGAGACTTCTTGTATCTTAGTTGCAGGGTTGCTTGAGAGAGACCATCTTCAACCTCTACTTCCCTGAGTTCGATAAACCTTAGGTCATCCACTTGAGGGAAATTGTTGCTGTCCTACAAACCTCTGCGCTTGGAGGCCCAACATAGTCTACAAGAATAGAAGCGTGTGTAGACATCAAGCTATTTCTGGCACCGTTGCCGGGGAAGTAAGTGTTTGAAGGTATATCTTTAGATCTTGCAATTAAATCTTTTCGTTTCTTGTTTTTAGTTTCACTAGTTATGTTTATGGAAAACCGCACTCTTAGTTAGCTGCTTGGGGAAGGCCGCTTTACCACACCCGTGGTAGAGAAGTTTCCTCCACCTACTGAATGTATCCCGTTCCAAATACCACTTGGGATAATTGAAATAATTAGGAATGATTGTTATGATGGGACAGTCAATCCTAGTATTCATTTGTTGAAACTTACAGAACTTTGTGAGTTGTTTAAGATTTCAGGTTTGACCAGAGATGGAGCCATGAGGAAATTATTTGCCTTGTCACTGAAAGGAAAAGCATTGGAATGGTATAGGCTACTAGATGACTCTCACCTGCTGGATTGGGAAGAGATCCAGTCTCTCTTTTACTCCAAGTTTTATCCTCTTCATGAAGTCCATGAGAATAGGAATTATGTTTATAATTTCTATCCTCATGACGGAGAGAGCATAGCTCAAGCTTGGGGGAGACTGAAAACGTTAATGCTAAAATGTCCTAACCATGGGCTCCCCAAAGATATGATTATTACTAATTTCTATGCGAGGCTCTCTCGACAGGATAAAGATTTGCTCGATGGTTCCTCTATGGGTTCTTTCACAAACGAAAAGATTGATGCTAAATGGGAACTCTTTGAAAGAATTCAACGCGACACTGAAGATTGGGAGATCGACAAAGGTAAAGAGTCAGGTATAATTTATGAGTATGATTGCATTAAGTCCTTTGTTGAAACTACAAGTTTTAATAAGTTTAGTGCTAAGTTTGGGCTTGATTCTCAACTCCTTGTTGATTTCCTCAAATCTTTTGCTTCACATCTTAATATGCCTAAGGAGGATTGGATCAAGCATCATGAACCTTTTAAAGAGATTTGCAAAGAAAATGAAATTGTTCATGATGATTGCAACATGCATGATCAAATTCCTAAAAATGAAGTTTTATATAAGCATGTTAATTTTTGTGGAGTGGATAGACCTTGTGAAAGGCCTATGATTGAATAAGAGAAGTATTGTAAGCAACATAAGCATGAAAGAACAATCACTTGGGTCAAAGATTTAAATGAAATTGCTAGAGAATTGTGTGACCTTTATCCTTTTACTTGTGAACTTTGCTGTATAGACGGTCACTTTAATTTTCAATGCATGCACTTTCAAAACATAACTGTTAACCAGTTGTGTGATAACATGATCACCCCTGATCTTTATGATGAGCTTATGTTATTTTTGATGTGTGAAGAGTTATCAGAAAAGACTTCTTGGCTAGATGTTAATGCCATAGGAATAAAAAACACTTTGCAAAATTGCCATCTCTATTGTGTTGTTAATTGCCATAAAAATGAATACATAAGTAAGATTTGAAAGGAGGGAACTTTACCAAAGTATAAAAATGTCTCTTATATTTCTGCTAATAAAAAGGAGAGTTTCTCCCAAGTTTCCCCTATTGTTTCTAATGATAAACCAGGATATGTGGAGAAGCTTCATCTCCAACCACTCCCTCCTAAGGTGAAGAAGAAGAAAAAGAAGAGGAAGAGGAAGAGGAGCAAGAAGGAAGAAGAATGGGTATCAACCTGGCCTGAGCATATTCCTCCCATCAACTTTTATCCTAACTGTTGTAAGTTTAAAGAAAAAGGTGAAGTTTATTGCCTTAATTATCATCTTGATGATACGTCCGTAGGTACTATTGAAGATGATTTTTATTATGACATGCATGTTACTCATTGTGATTGGGAAAATGATGATAATGCTACTTATGATCTTGAAAATCTTTTTGGTACCAACTCTGAAAGTGATGATATGGAAAGCTCTAAGCTTGGGGATGATAGGATTGCAAATCCTTTACCCACTAGTGATGTGATAATTGATAATTCTTTTGCTAGTAAGAATAAAGACAACATGTTTACAAATATAGTTGCTAGCAATGATAATGCTCTTCTCTACTATGATGATGTTATAATTCCAATCTATAGTGATTATAAAGGTACCTATGACATAAGGAGAAATTATCCTTATGAAACTTGTCATAATCATGGAGGGAATTACTCCCTTGTTGAACACCATCTTCCTAATACACAATTAATCTATAGTGTTCAAGTGGTTTATGATAGTCCTACTCCCACTATTACCAATGAGAAAGATTATGCTTATGTGGAGAGTAAGAGTACCTTTTTGCATGTGGATCATGGTAACAATGCTTTATGTGATGCTTATATTGTTGAGTTTATTCGTGATCCCACTGAAAATTATTATGAGAAGGGAACATATGCTTATAGATATTTCAATAATATCAAGTTCCTTCTCTTTATGTTGAAGGTTTTGAAGCTGTACTTGTTTTGTCTTCCTATGCTTATTGCTTTGTGCTTCAATGAATTATTCTATTGCAATATTCCTATGCATAGGAAGCATGTTAGGCTTAAATGTGTTTGGTATTTGCTTCTTGATGCTCTCTTTTCTTCTTCAACTCTTATTCCTACGAGAGCATCATTAAAGTCTTAAGCCTATCTTTATGGCTATAAAGAAAGAGCTCTAGGGAGACAACCCTTGTTATCTTTGCTTTCAGTTTGTTCTTTAAGTTTTTAGTGGTCTTGATGTTTGTTACTACTGTAGCAACATCATTGTATCTTTATTTTTCAGCTTTGTGCCAATTTTAGCCTCTGATTGCAAGAAAGTTCAAAAGTTGTGACATGCTGTCCAGAAAATAGATTCTGTCCTTGGAAAGAAAAATTCAAATAAAATCACCAGATCATCTTTTTGATCTGAATTTTTTTGATAGCATGCTCTATACAATTGGCTTACGAGCGTCCATTCTGAGTTTTTTAATTTGAGTTGCAGAAGTACCCCAAAAAAAATATTTACTACCTGCTGGTCTGTTTTTCACAGATTCTGCCCTGTTTTGCCTTTTCTTCGTTTTGCAGACCTTAAGCTTGCTTTTTCTTTGCAAAAACTTTTTGGCGATCTTTAGAAACAGTAGACCTTCAAGAATATCTTTGTTTCCAGTAGAGAAAAATTATTTTATTGTGGGTACTAACCTCTCTAATCAGATTATGATGAGTTATGTATGAAGGGAGTTTTCAAGTGTGCGAGGGAAGATGATAAAAGAAGATTCAGGAGTGTCAAACGCTCAAGCTTGGGGATGCCCCCGTGCACCCCCAAGAAATATTCAAGAAGACTCAAGAGTCTAAGCTTGGGGATGCCCCCATGCATCCCCTTCTCCATCAACAATTATCAGTTCGTCTTTCGTTCCACTATAATTATCACTTCATGTGTTATGTGCTATGCTTGGAGCGTCTTGCTCTTAGTTTTCTTTTTAGTTTTCTTTAGCTTTGCTTGCTATTCATAACAAGTTAGAACCCAACTTTCTTTGTGTGGGAGAGAAACACGCTCCACTTCAACCTACAACACCACATAGGATTTTCATGCTTATCTTTGTTGTGTGTGTTCTTTGTCTTTCCATAGCTGCTGTCATGTTTAGCTCTTAGTTTTTATGCTTTTCTTTTTAAAGAGCTTTTGTTTAGTTGGTTGCTGAACTCTCTTGAGTTTTCATGTTTATCTTGTTAAGAGAGTTTGCCTGTTGCACTGAGTTGTATGTCTTAACTTAAAGTAGGTAATTGAGGTTGCTATTTAATTTTAGTAGTAACTTGCAATAGTTTTGAGGTATTGCCATGAGTAATGTCTGAACTTTTTGGTGTCAAGAGCTTTAGCCTATTAGTGATAGATGTCGTATTTTGGGCAATCCGTGTTTATTTTCGAAAACCTACAAAATAGTTGAGAACTTTAGCTACTAGATGGATCACTAATCTTTGGAGGGATCGAATATTAGAGTACACTCACGTACCATGAGTTGAGGATGCGCAAGGATAACCAAACCCCCATACACTCCTCCTCGGGGTACTTGTCTCTTTGTGAACCTCCTAATTAGATTGAGAGTTACCGATAATAAGTGCATGAGTTCTTCGGACTAATGTGAGTATTCAAAAGTTGACGCTTCCACCTAGCCATATTTTTCTAGCCTCTTCGGTATCGTGCATTGCCCTTTCTCACCTCAAGAGTTGGCGCATACTTCGCCGGTGCATCCAAATCCTTGGCACGATACACTCTGTCATCATAAGCCTCATTATATCCTTCCTCAAAACAGCCACCATACCTACCTATCAAGGCATTTCCATAGCCTTTCCGAGATACATTGCCATGCAACATCCATCTTCTCATGACTTGATCTTCATGTCATACATGCTTTTTGCTTGATCGATGAGCCGCATGCTAGTTGGGCCTTGCCCTAATCATTGCTACATGACGCGCTAGTATCACTGCATATCCTGCTACACTGGCAGAGGCATACATTTGCATACATCATGATAGTTTCATTTTCTTTATGTTGAGTACTTTTGTAAAGTGTGAAAGATCTTCTATACTTCTTGTAATAAATAGAGTGTTGCCCCTAAAGTGAGGAAAAGATCCCAAAGAGGACAAAATCAAAAGATCCCAAAGAGGACAAATGAGAGTTAAATAGAAAGAGCCATTGAGGCCACAAAAAAAAATAAAAAAAGAGAAAAAAGAGAAAAAGAAATAAAAAGAGAGAAGGGGGCACACTACTATCCTTTTGAGAGATCCACACTCGTACTCCATCTTATACCTTGTACTCCATAGAGATTATCATTCATGCATATAGCTATGTGGGGACCTTCACACTATAGAACTTGGCTTGTATATTCCAATGATGAGCCTCCTCAAAAGAGCTCTAGGTCTTCTTGAGCAAGCAAGTTGGATGCACCCACACTAGTTCCATTGGAGAGCTTACCTTAGCTCATATGTGCATCCGTTGCATGGCAATCCCTACTCCTCACATCATATATATCATTTGGCTTTCTCTCGCCTATGATTGTCCTCATTGATGTGAGCCTTTCACACCTTTTTTGTCTCCCCCTCCATCATTTTTCTCTTTTTGCCATCCTAAGTGTCAACTTTCTTGCTTACGCTCATCCATTGCATGAGTGCTCAAAATATCGAAAGGGAGTGGATCATTTTGACTTATACCTGGCTCACGGTCTGGGGATGAGTCAAGATAAGATTCCAAAGAAGACCAAGTGTGAAACTTTAGTAGATTAAGTTCTCAACAATACAAAAACTATGTTTTACTCTCTCATATATCCCTATCCCATTTCTTGCACGCAAACACCATTTGGAGACATTCGAGTCACGGACAGCGAGAGCTCTTGCACCTTTATGTTCTTATGTTGCTTGTTACAATGCTAATATAGACTCTTGCTTGTTATGACTTGAATTGAGTTACATGCCTTGATTGCTTTACTTAAAAAGTTCTTATATGGTTGATAGCATGTCACCACAGAAACTATGCTTGTTATCATTTACCTACTCGAGGACGAGCTGGAATTAAGCTTGGGGATGTTGATACGTCCAAAACGTATCTATAATTTCTGCTTGCTCCATGCTTCTTTTGTGTGATATTGCTATGATATTTATGCACTTCCATACACTTTTGATCATATTTGGACTAACCTATTAACTCAGTGCACCATAGTGCCAGTTCCTGTTTTCTGCTGTTTTTCTATTTCAGGTTTCCCCCATATTAAAAGTGCTCCAAAAATTCCGGGAAAAATACAGGAAAAATCAGCGTACAGGAAGCTTCGAGAAAAACCAAAGCGGGGCCAGAGGGGAGCCAGGGGGGCCCAGGCGGCCACCCGGCGCGGCCCCACCCCTGGCCGCGCCAGGGGGGCGCCTAGGGCCCCGGCTCCGCCTCTGGTGACCCCCCTTCGCATATATATTCCTCCCGTCGCGGAAGCCCTGATTCCAGAACCCTTTTCTCCAGAAGCAATTCCGATCTCCGCCGCCATCGCCACCAAGTTTCGGGGGACCAGAATTCCTGTGCCGGCATCCTGCCGGGACGGGGAAGTGCCCCCGGATTCATCTCCATCGACGTTGCTTCCTCCCGCCATGATGCGGGAGTAGTTCCTCCTCGGGGCGAGGTTTCTACCAGTAACTATGTGGTCAATTCTCTTTCCCATGATGTGATCTTCGTTGTGATCATAGGCTATGTTAATCTAGGGTGATCCCATGATATTTCCCCTTCCTCTATGTATTGAATTGATGTATTCACTTGTCTTTATCTAGTATAATCCCCGAGATCAAGGTGACAGCGGTCTATTGGACATGGATTAGAAGAATATTTTCATGAGTGATTTCCTCTTTTGTGTGTTGATTGAAGATTGAGAGTCTCTTGGTGCTTGTCTTTGACTATCCTGGAGATATGTTGTGGTGATTGTGGTACTAACTTTGGATGGCCGTGGTGACATTGGGAAATCCATAGACTGAGAACTACGAACTTTGAGGTGTGCTTTTGTATCCCTACATAATTCTCGTCCTCTCTTGACCACAAAGGAATGTCCTCCGAGTGCGTCTCCATTGCATGTTTTATAGGAAATATCATGTGATTAGACTATGTTAATGTTGTTGGGAGTTGCCACTAGTGAAAGTATGAAGCCTAGGCCTTGTTTCCACCATTGCAATACCATTTGTGCTCACGTTTACCACTTGTTTGCTTGCTGCACTTTTTAATACAGATTTATATTACTTTGCTTTGCCACTCCTATCATCCATATTTTACCATCTCTTCGCCGAACTAGTGCACCTATACAACTCCTAGTTGTATTAGGTGTGTTGGGGACACAAGAGACTTCTTGTATCTTAGTTGCAGGGTTGCTTGAGAGAGACCATCTTCAACCTCTACTTCCCTGAGTTCGATAAACCTTAGGTCATCCACTTGAGGGAAATTGCTGCTGTCCTACAAACCTCTGCGCTTGGAGGCCCAACATAGTCTACAAGAATAGAAGCGTGTGTAGAATTCAGACCTCCCCGGTCCTCCCCCTCACCGGCCCGAGGCTCCCCCGACCTCCTTCGGCCTTCCTCGGCGCGTGGCGTCGCCCTCGCCGCCGGTAACCGCCGCGGCCACGTTCCACCGGACATGTCCTTAGGAGCTGGACGTGTCCGCCCCCCTCTTCCTTTGTGCAGCTGCCGTGTGGGCCCGGACGCCGCACCGACGGACATGTCCGGGAGGAGCCCGGACATGTCCGCTTCTTCCTCACGTGCCACTGCCATGTGGACCCCCAGCCGGCGGACATGTCCATATAGGCCGGACATGTCCATTTCCCCGAGGTCCTTTTTCTTCTAAGTCCCTAAATGGCATATTTCTGTTGCATACTTTGCGGTGCTGTAATTAATTGTGTGCTTATCCAAATTGGGTGAATGATATATCAAAATGATCGTGGTGATATGCTCTACACTTTGTTTCATTGTGCCATGCTTGTTTGAGTTCATCTAGATGCTCTAATATCTGTTACAAGAGTGCTACTTGTTATAAACTGCTGCTACTTGTTATTTTGTTGCTATGTTTGAGATGTGATAATTTGGTGCATGTTTATCCAAATGATGCAAATGATATGTCAAAATGTTCATCATGAGATGCTCTACATGTTGGTTGCTTTAGCATGCATGTTAGAGTTCATATTCCCATGTTTATCCCTGTTGCAAAAGTGCATGTGGCTGTTAGGTTTTGTAACTTGTTACGAGATGCCTAGTTGAGGAGCTCGTTGCTATTGATGTGTTTGCCCCCATGTCACATGCTCATATGTTTTAGATTCTCCATCATGTGGTCTTTAATGTGGTGCATTTAACTTTCCATGATATGCCTTGTGTTGACTTAAACATGCTCGCAAACATGCCATGATAATGTTACTGTTTTAACACTTAGTGAAATTTCACTAAGTCTGGAATCTGTCATATCCTGATGCTATGTTTGCTTGATGCCCTAGGCAAATCCATGTTAGTTTTGGGGTGGCCATTGATAATTCCTTTTTGTATATGTTTTTGTCTATCCATTCATGTCCTCACTTGCTCATTTGGGTTGCTGTAGCTTATTTAATTCTTGCTCCCAAGTTGTTATAAAATATTACTGTCAGGTTTTTATTGTCATGATCAAAATGTTGTAGCATGTTGCTATTGATCCATGCCTCCTATGGAGTTGCTCCAATGTAGTTGTTTGCTGTAGGATATGTCTACTTCATGTCCATGCTTCTTGTAACCATGTTTGAGTGCTGTAGAGTATATATATCTTGCTCCAAAGTTGCTATGTGGCTATTAACTTCAGCTTGTTGTTATATCTTGTTTCATGTGTATCTTTTAGCCTGTTGCTCCGTTTTGAGCGTGCTTTATATGAAACTTGTGTGATTTTGCATGCAGATTCATAATATCATCTTGTTTTCATGTTTGGAGTGAATTTGCTTGATGGTTTGGGTGCATCTTGCACCGTTGCTTTGCTTGTCTTGTTTGCTCATATCTTCTGGGCCGTAGCTCCGAATTAAACAAACTTTATATGAAACTTGACTAGAATTTTGTGTAGATCATCATGGTGCATGTTAACCTGCTGTTTAACAACTTTAACTTAAGGTTGGTTCAGATCTGGACTAATTTCAAACTTTGCATATGAGGACTTACCGGTTTTAATATATGTAGTTTCCGGCCTCATTTAAACTTGTTGACTTGTGTTGTTTTTCTGTGCTTCCTACCTTGCCTTGTATTGCATCATAGATACACTTGTCTTGCATCATACTTGCTTGAGCAAATTGTCATGTTCTTGTGTTGTTTTCCTGTGCTTCCTACCTTGTCATGTATTGCTTCCTGTGTAGACTTGTCTTGCATCATACCTTGCCATGTATTGCATCATATATAGACTTGTGTTGTTTTTCTGTGCTTCCTACATTGCCATGTATTGCTTCCTGTATAGACTTGTTTTGCATCATACCTTGCCATGTATTGCATCATATATAGACTTGTGTTGTTTTTCTGTGCTTTCTACCTTGTCATGTATTGCTTCCTGTATAGACTTGTCATGCATCATACCTTGCCATGTATTGCATCATATA
>LR738711.1:725053527-725154080 GCA_902687465.1 Secale cereale
CCCCCCCCCCCCCCCCTTTTGTCATCAGAATTTTTGGAATTTAGACTTCATTTCTGCGCTAGCTACTTTCTCATTTCTGTCCAAATCAAGGACCTTATATATGTACACCTGCACCGTCAGGAACGTCGAGGGTCGATCGATCACCGGCCGCCTCGTTGACACCACGCTCGCACACGCATGCAAGATGCGCGCATCGGCATATATACACATGGACATGGACGATACACTACACACACATGAGGCTAGCTGCTAGACGAACTCGTCCTCCATTTCCTGTATGGACTTGCCGGCGGAGGCGATCTGGCGGTTGGAGGTCATCTTCTCGGCGACCATGAGGCCCTTGTAGCTCCGTATCTCGGCCTGCCGCTCCTTCACCACCCTCTCCATCTCCTCCCTACGCTTCTGTACACGCCACAAGAGAGAAAAGTTATTAGCCGGTTGTCACCATGCATGACAGGCTTTGATTTGGAAAGGTCGAGCTAGCATGCATGCGTCGCGTGCCTTGTCTTTCAGCTGCATCTTCCTCTCCGCCTTCTCCGCTGCATTTGATGCATCTTTCTCCGCTGCACACACACAAATTAGCAAATTAGCGAATGAGATCCCAGTTGCACGTGCATGCATGCATGGTGTACTACACGTGCACACGAAATGGAGATCGCTAGCTTGTGTATGCGTATGTACCTTTGAGGTCTGGTCGGCGCTCTACCCTGGTCTTATTCAATCTGTTGAGGATCTCATTGACACGCTTCTCCACTGTCAAGATGTGTACCTGTTGGCAATCAGTGGACAGTATGTGAATATTTATTTGTTACAAAAACGGAATCAACTTATATTTAGCTATTCCCCTAAAAAACATATAACTAGCTAACGCAAAAAAGAAGCATGGCAGTGTCGGTTAGCACCGGCGACAGTTGGGATTGTCGGCAGCAAAGCTACAGGTATGCGCGAGACAAGACTTCTTTCAAGCTAGACTGGTCATGAATTGGCAGCTTTCGCTATAATGGTTTTCTCGTCGAATGTTCACAATTATTGCGCAAGATAATCTAATTAAATTTTAAAAGGTTTCTTATCCAATTATTGCTCGTACTAATCGAAATGCTTTTATAACCTTTT
This sequence comes from Secale cereale, assembly GCA_902687465.1. NCBI lineage: Eukaryota > Viridiplantae > Streptophyta > Magnoliopsida > Poales > Poaceae > Secale > Secale cereale. The sequence continues at coordinate 725,054,641 of LR738711.1, forward strand.
TTTGAGGGAAAACTATTTTATAACCTGATACTGCAAATGCGGATTGCATACATGCCTTTAACAACGACCGGGCCTAATTCAAACACCACAATGAACCGAGTGTATTTTGCCCATATTTTTTTCTAAATTTGTTAGGCCACGGGGATGCGGTGGATCCTGGCAAGGACCAGCCGGAGGGCTTCGTTATTAGTCGTTCCTTTGAGTTTTGTTAGGATTTGTGTCCTACTCAGAAAAGCGAGACGGTGGCGGTTCTCTGAAGATGGAATAAAGATATCGCCGCCTAGCCCCTGTTCCGGTGATGCGTCTAGCATCATTGGTGGACGTGTGGAGGTGTGTATCTGGCGGATCTATCCTCGCTAGATTTGTTCGGATCTGGTTGTTGTTCGTCTACATTCGTGTGTCTTCGGATTGGATCTTTTTGATCTACGTTATTCTTAATCGGCGGTGGTTGATATTCTGGTATACTGGTCCTATGGGGCTTTAGCACGACGACTTCCCGACTATCTGCTACACCAAGTTATGCTTGTACACCAAGTTATGCTCGCTCCAGTTCTTGTAGTCGTTGCTACATGGTCTATGTATCTGGATGTAATTTTCATTCTTTCTGATGTTCGTTGTACTGTCATGATTGAAGATGAATATATCGGATTTTTTCCAAAAAGAAAAAGAACTACTAACTTCTGCCAAGTGGAGGAGTGGGTATAGCAAACGAGTAGAAGTGGTTATTTGATTACCAGGCGATGGTTGTGGAAGCCAACTTGGCCGACATCCATGGACGTCGCCTTCTTGAGATTAGACCATGGCGTGTAGACCACCTCGACATTGTTCATCTTGTTTCCTGCACGATAAACACATGCATGCATGCATGAATGATTTAGCTAGCATCCATTATCGGCCCAACTTGTCACGTTCCGACGATCACAATCACTCGCACATACAGTATAGTATAGGCCAGTTATCGACCCAAGGCAGATAATGCAAAGGGGCCCGTGCCTGGCATGCATAGAGAGGCCGGCAATAATACACCAGAAAAAGTTGCTGTAATGGGCAGAGAAAGAGATAGCAATGTGCATGCTGCAGCTTTGCACTAGACACGGCCGGTCACAGTCACAGCACGAGCTAATTTCTGAGGTCCGTGCTCAGATGCCCAAGCACATCAGTTTTGTGGGGTGACATTTCTGAGGGACCTTTTTGGTAGTAAGAAAATCTTTTTAACTAGGAGTACCTTGAATGGAATGCGCTTTTACGAGCTGCGCACAATCCTCCAGGAGGCCTTCGCTGATGGTGTCTATGGAGTCGCCTTTCTTGAGCCTCAGGTAGACGTGCGCCGACGACACCTTGTCCACATGGAACCTGCAGTGCAGACGGTGGTGCGCCAAATGATCAATTATTTGGTACAATCATCGTTCCTTTGCTTAATAAACGAGCTACTAGGTTGTACCACAGCACGATATCCACTAAGGTCGAGGGTTGCTTATTTTTCAGTAATATATACTGTATACCAGTAAAATAAGTACTGTAGTTTGCAGCTAGCAGCGCGAGCCGAGGGCGAGGTCCGCTAGACGGTAGATGTATACAGGGTGTTTTGGCCGTAGCTAGCACGGGCGCGACGCAGATGGCGGACGGGGCGGACGATAGCCATGCGGCATGTTTCGAGCAGCTCGCTGAGCTCCGTAGCTATGGTCGTATCTACGCAGTTTGGTAGTAGTTGGAGGGCGTTGGAGTGTCCCCAGCAGCCTCGTCATGGCCTCGTCACGCGTCAATCCGCGCGCTCCCATGCTCCTCCTTCTCTGAGTTCTCTCATTCTCGCCGGCCGGCCGGCCGCTGTCTCTCTCTATGTATATATCTCCGGAATTTCACTGGCTCACCCGCGCATGAGTTTAAACTAGTATTATACTCCACGTGCATATTTTATATACGGAGGAGCTCCCATGACTATATCCAACATCGATTGAGATCCCAAACCTAACGAGAGTTTATCTTGTAGAGTAGAAGGGTGAGAGGGAGGGAGAGAGGCCAAGCTAAAGACTAGAGTTGGGCAAATGCTCGTACCAGACGTCCTCGGGGAGGCCGTACTTGATGAGCTCCTCGTTCTCGTTCTTGTCGGCGCCCATGTAGATGGTGTAGTCGCCGGCGTCCGGCCGCGCCTTGAAGTAGAACACCATTGCCAGTCAGTACTGATCTCCTTTCTCTCTCTTTCTTTGCAGCTCAGCGGCGACCGTGTGCAGTTTTATCGCAAATTAAGAAGAGGCAGGGGCCGAGAAAGAAGAGGAGGGAGATGACACAGCGACGAACCAGGCAATGAAGCGGCATGGGCGGGTATAAAAAGGCGACGGCCGGGGCTAAAAGGTCTTCTCTTCTCTACTCTACTCCAAGGCGGTTGGGTTGGGTTGCCACGTGGAGACACGATGGATTCGATTAAACAAATGCGACCGGGGAGCGGGGCCTTATCCTCGCAGCTTTCGCTCCTCCCACTCTGCCCCTCTTTGATTAACATATACTAATACTACTACGTAAATGTTGGTTAACCTCTTTTTCCTTTACCAATGGCGAGTCAGGGGGGCCTGCTAAATTGGTAATCTATCTGATCCCTCGCTGATTTCCTTCTTTCGTTTTCTTTGCGATGAATGAATCTACCTCTGATCTGTGCCTGACCTGGCAGCGGTCGCAGTGGATATACTCCTCCTACCGGAAACTCCCCACTTAAGAAATGGCCACAGCGCAACTGCTTATTGGTGGCGTCGTAAAAGCGCCGTATCTTTTGCGAGAACGACGTCTGTTTCGCTCGATTGTTTCCGGCCGAACCAAGAAACGCTCCCTTGTTGGTTCGTTCCGTGCGTCGGCGTACCGTGGACCGGGCGCGGTATGGCCAGCGGGGATGGGGTGCTCGTCGGATACGTGGATGCGGCCGAATGATTTTTCAGGGTGGAGGATGGAAAGCAAGGACCGGACTTCCAACCGAGGTACATACAGTGGAGTGTGTGCCTGCCTGCCTCCGCCCACGTTATTCTTGTTCTTTCTAGATAAAAGAGATTTTTTATTTTATAACCCCGCTCTCCGGCATTTATTCATTCAGCGGTAACATATCTGCGTGCAAAGGGCATGCAGGCTACATCAGTAAAGTTACAGAGGACTCTACATTGAGAGCTTCTTTAACACAATAAAGAGCTAGTACATAATTAACATTTCTGCTAGCATGACGAAGCTCAACCACCTGCATACTATGAACTAACTCTGCAATCTTCTTGAGAATATGAAGCCCATAGACCTTTCTGTGTTTCGTTGTGCGTTGTTCCCACAACGACTGAATGTCTTGGCTATCTGTCTCCCCCAGGAGGCCAGGACCCGCAAATACCCCTTGTCCCTTGTTGTCAGCGCGGCATCACGACATGCAAAAAGTTTAAGGTTGAGTGGGGTCAACAATGCAGATATATGGCACACACCTGGCCGATAAGAAAGCACCCGAGTGGTCGCACACCATTACTCCAGTTCCACCCTTCGAGTGCTCTAGATCCACCGCTTCGCCCACATTTATCTTTGTCCACTTCATGTCTGGCACCTCCCATCTCGGTGCCGCTAGCTGCACCATCACATTCAGCTTGGGAGGGATTGCTACTTGTGAACCACGTCAATAAATTCTACGAAGAGGGGATGATGTAGCATAACGGCGGGAAATATTTTCCTCAGTTATGAAACCAAGGTTATCAATTCAGCAGGAGAACCAAACAAGCTATGTAAACACCTGCACACAAACAACAAATCCTCGCAGCCTGATGCGTAGATGGGTTGTCAATCCCTCTTGGGTAAGGTAGTTTGATAAAAAGATAGATCGATAGATGCAAATAAAATAAAAAGCAAATAAAACGAACAAGTTATTTTTTGGGTTTTTGATAATATAGATCTGAAATAAAAGAAGTAAATAAATGAGAAACGCAAATAGCAATATAGATCTGCAAATATATGATGAGAAATAGACCCCCGGGGGGGGGGCGTAGGTTTCACTAGTGGCTTCTCTCAAAAAATAGCATACGGTGGGTAAACAAATTACCGTTGGGCAATTGATAAAAGAGTAAATAATTATGACGATATCCAAGACAATGATCATGTATATAGGCATCACGTTTACGATTAGTAGACCGACTCCTGCCTGTATCTACAACTATTACTCCACAAATCGATCGCTATCCAGCATGCATCTACTGTATTAAGTTCATGAAAGAACGGAATAATGCCTTAAGAACGGTGACATGATGTAGACAAGATCTATTCATGTAGGAATAGACCCCATCATTTTATCCTTAATAGCAACGATACATGTGTGTCAATGTCTCTTTCTATCACTGAGATCGAGCACCGCAAGATCGAACCCATTACAAAACACCTCTTCCCATTGCAAGATAAATCAATCAAGTTGGCCAAACAAAACTGAAATATCAAAGAATAAATACGAGGCTATAATAATCATGTATGGGTAGAAATAGATCTGATCATAAACTCATAATTCAATGGATCACAACAAATTGTGATAGCCTGGCTTATTAGGGATGATAGACAACTCATATCAATAAGGAATTCCTTCTTTTCCGGAAGCCCATTCGGAAAGAACTCCAAAGTTAAGTGTGCTCAGCTTGGAGTAATTTCAGGATGGGTGACTGACCGGGAAGTTGCTCCCGGGTGCGTACGAGTGAGGACAAAGTGCGCAGAAAAGACTAGTATTGATATGTGGGGCCAGTCTAGATCCCGCCAGGAGTAACGACCATCGACGAGTGTGTCCGGGGCATTACACAAACACACCGCAAAAGAGTTACATCAAATAGATATTCGAAGAGAACATTATATTGAAGATAAAAAAAAAGAAGCCATCTAGCTACTGCCTACGGACCCGTAGGTCTGTAGTAAACTACTAACGCGTAATCGAAGAGGCACCAATGAGGATGATGAACTCCTCCGTGATCGTGTTCCTCTCTGACGGAGTGCCAAAAAGGGCTCTAAATTGGATCTCGTGGTTCTGGAACTTGCGGCGGCTGAAATATTTTTTCTCCGACTCCCCTGGGGCTTCTGAAATATTTGTGTAATTATAGAGTTGAGAGGAGATGGAAGGGACTCCCGTGGGCCCCACTACCCACCAGGGCGCCAGGGGCATGGGGCGCGCCCTGGTGTCTCGTGGTCCCCACGGGCCTCTCCTCGCTCACTTCTTTGACTTCCTGGATGTCTTCTGGTCCAAAAAAACTACAAAAAGTTTCATTGTATTTGGACTCCGTTTGATATTGATATTCTGTAAAGTGAAAAACAAGCAAAACATAGCTACTGGCACTGGGCACTGTCAATAGGCTAGTCCCAAAAAATATATAAAGTTGCTCAAAAATGATTGTAAAACATCCAAGAATGATAATATAACAACATGGAACAATAAAAAATTATAGATACATTGGAGTCGTATCAGCATCCCTAAGCTTAATTCCTGCTCGTCCTCGAGTAGGTACATGGTAAAAACAGAATTTTTGATGTGGAATGCTGCCTAACATGTTAATCATATTCTTTTCTTTGTAGCATGGACATATGGAGCATTAGATGATTTAAAGCAATAGTCTATAATTTGACATGAAGACTTTAATACTCAAGCATATCAATAAGCAACCATGTCTTTCAAAATATCAACGGTAAAGAAAGTTATCCCTAGCCCATTATGCTCAATCATTGATCCATTCATGCAACACATCCAAATATTAGCTACATCCAATGCTCAAGTGTGATAATAGTGTTCCGTAGTTGGTGTTTTATAAGAGAAGATGGAGACTCAACAAAAATAAAAATTGCATAAAAATAAATAGATATGCCCTTCGCAGAGGGAAGGTGAGATTTGTAGAGGTGCCAGAGTTCAAAGCTTAAATTGAGAGATAAATTTATTTTGGGTGGCATGCTTTTCCCGTCAATGAAAACGATGAGAAGTTCTCAATATCTTCCATGCTAAGTAAATCATAGGCGGTTCCCAAACATAAAAATAAAGTTGATTTCCTTTCCACCATTCTTTCATAATGTAACACCCCGAGTATCATGCTATAGTAACTCCACACTAATGATGCGAAGTCATCATCATTATGACCTAAGAAAAACAATTAAGAAATGTTTCAACCCCAAATTCAAATTTAAAATAAAGTAAAATATATCATTTCTTCAAACGGTAAAACAAAAGTGTTCATAATATTGCGAAGTTTCCCAAAGCTATTAAATATTTAAAACCAACATTATCTGAAACTACAAAATGCCCCTAGCTATTTTTGAATGACCCACCAACACCCATTCATCGGATTTAAATTCAGACCGAAATTCAAATGAATTCAACTGAGGTTCATACTTTTTATGACAGTGCTAGATATTACATAATGATTATTGAGGCAAGTTTCTCAATTACCAAAAAACGTTTAACAACAAAACAAATGCAAACAATGGATTTAATTTTAAATAGAAAATAATAAATAATAAAAAATAGGAAAAGAAAATAAAAGGGGCCCACACTATGCACTTGGCCCTCTAGTGCACAGTGAGGCCCAGCCCGCCCCACGTTCAGCACCCTCCCATGTTCATTCATGGAGCGGTGGACGCTTGTCCATCGTCCATGTCCGCGGGAGGACACACGCCGACCGTATGTGCCTCCCTGTCGCCTTCCCCAGCCTCCTACTTGACGCCCTTGGACCGCTCTGCAAAAACCCTAGCCCCCCCCCCTCTGTGTTCCCGCACCTCGCGTCGCCCCTCTCTGCCCGCAACACCGAGCGCCTCCATGGCTATATCGCGGTAAATGACGCGACCACCAGCATCCCCGCGCTACATCCCCATGTCCAAGAGGACCACCGAGCTCGTATTCTTCGACTACCACTTCAGATCGAGACCGAGATGCTTCACCGCCTTCGCCTGCGCCGTTCTTCTCCAACTGCATCTGCCTCGCCCGCCGCTTGATCCGCCACCGTCGCTACACCCCCGGCCTCCCTGAGTCGACTGTGAGCACCGATGTGAGCCCCGTTGTGTTTTCCCTCACCGCATTTCGTTGATCCGTAGCTGTAGCTCGTTGTAGTTGTCGCCTAACTCCAGCCGAAGCTCTGTCACCGCTCCCAAGCTCGTCGTCGTTGCTATTGTCCATTCTAGGGCCAGGCTAGCACATCAATGTGCTCGTGGCATCCCTGTGGTGCCACCTGTGCCCTTAGTTCGCTCGCTCGCCTTGCACATCGTCGTTTCCGACCAAACCCTAGCTCCAGCTGCTGCCCGTCGTCATCGCCGCGGCCATTCCCGACCACCCGAGCCACTGCCGCTGGTGTAGATGGACGCGCGCGAGTCTCCTCTTTCTGTAGGTGCTCGCGGCGCATGTTTCGGTCACCGAACGACTGTTTCCGAGGAACCCCGTCGCGCAGGATGATTGCCTGCGACTAAACGTCGGTCGGCTGACGTGTCCGGCGCCATTAGCCGCTAACCCCGCCTCTATGTGGATGATAGGTGGGGCCCCCAGCTCGCTAATCCTACTGTATTAGTTAGTGCACTAATTAAGATAACCTAATCAGTCACTGACATGGCCCCCATCCTCTAATTAATCAAACTAATTAGTTTAAACCCCCTAATTAACCCCCTTAGTATGACACGTGGGGCCCTACCACTATTCCAGTGGATAGGGCCGCCCCAGTCACCCTGCTGAGTCAGCAGGGTCCTACCAGTCAGCCTCTGTTGACTAGTTAGTTGACCCAGTCAATGGGCCCACTGGCCAGCCACAGTAGCAATCCCTTGGGTACACTTATTTGTACCCATAGCAAGTACCCTTTTATTCTTGAATTTATTTAATTAAAATAATTTCAGAATATGTTTAAAACTTTGTTAAATCATAAAAAAATCCATAACTTCGATGAAAATAATTTATATATGAAATTGTTCAGAAAAATATGATGAATCCGAATATGTCCTCCGTTTATTTGTCAGATGCCCCTAGCATAGCGAACATGGAACCGCCCCCTTCGTTTCATCTGTTCGAAAATACCTAACACCGGCAATACATTCCCGGATGTTTTCCCCCTTCACCGGTATCACCTAGTACTGCGTTAGGTCATGCCTAGCACCGCTTATTGCATCGTCATGCATCTGTTTGCATTGTATATATTGTTTCTTCCCCCTCTTCTCTCCGGTAGACATGGAGACTGACTTTGCTGCTAGCCCGTTCGACTACGGTGTTGACGTCCCCTCCTTCTCGACAGAGCTTCTAGGCAAGCAACCCCCTATTGATCACCCAGATATCACCCACTCTCTTCTCTCTTATTCTTGCATTAGGTTTTCTACTATTGCTGATTCGATAGCTCCTATTCTATTGCATAGCCTGTCATTGTTGCTACAATTGATGATACATTTACCTGCTATCCTAAATGCTTAGTATAGGATGCTAGTATTCCATTAGCGGACCTGCATTCTTATCCGTCTGCTATGCTATATGATACGTCTCCAATGTATCAATAATTTTTGATTGTTCCATGTTGTTATATTATCATTCTTGGATGTTTTACAATCATTTTATAGTCATTTTTTGGTACTAACCTATTGACATAGTGCCAAGTGCTAGTTGCTGTTTTCTGCATGTTTTTTACATCACAGGAAATCAATACCAAATGGAGTCCAAATGCAACAAAACTTTTTGTGGATTTTTTGGACTAGAAGACATCCAGTGGACCGAAGAAGCACCTAGGGGGTGCTCCGAGGGGAGCACAACCCACCAGGGCGTGCCAGGAGGCCCAAGCGCGCCCTGGTGGGTTGTGCCCACCACGAGTGCCCCCGGACCGCCTCTTTGCTCTATCAATACCCCAATATTCCAGAAACCCTAGGGGATTCGACGAAAATCAATTCCAGCAGCCGTAGAATCCAGAACCACCAAAATCCAATCTAGGCACCATCACGGAGGGGGTCACCACTTCCATTGGTGCCTCTCCGATGATGCGTGAGTAGTTCCTTGTAGACCTACGGGTCCGTAGTTAGTAGCTAGATGGCTTCCTCTCTCTCGTTTGATTATCAATACAATGGTCTCTTGGATATCCATATGATGTAACTCTTTTTGCGGTGTGTTTGTTGGGATATGATGAACTTTGAGTTTATGATCAGATCTATATTTTTATCCAAGTTATTTGATCTCTTATATGCATGATTGCTTATAGCCTCGTATTTCTTCTCTGATATTTGGGTTTTGTTTGGCTAACTTGATCTATTTATCTTGCAATGGGAAGAGGTGCTTTGTAGTGGGTTCGATCTTACGGTGCTTGATCCCAGTGACAGAAGGGGAACCGACACGTATGTATCATTGCTACTAAGGATAAAACTATGGGGTCTATTTCTACATAAATAGATCTTGTCTACATCATGTCATCGTTCTTATTGCATTATTCCGTTTTTCCATGAACTTAATACACTAGATGCTTGCTGGATAGCGGTCCATGTGTGGAGTAATAGTAGTAGCTGCAGGCTGGAGTCGGTCTACTAATCTTGGATGTGATGCCTATATAATGATCATTGCCTGGATATCGTCATGATTATTTGACGTTCTATGAATTGCCCAACAGTAATTTGTTCACCCACCACTTGCTATTTTTTTCTCGAGAGAAACCACTAGTGAAATCTACGGCCCCGGGTCTCTTCTTTATATTATTTGCCTTTGCGATCTATTTTCCTTTGCTTTTTATTTTCAGATCTATTAAACCAAAACCCAAAAATACCTTGCTACAATTTATCTTATTTGGCGTTCGATCTATCAATATTTACAACTCTATCATGTCCGTTACCCAAAAGGGATTGACAACCCCGTTTAAACGTCGGGTTGCGAGTATTTGTTATTTGTGTGTAGGTGATGTTTACGTTGTGTTTCTTGGTTCTCCTACTGGTTTGATAACCTTGGTCTCATCACTGAGGGAAATACCTACCGCTGCTATACTGCATCATCCCTTCCTCTTTGGGGAAATACCGACGTAGTTCTAGCAGACATCAAAAGGAATTTCTGGCGCCGTTGCCGGGGAGACATCATCAACATCTACCAAGTTCCTAATCACAAATCTCATCTCCTTGCAATTTACATTATTTGCCATTTGCCTCTCTTTTTCATCTCCCTCACTTCACAAAAAATTGCCGTTTTATTCGCCCTCTTTTTCGTTCGTAGTTTTCTCGTCAGATCTATTTTTGTTTGCCCTTATGTCTTACTTCGTTACTTTGCTTGGTTATTTGGTACAATTGGGTCTTTTATTGAAAACAGAAGGAAATCATTTATGGATCCTCATCCACTTGCTATTTTTCTAAAGATCCAATTATGATGAACCAATTGCTAGTGAGTTGAGTGCACTAGATTATCTTTATGAAGTTTTGCTTAAGATTCATGAATCTGAAAATTGTGATGAAGTGATAAAAGAAGAAATTTATGAAGTGATTCATGATAGCTCCTTGAATGAAAAGCATGATTACAATGGTGTTATGATAAATTACCTTAATGTCAATTATGCTAATAATATGCAAAACCCCAAGCTTGGGGATGCTAATTTTGATATGTCCTCTACTTATTGCAATGATCATGATTGGGGTGATTCTTCTTACGATCTTGAAAATTTATTTAAGCCTCATGATGAATATGTTTGTGATTATATTGAAAGTAGGTTTGGAGAGGTCATGACTTTATTTGATGATAAGCCCACTATTTTGGAAGAGTGTCAACTTTTTATGAATGTGGATGATGAAAATTAAATTTTATGTGATAGCTATATTGTTGAATTTGAGTATGATCCTACATGTAATTATTATGAGAGAGGAAAATATGGTTGTAGAAATTATCATGTTACTAAATTACCTCTCGTTATGTTGAGATTGCTATTATTTCTTCGTTCTTCCTTGCATATGCTAGATGTTGCTTGTCTTGATAATTTGGTTGCCTACAAAATGCCTATTCACAGGAAGTATGTTAGAATTTAATGTGTTTTTCACGTGTTTCATGATGCTCTTTTTGTGCTTCAACTCTTGTCTTTCATGTGAGCATCATTGAAATCTCAAGCCTATCTTAATAGCTATAAAGAAAGAGCTCGTTGGGAGGCAACCCAACTTGTATCTTTTTGCTTTTTGGTTTTCTTGTTGTTTTCAATAAAATACCCATTAATACCTATGTTTAGATGTGTTTTTGTGGTTTGAATAAAGGTTTGTGCCAAGCAAATCCTTAGGATCATGTTGGGTGTTAGTAGATTTGATCTTGCTGAAAAACAGAAACTTTTGCGCTCACGAGAAAAATTCTCATTATTTTTACAGAAGAGTGCTTTTGAGTTGATTCTTTTTGTAGAAAATTAATATACAAACTGTCCATGTGGCCCTATTTTTTCCCAAGATTTTTAGAGTTACATAAGTATTCGAAATTTCCAGATTGCTACAGATTGTTCTGTTTTTGACAGGTTCTGTTTTCTTTGCATTGTTGGCTTGTTTTGATGCTTCTATGGTTTTCTTTAATGGGTTTTTGCCATAGAAAGGTTGGAATACAATAGATATAATGCAATAATAAAATATGAATTGGTTTGCTACAATACTTATAGTAGTGATTTGTTTTCTTATACTAACGGATCTCATGAAAGTTTTGTTGAGTTTTGTGTGATTGAAGTTTTCAAGTTTTGGGTTATCTTACGATGGATGAAGGAATAAGGAGTAAGAAGAGCCTAAGCTTGGGGATTCCCATGGCATCCCAAGCCATTATCTAAAGAGAAGCAAGCAACTAAGCTTGGGGATGCCCCCGAGTGGCATCCCCTCTTTCTTCTAACAAACATCGGTATTTTACTCGAAGCTATATTTTTATCCGTCACATACTATCTGTTTTGCTTGGAGCGTCCTGTATGATATGAGTCTTTGCTTGTTTTGTTTTGCTTTATAAGTCTTGAATCCTTGTTGTACACACCTATTAGAGAGAGCCAAAATTATGCCATGACTTGTTAGAATAGCTTCACTTAAATTTTTATGAGCTATGGATTTGCTCTAGTGCTTCACTTATATCTTTTTGAGCACGGTGTGCTTTAGTGTTTTTGAAGAAATACTCTCTTGCTTCACTTAGATTTATTTGAGAGTTAGTAATTTTTTTAAGAAATTCTCTCTTGCTTCACTTAAATTATTTTGAGAGAAATAAAGAAAAAAATTAATGCTCATGATCTTCACTTATATTTGTTTGAGCTTATCAAAAGCAACACATGAAAATTAGTCCCAAAGTGATAGATATCCAAGAAGGACATACTAAAAACTTTCATGAAGATCATTGGACAAAATAAACTTGCTTCCTTGTAATAGTTTTGAGATATGATGATGTGACATGTGAGTCATGTTAATGAGTAATTATGCTCTAGTAAGAATATTAATGTTAATGTTTGTGATTCCCTATGCAAGCATGAAAGTCAATAGTCATGCAATGAAATTACATCCTACTTGTGGTGCATTATTTGGTGTTAATTAGGCTTAATTCTCGCTTATGAGATTAGTTGTTTCATGGTTGGTCGCTAACCAATCTTTTGCTAGACTTCATTTTGCACTAAGTATGATCACTACTTGTGCATCCAAAATCCTTTAACCCAGTTTTGCCACGTGTGTCCACCATACTGCTACTTCTCGAGCTTGCGTTGTATTCTCTCGAAGAGGAAAGGGTGATGCAGCACAGTAGCATAAGTATTTCCCTCAGTTTTTGAGAACCAAGGTATCAATCCAGTAGGAGACCACGCGCGAGTCCCTCGCGCCCGCACAAACAAATAAGAACATCGCAGCCAACGCGATAAGGGGTTGTCATTCCCTTTACGGTCACTTACAAAAGTGAGATCTCATAGATAGGTGCTACTTCTCGAGCTTGTGTTGTATTCCCTCGTAGAGAAAAGGGAGATGCATCACAGTACCGTAAGTATTTCCCTCAGTTTTTGAGAACCAAGGTATCAATCCAGTAGGAGACCACGCGCGAGTCCCTCCCACCTACACAAACAAATAAGAACTTCGCAGCCAACGCGATAAGGGGTTCTCCATCCCTTTACGGTCACTTACAAAAGTGAGATCTGGTAGATATGATAGTTTATATTTTTGGTATTTTTGGTTTATAAGAACAGCAAATAAAAGCGATAAAAGTAAAGTAGATGTAGATTGATATGTTGAGAATAGACCCGGGGGCCATAGTGTTCTCTAGTGGCTTCTCTCATGATAGCGACATTCTACGGCGGGTAAACAAATTAATGTCGGGAAATTGATAGAAAAGCGAATAATTATGAGACTATCTAGGCATGATCATTGTATATAGGCATCACGTCCGAGACAAGTAGACCGACTCCTGCCTGCATCTACTACTATTACTCCACACATCGACCGCTATCCAGCATGCATCTAGTGTATTGAGTTCAAAAGAACAGAGTAACGCCTTAAGCAAGATGACATGATGTAGAGGGATAAACTCAAGCAATATGATGTAAACCCCATCTTTTTATCCTCGATGGCAACAATACAATACATGCCTTGCTGCCCCTACTGTCACTGGGAAAGGACACCGCAAGATTGAACCCAAAGCCAAGCACTTCTCCCATTGCAAGAACTATAGATCTAGTAGGCCAAACCAAACCAATAATTCGAAGAGACTTGCAAGGATATTATGAGCACACATAAAAAGTTCAGAGAAGAACCAAATATCTTTCATAGATAACCTTGATCATAAACTCACAATTCATCGAATCTCGACAAACACACCGCAAAAAGAGATTACATCGAATAGATCTCCTCGAAGACCGAGGAGAACTTTGTATTGAGATCCAGAGAGAGGGAAGAAGCCATCTAGATACTAGCTCTGGACCCGAAGGTCTGTGGTAAACTACTCACAACTCATGGTGAGGGTGATGATGATGATGATGATGATGAACTCCGTGATGGATCCCCCTCCGATGGAGCTCCGGAACAGGCTCCAAGATAGGATCTCACGGGAATAGAAGGTTACGGTGGTGGAATTAGGGTTTTCTCTCTGTTCATGGAGGTTTTGGGGTACGTAGACTTATATAGGAAGAAGGAGGGCACCGGGGGACGCTCGAGGGGCCCACGAGGCAGGGGGGCGCGCCCTGGGAAGGGGGGCGCGCCCCCACCCTCGTGGGCAGCCCCTCGATCCCCTGACATGGTTCTCAAGCTCCCTGTGCGTGATTTTCTCCAAAAATATCTCTCACGAAGGTTTCATTCCGTTTGGACTCCGTTTGATATTCTTTTTCTGTAAAACCCTGAAACAGGCAAAAAACAACAATCTGTACTGGCCCTTTGGGTTAGTAGGTTAGTCCCAAAAATGATATAAAAGTGTATGATAAAGTCCATTAAACATCCAAGACTTCATAAATAATAGCATGGAACAATAAAAAATTATAGATACGTTGGAGACATATCAAGCATCCCCAAGCTTAATTCCTGCTCGTCCTCGAGTAGGTAAATGATAAAGAAAGAATTTTTGATGTGGAATGCTAACCAATATAGTTTTCCAATGTAATTCTCTTAATTGTGGCATGAATGTTCAGATCTGAAAGATTCAAGATAAAAGTCTATATTGACATAAGAAATAACAATACTTGAAGCATACTAACAAAGCAATCATGTCTTCTCAAAATACTATAGCTAAAGAAAGTTATCCCTACAAAATCATATAGTCTGGCTATGCTCCCTCTTCATCACACAAAATATTCATATCATGCACAACCCCGATTTCAGCCAAGCACTTGTTTTCATACTCTATTCTTTCAAACCTTTCAACTTTCACGCAATACATGAGCATGAGCCATGGACATAGCACTATGGGTGGAATAGAGGTGGTTGTGGAGAAGACAAAAAGGAGGGAGGATAGTCTCACATCAACTAGGCGTATCAACGGGCTATGGAGATGCCCATCAATAGATATCAATGTGAGTGAGTAGGGATTGCCATGCAACAGATGCACTAGAGCTAAATATGAATGAAAGCTCAACAAAAGAAACTAGTGGGTGTGCATCCAACTTGCTTGCTCACGAAGACCTAGGGCATTTGAGGAAGCCCATCGTTGGAATATACAAGCCAAGTTCTATAATGAATATTCCCACTAGTATATGAAAGTGACTAAACATGAGACTCTCTACAATGAAGAACATGGTGCTACTTTGAAGCACAAGTGTGAAAAAAAAGATAGTAGCAATTGTCCTTTTTTTTCTTTTTTTTTTCTTTTTTTGAGCCTTTCTTTTTTTTTTCTTTTGCTTTTCTCCTTTTTTTTGCGGAGGGGCTTTATAGATTTAGTCTTTCCTCCCATGGGACAATGCTCTAATAATGACGATCATCACACTTTCATTACAACTCGATATTACAACTCGATACTACAACAACAAAGTATGACTCTATATGAAAGCCTCCGGAGGCGTACCGGGATGTGCAATGAAACAAGAGTGACATGTATAAAAATTATGCATGGTGGCCTTGCCACAAATACGATGTCAACTACATGATCATGCAATGGCAATATGACAATATGATGCGTGTCATATGAACGGAACGGTGGAAAGTTGCATGGAAATATATCTCGGAATGGCTATGAAAATGCCATGATACCTAGATATGGTGGCTGTTTTGAGGAATAATATGGTGGCTGTTTTGAGGAAGGATATAAAGTGGATTTATGGCACCGACGAAAGTTGCGCGGTACAAGAGAGGCTAGCAATGGTGGAAGGGTGAGAGTGTGTATGATCCATGGACTCAACATTAGTCATAAGAACTCATATACTTATTGCAAAAAACTACGAGTCAACAAAACAAAGCAATCAATGCATGCTCCTAGGGGGGAGGTTGGTAGGAGTTAACCATCGCGCGCCCCCGACCTCCACACAAAGGTTGGCACTCTACAAATACCTCATGCTCTAACTTCATCACATAGCGGTTCACCATACGTGCAGGCTACGTGAATCACTAACCTTAACACAAGTATTTCTCAATTTCATAAAAACTCCACTAGCGTGACTCTAATATCACTATCCTCATATCTCAAAACAATTATCAAGCATCCAACATCTCATTCTATTCAATGCACTTGGTGTGAAAAATATATTCTACATTGACATTGGATGTTTATCATGTGAAGACTAGTTTTTTAGCCTAAACACATTACCATGCTGTTTTAATAGACTCTCAAATAGATATAAGTGAAGCATGAGAGTTCAACAATTTCTACAAAATATTACCACCACCGTGCTCTAAAAGATATAAGTGAAGCACTAGAGCAAAAAACTATTCAACTCAAAAGATATAAGTGAAGCACATAGAGTGTTCAAACAATTTCTAGGCCATATTTAACTCTCTCAAATAGGTGTGTCCAGCAAGGATGATTGTGGCAAACTAACAAGCAAAGACTCAAATTATACAAGACGCTCCAAGCAAAACACATATCATGTTGCGAATAAAAATATAGCTCCAAGTATAGTTATCGATGGATGAAGACGAAAGAGGGGATGCCTTCCCGGGGCATCCCCAATCTTAGGCTTTTGATTATCTTGAATTTACTTGGGGTGCCATGGGCATCCCCAAGCTTAGCCTTTGCTACTCCTTGTTCCATAGTCCATCAAAGCAATACTCAAAACTTGAAAACTTCACAACACAAAACTTAGACAAAAATTCTCGTGAGCGCCGTTAGTATAAGAAAGCAAACCACTACTCAAAAGTGCAGCAATGAATTCATTCATTATTTATATTGGTGTTAAACCTACTGTATTCCAACTTCTCTATGGTTCATATCCTCCAATACTACTCATAGATGCATCGAAATAAGCAAACAACACACGAAAAACAGAATCTGTTAAAAAAAGAACAGTCTGTAGTAATCTGCAGGTTTCGCCTACTTCTGGAACTCCAAAAAATTCAAACTAAACTGGTAAATTTGCGGAATTTGTCTATTAATCGTCTTCAAAAAGAATCAACTAAATGGCATGCTCCAGTAAAATCTGACGACCATTCTAGTGAGCGATAACGATTCTGTTTTTCACAGCAAGATCACATAAACTTCACACACATCTTCCCAAAGGTTCTACTTGGCACAAACACTAAACAAAACATGAAACCACATATAATCAGAGGCTAGATGCAATATTTATTCCCTAACAGCAACAAAAACAAAAAATAAAATAAAATTGGGTTGCCTCCCAACAAGCGCTACCATTTTACGCCCCTAGCTAGGCACAATAATTTTAATGATGCTCACATGAAAGATGAGAACTGAAGCACAAAGAGAGCATCATATAGCATGTGAAAATCACATCTAAGTCTAACATGCTTCCTATGCATAGGCATTTTATAGGAAAATAAATTAGCAAGACAAACAAGATCTAGCATATGCAAGGAAGAAGAAAGAAACAATAGCAATCTCATCATAACGAGAGGTAATTTAGTAACATGAAAATTTCTACAACCATATTTTCCTCTCTCATAATACTTACATGTAGGATCATATGAAAATTCAACAATATAGCTAGCACAAAACATATTCTCAACACGATCCACATGCATACGAGGTTGACACTCTTCCAAAATAGTGGGATCAATATTAACTAAAGTCATGACCTCTCCAAACCCATTTTCATCAAAAATTTCATAAGATTTATCATTCTCCAAATATGTGTGATCTAAAGTTGACACTCTTCCAAACCCACTTTCAATATTATTGCAAACATTATTATCAATCTCATATATATCATGGGGCTTAAATAAATTTTCAAGATCATAAGAAGAATCACCCCAATCATGATCATTGCAACAAGTAGTGGGCATAGCAATACTAGCATCCCCAAGCTTAGGGTTTTGCATATCATTAACACAGTTGACATTTATAGAATTTACAATACATCAGTGCAATCATGCTTTTTATTTAACAAGCTATCATGAATCACTTTTTCTTTTAACAATTCCTCACAATTTTCAGATTCATAAATTTCGAGCAAAACCTCATAAAGATAATCTAGTGCACGCAACTCACTAGCAATAGGTTCAACATAATTGGATCTATTAAAGAGATTAGCAAGTGGATGAGGATCCATACTTTAGCAAGCGAAGATGCAATCTAATTGAAGGCACATAGCAACACAAGCAAACAAGAAGCAAGCGAATGATAAACACACGACAGAAAAGGGCAAATAAAAAAACGGAACGGTGGAAAGTGACAATGATGAAGTGTGTCATAAAAAAACGGAACGGTGGAAAGTTGGATGGCACTATATCTCGGAATGGCTATGGAAATGCCATGATAGGTAGGTATGGTGGCTGTTTTGAGGAAGATATATGGTGGGTGTATGGTACCGGCGAAAGTTGCGTGGTACGAGAGAGGCTAGCAATGGTGGAAGGGTGAGAGTGTGTATAATCCATGTACTCAACCTTAGTCATAAAGAACTCACATACTTATTGAAAAAAATATACAAGTCATCAAAACAAAGTACTACACGCATGCTCCTAGGGGGGAGGTTGGTAGGAGTTAACCATCGTGCGTCCCCGACCTCCACACAAAGGATGACACTCAATGAAATACCTCATGCTTCAAATTTTTCACACAACGGTTACTGTACGTGCATGCTACGGGACTTGCAAACCTCAACACAAGTATTTCTCAAATTCACCACTACTCTACTAGCATGAATCTAATATCACCATCCTCATATCTCAAAACTATCATCAAGTATCAAACTTCTCATAGTATTCAATGCACTTTTATGTGAAAGTTTTTACTATACCCATCTTGGATGCATATAATATTAGGACTAGTTTATAACCAAAGCACATTACCATGCTGTTCTAAAAGACTCTCAAATAGATATAAGTGAAGCATGATAGATCAACAATTTCTACAAAATAAAACCACCACCGTGCTCTAAAAGATATAAGTGAAGCACTAGAGCAAAACTATCTAGCTCAAAAGATATAAGTGAAGCACATAGCGTATTCTAATAAATTCTAAACCATATTTATCTCTGTCAAAAGGTGTGTCCAGCAAGGATGATTCTGGCAAACTAAAAAGCAAAGACTCAAATCATACATGACGCTCCAAGCAAAACACATATCATGTGGTGAATAAAAATATAGTCTCAAGTATAGTTACCGATAGATGAAGACGAAAGAGGGGATGCCTTCCCGGGGCATCCCCAAGCTTATGCTTTTGGTTGTCCTTGAATTTTACCTTGGGGTGCCTTGGGCATCCCCAAGCTTAGGCTCTTGCCACTCTTTGTTCCATAGTCCATCAAAGCCATATACTCAAAACGTGAAAACTTCACAACACAAAACTTAGCCAAAAATCTCGTGAGCTCCGTTAGTATAAGAAAACAAACCACCACTCAAAGGTACTGTAATGAACTCATTCTTTGTTTATATTGGTGTTAAACCTACTGTATTCCAACTTTTCTATGATGCATACCCTCCAATACTACTCATAGATGCATCAAAATAATCAAGAAACACACGAAAAACAGAATCTGTCAAAAACAGTACAGTCTGCTGTAATATGTAACTTTAGAATACTTCTGTAACTCCAAAAAATTAAATAAATTGGTAAACATGAGGAATTTTTCTATCAATCATCTGAAAAAAAGAATCAACTAAATAGCACTCTCCAGTAAAAAATCACAGCCAAACTCGTGAGCGCTAAAGTTTATGTGTTTTACAGCATGATCAAATAAACTTCACACAAGTCTTCCCAAAGGTTTTACTTGGCACAAACACTAACTAAAACACAAAAACACATCTGAATAGAAGCTAGATGCAATATTTATTCCTAAACAAAAGAAAAAACAAAGAAAATAAAATTGGCTTGCCTCCCAACAAGCGCTATCGTTTAACGCCCCTAGCTAGGCACGATACAAGAATAGATCTAGGTATTCCCATAATGATAAGATAGATCGCAAAAACTCATCTCATATTCCCTACGTTCAGCAGCAAGTTTTCTTTGCGGCAAACAAAAGTAATCAAAAGGGCTAACTTTAATAGGACAAAAGTCCCCCATATCAAGCTCAGGAGGTATATGTTCCTCCTTTGGCCCCTTAAATTGCACAACCAATTCATCATTATAAGCATTCTTTTGGCAAAAGGTCATGAGCCTTCGCTCAAGGGAAAAGCCTAACCCATTATTTTGAATAGCAAAATCATCATTCAATCCGGAAATTCTATCAATCAAGACATCGGTAGTAACCTTTTTTTTAAGGTTTTCATTAAAAGCAACATGATCTAGAGATCGCGAACGCATTATGTCCTCTTCATTGAATAAGATAGCTTCTATAGGAGGACGACAAGCATCCACTCCGTAATGAGCAAAGATTTCTTTGGCCTCTTTCATGATAAATCTGAACTCACGAGCCAAAAAGATAGTAGCTGCGCGCTTAACAGAAGAATGCTCAATATTGGAAAATTCCAGATAGATTCTCTGAATGCAAGGATGCATATGGATAAATTGCCTTTCAATTTCAACTACAAGCATAGATATGGCATCCACAAGGCTACTAGTTCTATGAAGAATAGATCCACCCATAGTGGGTAATGCATCGGCACAAGTAAAGAAGTCCTGAAGAACTCCTTTTCCAATAATATTACCACTACCAACTCGGAACTTCTTAGTATGTAAAGTGGTAGTTTCATCTGGAGGATCAACGTAGACGTTGCCCTCAACATTACTACCCTTTTCAACAATGTCTTCCCCCATCTCAGACATGAAAGCAAGCGAACAATAAACACACGGAAAAAGAAGGGCGAATAAAACGGCAAGGGTGAAGTGGGGGAGAGGAAAACGAGAGGCAAATATTGTAATGCGAAGGATAAGGGTTTGTGATAGGTACTTCGTATATGACTTTTGCGTAAGCCTCCCCAGCAACGGCGCCAGAAATTCTTCTTGCTACTTCTCGAGCTTGCTTGCATTCCCTCGAAGAGGAAAGGGTGATGCAGCACAGTAGCGTAAGTATTTCCCTCGTTTTTGAGAACCAAGGTATCAATCCAGTAGGAGACCACGCGCGAGTCCCTCGCACCTGCACAAACAAATAAGAACTTCGCAGCCAACGCGATAAGGGGCACTACAAAAAAAAGACACATCCGTGACATTTTGGGCCGAACGATTTTTTTCTGTCATATTTATGACACTTCTATGACAATAATTGTGACAAAACATGGTATCATCATAGATGTGATGGGGTCCTACTTCTATGACAAAAAATCATGACAGAAAATGGGCTTTTCGTCCTGGGAGGGCCGGAGACACAACTGCATGACATTCTTTGGGCCGTCCATGACGGAAAAACCATGGTAGAAGCGAGGGCGAGGAAAATATTGGGGTGTTCCCGGTTACGGTGGGTGGTCGGGGCCGAGCAATGCGCGTTTCTCTCATACACGCACGCGCGTGGGTGCGAGGCGTTGGGCTCTAACTGAACCCGAGCGATTGCATTGCAGGCTACATGTTACTGAACCCGAGAGATCGATCGATGGCTGTTAACTGAACTCGATCGAGCGATTCCTTCCCTACTGCTGCTAACTGAAGCCAATCGATGCTGTCTCTGCATGAATAGTGAGTGTTGCTGGGGGGGTTTGGATGAACAGTTCCAGGTGGGGGTGGACAAACAGGACCCTATGGTGTTGCCTCTGGATGAACAGGACCCCGATCGATCGAGCCGCTGGATGAACAGGAGCCCGTGGAGGGCTGGATGAACAGGACCACCCCGTGGAGGGCAGGATGAATAGTAGACGGTGGAGGGCTGGATGAACAGTAGCCCATGGAGGGGTGGTTGAACAGGAGCCCGTGGAGAGGGCTGGTTGAACAGTAGCCGGTGGAGTAGCACGCGGTGGAGGCTGAACAGTCGCAGGTGGAGGCAGGAGGAGGTCGACGGTGGATGAACAGTAGCCCGTGGAGGCTAGAGGGGGTCGATGGTGGAGATGAACAGTATCTCGTGGAGTTCCGTTTTGCGGTACGCCACACCCTTCCCGAAGAACAAGACCCCCGTTTCGACCGTAGCGCTCCAACACAAGTCCGTTTCCTCCGTTTTGCGGTACGCCACACCCCTCCCGACCAACAGGACCCCCGTTTCGATTGTAGGAGGTCTGTTTCCTCCGCTTTGCGGTACGCCAGACCCCTCCCGATGAACATGATCCCATTTCGACTGTGGCCGGTCGAACACAGGGCCGTTTCCTTCATTCTGCGGTACGCCAGGCCTTGTTTCCATCGGTTGTTCCGTCCAAGCCCTCCCGATGAACACGACGACGCATTTCATTCCGACCCAGCCGGTTGCCTCCCCATGAACACGAAGATGACGCTGTTTCTCCGTTCCGACCCAGCCATGTACACGAGCCATGGCCGTACGTATGCGCGAGTAGGCGTTCGAGACCCTGCCCGTATGTACATACATGGCCATATTTTCTTTCTTACACACTTCCCGATGTACGTACATGTACATGCTACGTGCGCGCCTCTACTACGACATGTGCGCGCCTCTACATCGACCAATATGTACGTACACGTTCGCGACCAGAATGACAACGCTACTTACGCTTCGACCAGGTGGGTCCCGACTGTCAGGCACTTCCTTGCGTGTGAAGATGTAGCTGGTGGGTCCCAGCAGTCAGGGAGGCGAATCATTTTTTTGCCCGGACGCACTTCCTTGCGTGCCAAGATGTAGCTGGTGGGTCCCAGCAGTTAGGCGGAAATGTTTTTTTCGCGAAATACGGTGGCCCGTCCGGTGGGTCCCCGCTGTCAGGTGGAGGAATAATTATTTTCCGCGTAATAAGGAGGTACTTCCTTGCTGCGGCTGTGGACCCAGCTGTCAGCCTCTCCACATACAGTCCATGTCCGATGGAAGCCATTCCTTGACCACGTTGACCACGCCGCGTTGAGAGCACCAGGGCAGTGGACGATGATGAGGCCTAGGAAGGGGACGACGTGGAGTCGGGGAAGATGCGGTAGTGGACACGCGTAGAGGAGTATGAGGGTTCATTGGTTCACTGTGGTGTGAGGCTGCCATTGGCGCAGAATAATAGGGGATGTGGGTGAGTAGAGGGATGGCCTGGCCAGTGGTGGGAATAGTAGGGGGCGATTAGGCCTCCACGACAGCACAACCGGCCACGGGAGGCAGGAGCATGCGGCACGACCGGTGCTGCTTTGGGCGCCTGGAGCAACAAGACCAGAGGTTGAAGAAGCACTACGGCCGTTGGATGGACATCGTACGGTCACTGGAGCTAGAATTGTTCATATTGACTAAGTTGACAAAGCACTTAGTCCCCGTCAACTTAGTAGGCCCACAAGTCAGCCTCCCACCAAGGTGGGTCCCAACCAGCAGGGGGAGTATTCATTTTTTTGTGCGTAATAAGGAGGCACTTCCGGTGCGTCCGAGCTGACAGCGAGGGGAACGTTTTTTTCGCGCAATACGGCGGCCCGTCCGGTGGGTCCCAGCAGTCAGGGGGGAAACGTTTTTGTTTGAGAAATACGGTGGCCCGTCCGGCGGGTCCCTGCTGTTAGGTGGAGGAATCATTATTTTCCGCGTAAGGAGACACTTCCTTGCTGCTGTCGTGGACCCAGCTGTCAGCCTCTCCACGTACAGTCCACATCCGATGGAAATCATTCCTTGACCACGTTGACCACGCCGCGCCGAGAGCACCGGGGCGGTGGACGACGGCGAGGCCTAGGAAGGGGACGACGCGGTGCTGGGGTAGACGCGGCAGCGGAAGCCCGCGCGGAGAGGAGTACGAGCGTTCACTGCTTTGGCTGCGGTGTGAGGCTGCCGTCGTCGTAGGGCCTGGCCAGCGGTGGGAATAGTAGGGGCGGTGAGGCCTCCGCGGCAGCACAGCCGGCCATGGAATGCAGGAGCATGCAGCATGACCGACGCTGCTTTGGGCGGCTGGAGCAAGAAGTCTAGAGGTTGAAGAAGCACTACGGCCATTGGATGGACATCGTACGGTAACTGGAGCTAGAATCGTTCGTATTGACTAAGTTGACAATGCACTCCGTCCCCGTCAACTTAGTAGGCCCACAAGTCAGCCTCCCACCAAGGTGGGTCCCAACCAGCAGGGGGAGTATTCATTTTTTTGTGCATAATAAGGAGGCACTTCCGGTGGGTCCGAGCTGACAACAGGGGGAACGTTTTTTTCACGCAATACGGTGGTGTGTCCGGTGGGTCCCAGCAGTCAGGGGGAAACATTTTTTCGTGAAATATGGTGGCCCGTCCGGTAGGTCCCTGCTGTCAGGTGGAGGAATCATTATTTTCCGTGTAATAAGGAGGCACTTCCTTGCTGCCGTCATGGACCCAGCTGTCAGCCTCTCCACGTACAGTCTACGTCCGATGGAAGCCGTTCCTTGACCACGTTGACCACACCGCGCCGAGAGCACCAGGGCGGTGGACGACGGTGAGGCCTAGGAAGGGGACGATGCGGAGCCGGGGAAGACGCGACAGTGGAAGCCCACGCGGAGAGGAGTACGAGGGTTCACTGGTTCGGCTGCGATGTGAGGCTGTCGTCGCCGTGGGGCCTGGCCAGCGGTGGGAATAGTAGGGGGCGGTGAGGCCTCCTTGACAGCACAGCCGGCCACGGGAGGCAGGAGCATGCAGCACGACCGGCGCTGCTTTGGGCGACTGGAACAAGAAGACCAGAGGTTGAAGAAGCACTACGACCATTGGATGGACATCGTAGGGTCACTGGAGCTAGAATCATTCATATTGACTAAGTTGACAAAGCACTCCGTCCCCGTCAACTTAGTAGGCCCACAAGTCAGCCCCCCACCAAGGTGGGTCCCAACTAGCAGGGGGAGTATTCATTTTTTTGTGCGTAATAAAGAGGTACTTCCTTGCGTGCGAAGATATAGCTGGTGGGTCCAACCTGTCAGCAGTGGGAACATTTTTTCGCGAAATACAGAGGCCCTTCCGGTGGGTCCCAGCTGTCAGGTGGAGGAATCATTATTTTGCGCGTAATAAGGAGGCATTTCCTTGCGTGCGGCCATGGACCCAACTGTTAGCCTCTCCACGCACAGTCTACTTCCGATGGTGTCGTTCGTTGACCACGTTGACCACTCCACGCCGAGCGTATCCAAGGTGGTGGATGACGGCATGGCCCCGGATAACAACGAGCCGGAGATGGGAAGACGCGGGAGTAGAGTCGCAGACGGAGAGGTGTACGAGGGTTAACTGGTTCTCATGCGGTGTGGTTCGGCAGTCGGTGGAGAAGAACTGGAGGTGTGGAGGGGTGGAGGGATGGCCTGGCCAACGGTGGAGTAGCGCTTCCCAGTGGAGCGTGCTAAGCAGAGTTGCTAGCAGCAGGAGGCGTGAGTAGGTGGTCGCGGCGGCGCTGGAGGAAGAAAACGAGAGATTGAAGATGGATGCCGGCCGTTGGATGTAAATCCAATGGCTAACGATGTCAGAATCATTTGTTGACTAAGTTGACAACGCCTTGCATTGTCTTCGGCTATTGGCCCACATTTCAGCCTCCAAAAATGTGGCACATATTCAACCCATTTTTTCAGAATTTATAGTCTTTTTTTTGCGGGGTAGAATTTACAGTCCATTTGATCTTTTTTTTTGAATTACGGTCCATTAGTTGGGCTGGGTGAACAAATAATGTAGCGTCCATGCGGCCCATTTATGGTTTTCCTAAAAAATTATAGGCCATTTGCACTTTCTCGAAATACATGATTTTGCTGGGCTGATTCTAATTATAATGTTGGGGTGGGCGTAGCAATGTTATCAAAAAATAAACAGGGGCTGAGCATTTTGTTATATATATATATATATATATATATAAAATAAGTGATTTATTATTACATTGGTCCTTAAATCTTACCAAGCTTTTGTACACAATCACCAGGATTTTCGTTGCCAAAAAAAATCCATGATTTTATTGTTAAGAAATTATTTTTATAAGTTAACAAGATGTGGGATATTGTTTTCTTATATATGTAAGTATCTGTTAAATATATGATGGCAATAACAATAATATATAATAACATACAAAATAATTTAAATATATATAATATAGTTAGAAGGGAAACATAAGTTGGACCAGGCGTTCCTATTCTTATATAGAAAAATAGAACAGACCTCTGCGTTTTCTTCAAAAAAATACATAAATTGGGCTGCCGATATTTCAGGAAAAATAAAACCTCAGATGGGAGGTCCATAGGCCTGTCGATACATGACGGCCCTCAAGAAAATACAAACAGGCCTATGGACCTCCCATACGAGGTCGTGGGCTGCGCATGTTAAAAAAGAAAGCCTAGACGGGACAGCCCAAAACCCAGCTGATACTTGTTGCCCCAGTGATAATAAATGATACATGCCAGCTCCCCGGCTTCGTTGTGAATTTATCTCCTATAGTAACTACGTTGAAGCACCTAAAAAAATGTAACTATGTTGACAAACCCGTGGGCCCCAACGTGAGTATAGCATTAGGAGGAAGCATTTTTTTTGATGAGGTACTTGCTTGCGTACGGCCATAGACCTGGTGGGTCCCGACTGTCCGTCTCTCCATGTACAGTCCTCTCCAGATTCCTTTCGTTTGTTCAGCATGTTCACAACGGCAGATAGCGGCGTCGCGGCGAGCGCACAAAGGCGCAGGAGGAGATCCGACCACCTGAGGAAGTGCCTTATTACTAACGAAACAACTGAACTAGCCCAGTGGCCGAGTTACACTACCCGACAGCTGTTCCGCCCGGGTTCGATTCCACCTGTGCAGAGATAATATCTCCAAAATTGTTGCTTTTGCCTTTGTTGACACGTGGATCCCAATTGTCATCTACGCACACCACGTCCTACACTTGCCAAAACTTCGTCCCTCATTTTCTCTGTTTTTCGCACACTCGACATTGTGTGGGCATTTTGAAAATAGCATATCTTTTTGACTGTGCATCATATGAAGATATGCTATGCATGCATGTTGATCATCATGATGTTAACTGGCTGGTAGTTCCAATTTCGACCATGAATAAAACTTCCAGCATGATGTTAACACTGTTTGAAAAGGCCGTGTTAATATAAATGCTCTGCCTATGAAAGTTGCAGTTTCTTATCTGAAACTGAACTTGGAGTTTCTTATCTGAAACTGAAACTTGCAGTTTCTTCTCCGAAAATCACATTGTCTGCACTTTTATACTCCTATGAAACTACATTTTTTTAAGTGCAGAGAAAATATCTCCAAATTTTTTGCCTCTGCCTTTATTGACATGTGGGTCCCAATTGTCAGCTACGCACACCATGTCCCACAGTTGCCAAAACTTCGTCCCTCGTTTACTCCGTTTTTCGCACACTCGACATTGTGTGGGCATTTTGAAAATAGCATATCTTTTTGACTGTGCATCATATGAAGATGTGCTATGCATGGATGTTGATCATCATGATGTTAACTGGCTGGTAGTTCCAGTTTCGACCATGAATCAAACTTCTAGCATGATGTTAACAATGTTTGAAATGGACGTGTTAATATAAATGCTCTGCCTCTGAAAGTTGCAGTTTCTTATCTGAAGCTGAACTTGGAGTTTCTTATCTGAAACTGAAACTTGCAGTTTCTTCTCTGAGAATCACATTGTCTGCACTTTTATACTCCTATGAAACTACATTTTTTAAGTGCTAAAAATATATCTCTAGAATTCATAAAATACTTCATATGCTCAATACTACAAATATGAAATTCAAAAGACATTCATATCTGAAAGTACTCTTAAAATACACAACACAAAACACAATTCACAACCTGCAAATACTAACAACCCTAAGCTCCTCCTGACAATTCACAACCTGCCTGACTATTGGTCTGGGGGGAATCCCTCCTATTCCTCAGTGGCAGACAACCGCCCCGTGAGACGATGTGAACGGCGAGGGAGAGGATGGTGGGGAAGCATCGTCGAGCCAACTCGTTTTCTCCTCTTGCAGTTCGGTTCGGTCGACGAAGACTCCACCGACTCGCTCTGGCACGACACCCTCACAAACGGCACCTTATAGATGCTCGATCCTTCAATCTCTGGTGGATGCTCCATCTGGGATTGATACTCCACAGTGAGCGCCACACATCCCACTGATGGTGGTGGATGCCAATGCTTAGATGGAGCAGGGTTGGTGTCGGTAATTTTTACTTGGCACCTCGCACTCTGCATATATGCCGGTTCCATCCATACATTTGTGCAGTTCCACCAAAATGCAGCTGAATAACCCTGTTTGCACAGATAATGAAAAGGCGTGATTAGATTATAGTGGCACTAGTTGATGAAACATACACTAATAAACAAAAGTAAATATTACATCATATTGGAAATCGACCCAAGTCTCCCCGATACACCTTCTGCTAGTGATGAACATCAGTGTACAGCGGTAGTACAAGGAGGGGCCTTGAGACATTCAAATCTCTATTTTTTGTGCAGATCAACTAAAATTAAGCACCCCAGTTTGCATAAATGCTTAAACATTAGCAATGGGACTAGTTTATGAAACATACATTAACAAAGAGAAGCACTTTCTTTATCTACATTGAAAATGAAATGATAGAGAGGACACTCGCTCTATTTTAACTGTATTATTACTTCATTTTATCAGTGACACTAGGTTGGAGCAGGTGGGAAACGAGGTGTACCGTGCGTCGCAAGGATGAAGGCCGGGGGTGCTTAGACTGGGATGCTGAAGCTGGCATTTTCAGTCCCTATCTTCCCCCTGATGTTTCTGTGGTAGCATTTGGGTTGTAATCCAAACTTGGTCGAGCTGGTGCTGCGTCCCCCTACCTGCCTAGCTTATGTGGCGAACTTGTCTCCTGTTAGTACTCAGTCTGTTCTAGTAGTAGTTGCATAACTGCCCGTTTACACTGAGATGTTGTCGGATAATGGTTCTCTATGGTTGGGTTTCTTTAATGAAATCAGAGGGAACCCCCTCTTTCGATATATAAAAAAACAGTGGCACTAGCGGTGCCAAAACATTGCCTCAAATTAATAGTGCCACTAGATTAAGGTGCAAAATAATAATACTGCTGCTTTATCATGGCAGTGCCAAAACAGTAGCACAAGAGCAGGATCAACATGCATGATCTTTGGCAAACGGTCAGACCAAAAAGGAACATACCTCGTGATGGGAACCATATCTGCAGTCAACGCCATCGTAGAAGGGATGACACCAGTCACCAATATGGATGATTCAATTCATGGGACCTTTTGGTGCAATTCACCTAAAATGAAGCAATGTCCCATGAGCTAGCAGCTTCTTCTTCTTCTTTTTTTAAGAAAAGGGCGCCAGCCCCGGTTCCATTTCCACCAGAAAACGAAAATAAGCAACTTATCTTAATGGGAAATTTAGTAGGACATGAAAAAAGTGCCATTGATTCATATTACTGGAGGCATTACATTGAAAACAACATTGGTTTAATGTGTCCTTACTTTTAATAGTGCGACTGCTACATTTTACCAGTGGCATTACATAAGAGCGGCTCGGGGCAACAAACATCAGAAGAGCATATCTGGGTTGGTCGTTTTTTTGTTCGGTATATAGCCACCTTATACTGTGCGAGGCTAGCAAATC
Organism: Secale cereale; assembly: GCA_902687465.1. Lineage (NCBI taxonomy): Eukaryota > Viridiplantae > Streptophyta > Magnoliopsida > Poales > Poaceae > Secale > Secale cereale. The sequence continues at coordinate 725,084,160 of LR738711.1, forward strand.
TAGTGCTGGACTTACTCTGTTGACTTGTCCCCCAGTCCCCACTTTCTTTCCTTTTTCAACCAATAGATCGGGTTTATATTGAGTTTGTACTGCGTTCCCTTTATTTTCCTATTAGACTTAGAGACCAGTTGGATAGCAAGTCTCTGCTACTTTTCGCCCCCATTATTTCCTCTTTCGACCAAGTCCTAGATTCACGTAACAAATCTTCCCCCACCCCACCCCCTTTCTTCCTTGTTTGAACCAAGTACTACTAGATTCGAGTGCATGAACTAGTTTTACCTCTTAATAGTAAAAAATTAGGTGGTTTTCGAACATCCGATCAATCCTATCTACACGAGGGGGCCTGATAAATAGTAAAAGATACAAATGAAGCAACGTCAGGAGCTCAGGAAGTAGAGCAAGGCCAGTTTCGAAGGAAGTTATACCTGAGGGTCGCCGGGATGTCGCTAGGTGGGTGGCAGGAGGCCGGATCTGCCCACACTACGATAGCGAGGAAGAAGGGGTGGGAGGCCCTCCCTCGCTAGCGATGCTTGGGAGAGAACGGCAAGGCACGCTGATCGGGACGCGCCGGCAGTGGGTAAGAGCCGTCACCGAGGACGACCGCGTGAACGTTGCACCTTCTCACCTTCCTCGGCGGAGAGGATCGAGCTGGATCTGTGACCAGCGGTGAGTAGAGAGAGAGAGTGTGGCCACCGCTGTCGTGTTTAGATTTGGAGTGGACGAGACAATGTGAAGAGAGCAACACTAGCAAGAAACGCGGAGGCTCCTGCCTATATAGTGGAGTACTAATTTTCTTTTGTCTACCGGCGGAGCCGGCTTGACCTCGGCGATGACTGTCGAGAAGTCTTCATGCACGTGCCTCGGAGGCGCAGTTGTCGTCATTTTGATCTGAAGCACCGGATTATAACATATAACGCGAAAAAATGCCACATGACAAGAAATCATAACCTCATTTCCCAAAGGAGACAAGATTAATCCCGACGGACAAACTAGACGAGGATCAAAGTTCAAATTAAAGATAAACTCGTAGAAAAGGGGTTTGTTGATAGATGTCCTAATTAACATAGCCGTCTTTACCTACATGGCAGCCGAGTAGTCTTCGTGCATGTGCCCCCAATGACTAGCCCAACTCAGTTGTCGCTGTTTAACCCTCGCAGTGATCCGAAGCACATGACACCTAATTTTGCGAGATGAGAAACCTTTTTTTTAGATTTCTCACCAGAACTATAGCCTTGTACAACACAACCTGCACGATATGTAGACGATAGCCAATCCAAGCATGTCTGCTGGAGTCTGGTCACATGCATGGACGAACTGATCTTCCATGTCTTGCAGGGATCGTCCAGGTACAAACGTATGTACTTCTATTAACTCACCCGACTTGCGGGTCGGGGAGTGTGACTATGGTTGGTTCTCAATTGCGGTCCCACATGTGTGTGCAAAAGCAATATGACGCGTGTTCCATTTGGAGAGCGGTGTGCCAGATCGACCGACCGTCTGGGGTGCGACGCGAACACGACAGGCGTGCTGTATACTCCATACATGTGTGCCGCCGTTTTCTTGAGGCTTTGATCCATGGCGCGATCCATGGATACAAAATTAGTATACTGTACTATTTAAAAGTCGAGGGCGAGGCTTTTCCCGCGCGGTAGGCGGGGCAGTTCCGCCTAGTCGGTTCGACAGAGACGCGAGAAGATGAGGGAGTAGGCTGCTCCAAACGTACGTCTGTGTGATTTGACAGTGAGTTACTGCTAGACAGGTGGGGCCCGGTGATTTGACTTGCCATTATCATTTTAACTGCCAAGCCGGATTCCTGACCACCTCCATACAGGTGCCTCTCCCGATGCTCCACCATGTAGAGGCTGGCTCTTGCTTGAGAGCCCACTCCTCCACTTTTTCCTTGCCTCTTTCCCCCACATATGAAAAAATGCCATGTAAAGCAGGCTTATAGCCCACTATTGTACTTGATCCTACACGTGCTAAGCCTGCCACATAGGCATAAAGTATGATGTGCCAAGTTAATTAAGAAGAGAGAGACTAGTTTGGTGACCCTAGGAAGAAACAGTGATAAGCGCGTGTACCTAGATGAAGCAAACTTAGCAACAAAAAACTAAGCACCTATGCATTGGGACTTGAGTTGCTAAGCCATTTAATGCCCATAGCACCTCATATAAGCACCATTTCATTGGAAGAGGTCACTCCTTGGTAGATGCAATAAATACTACGAAGAAAGAGATAGAGAGAAGTAAACAAAAAATACTCTTATAGCCAACGTTATAGCTAACCTTGTTGTATGAGTGACTAAGGCTACCCGTAATGGTAATATCATATGTAGTATCATGCATGCCAACTAGGTAGTTTTGATGAGGTGGCATAGTATTTAATGAAGTAAGAGAGGGTTGAGTATCATATCATGATACCGTATCATATTATATGATGTGCTACTATGTGTCATGCATGGCAATAAATGAACCATTCTATGATACCAAATATGATACCATGCACTACGGATGTAGTATCAAACACTAGTATCATATGCATGATACTAGTATATGATACTCCCCACTACGACCAGCCTAAGTGATGACTATGTATGACATGCCAACATCAGATAGCCTAACGCACCGTGTTAAATCTCCAAGGGCACGACCGCGCGAGCGAGGCGACGGTCGTGGTAGGCGCGACCATGATACGGGTTGCTGGCAGCCCTTGGATCTGAGATCGAACGGTCGCATGCTAAGTTGCTGAGAATTTGGAGAATAACCCTCCAGGATAGGATATTCACCCATAGGTCTAGAACCACGCGATGCAACCGTTCGATCTCAGATCCAAGGGCTCTCGGAAGCCCGTATCATGGGAGAATGGAAAGCTTCGTATCACCTGTAATTTTCCCGACGCTTGACATGACATCGAAAGCCATTTAATTGGGCGTCGAGTAGACATGACATCTAATTGGGCCCCCATAGTGTTGTGCATGAATCCATTTATCCACCAGGCAAGCCACTACCCCGCCATTCGCACGCGCCCCCACTCGACATTTTTACAATCGATAAACAGCTCCTAGTCGTCCCGTCTTTTCACATTACGGCAGTTCCTCTAATCCTAACCCTCCTCCAAAATCCATGGCGTCCCAAATCTCCATGATCCGCGGTGAGTACAAGGTTAGAACCATCACCGGCGATGAGTTCAACGTCATCTACACCCATTCTTCCGCAATAGTAAAAGAATGCCTTGCTCGCTTCAAACGCATGTTCGACAACTCAAATGATGAGTTGGTCGCTGGGCTAGATGTTGAGTACACCACAATCCTAGGAAGCGAGAAGAAACTAAAGGAGGCAGAGAAGAAGAAGCCCGCCGTGATCCAGGTTTGCGTGCATGACTTATGCTTGGTCTACCACGTATGCCATGCCGACGTTGAGTGCGAGGAATTTAAGAACTTCCTCAAGGGCGGTCGAGTCAAATTCGTTACTGTAGACTTTAGGAACGACAAGGAAATCCTGGGTCGGATAGGCCTCGTTGTAGGCGACCCCTTCGACCTCCAGAAGGAAGGGCTGGTGCCCTCCCTTGATCAGCCTTCAATGCTGACCCTAGCAGGAGCCATGGTTCATCCTATGTACGGTGAACTGAAGAAACCTCCGCACCCTAGCAGGACACTATTAACTTATCATTGTGAGAATCAGCTTTTTTTGTCATGTAACATGGTCAACGGGTTTGACGTGAAAATAACAATGTCTAATGGCATTTCTGAGCAAACATCTAACTTAACGATGGCATTTTAGATATCTAATTGCATTTTTGAGCAGGCATCTCACGGATCGATGGCATTTTTGAGTATTTGTAACTTCTAATGGCAAAACTGAGTAGTGATACACAACTAGTGGCATAAACAATAAGAACCCAAGAATTAAGTAGGGCTAATTTATTTATTTATTTATTTATTTATACCTTTGTGTGCAAAACAATATACGCTGCCTCCCGCCAGATTTTCTTTACAGAGGCAACATAGAACTATATGAGTGACCTGTTAAATTTTGGAATTATTCCGGGTTCGTTTGGCCTTTTTTATACATTAATTGAGTTTGTGGTCATTTAATGTGCATAATTCAAATTTGAACTACAAGCACATGCTCCCGTGCACCAAAATTGACTAAAAAATCACATGTGTGTCCTTGGGTGAATTTCTAGGTCCCATGCAAGAAATGGGAATGAAATTCAAACATCTGGGCATCGTGGTTCGGCCGAGAACATTGAGAAGCTTGGTTTTAAAATTCTTGTAAATCCAAAACACGCCTAAAAATCATGAAACTTGGCATGGTGTCATGTCATGGTACTACCATGTTGTGGTAAAAAATTGCAGAATAGGAACAAGTTTTGGTATAAGTTTCTTGCAAACCGGAGCTTCTCTCAAGAAGGCTCGTGGTTCTGCGAGGGAACGTGACACCTTTGTGTGCATAATTCAAATTTTAAATACAAGCACATGCTCGAGTGTACCAAGGCTGGTTGAAAAATCACATGTGTGTCCTCGGGTAAATTTCTAGGTCCCATGCCAGAAATGGGAATGAAATTCAAACATCTGGGCGTCATGGCTCGGCTGGAAACATTGAGAAACTTGGTTTTTTAATTCCTGTAAATCCGAAACACACATGAAAATCATGAAACTTGGCTTGGTGCAATGACATGGCACCAACATGCTGTGGTAATTTTGCTGTTCGATTTGCGAAGGCGCACACATTAACAATCAACAAAGTCTTTTTTGGAACAAGTGCTGTCACATTACAATCGGAAACACAAATATTATTGAAACCATGGGCGTTCTATTTACCATTTACGTGCCGCCACACGTCCCCTTTTTTATTAGCTAGGAGGCGCCGTGTAGGGTAGCTATTTGAGTACGAGAGGCGTGCGATCAGACCGTGCTTATCGGGAGGAGAGCCCTTTGACCTCCATCTGCCATCCACCTCTCTCCCAAGGTCTCCATTAATGGTGCCCAAGCCTCTGTTTAATGGTGTGGCAATGTCTCACTCGACTGAGATTTAAGAGAGAAAAAAGATCATGAAAATTTTGCATGGATCTTGATGTAAGATCCGACGGACCTATATAGCATCTACTATGACTTATAACAAGACTGATGAATATATATAAGGACGACGAGAGTGGATAATAATTGTCTTACATAATTAGGAAGATAATTAGAAAAGCCACATGCGGCTACGCCCGAAATACACAAGGGCAAAAGAAGAAGGTAGACGCATACAACGATCTGGCTCGCTGATCTCTACTTTCTTTATGCGCTGCAGGTTGCGGAGACTAGTTCTCGCGGCGGGCGATGATCTCTTTCATCAGTTTCATGTCCTTGATACCTTGCTTGGTAGCATCCATGGATTCCTCCACCAGCCTGTTGCGCTCAATGCGTAGCATGGCATTCTCGTTCATAAGTTTCTTGATGATGACGCACGTCCTCTGCAACACGGCAGCGGTCTCCTCCTGCTTCGCCCTTTCAGCGATCTTCGCCCTCAGCAGGTCGCGCTTGCCCCGGAGCTTCGCATTACCCTCCCCCAGTTGCTGGATGACGCCAGTAGCCTCGTCCTGCATCCTCGCCCAGCCGGAGATCTGATCCATTTGGCTAGGGACTATCGCATGCATGCACTTGTAAGAGAACTCGCCTGCCCGCGAGAAATTTTCCCAGGCCGCCGCGGCACGGTGGGACGTCCCTGCTGCTTTGGCGGTGCGGCGGGACATCTCTGCTGCTTCCGGAGAGTGGCTGAACCAGTCCGCTACATCAACGATGCGGCGGGACCTCCGTGCTGCTTCGGCGGCGCGGCGGGACCTCTGTGCTGCTACTGCTATGCGGCTGGACATGTCGGCTGATTTCGCGCTGAGGCGGGACATCTCTCGTGCTTCCTCTTCCATGCTCACCTCTCCCTGGTGGAAATCTCTCGACCCAGAACTGACGCTGGTGCTACTTCTCGTGCTTGCGTTGTATTCCCTCGAAGAGGAAAGGGAGATGCAACACAGTAGCGTAAGTATTTCCCTCAGTTTTTGAGAACCAAGGTACTCCCTCCGTTCGGAATTACTTGTCTCGAAAATGGAAGTATCTAGAAATAAAATACGTCTAGATACATTCATTTCTGCGACAAGTAATTCCGAACTGAGGGAGTATCAATTCAGTAGGAGACCATGCGCGAGTCCCTCGCACCTGCACAAACTAATAAGAACTTCGTAGCCAACGCGATAAGGGGTTGTCAATCCCTTTACGGTCACTTATGAAAGTGAGATCTGATAGAGATGATTGTTTATATTTTTGGTATTTTTTTATAAGAACAGAAAGTAAAAGCGGAAAAAGAAAAGTAGATGTAGATTGATATGTTGAGAATAGACCCGGGGGCCGTAGTGTTCTCTAGTAGCTTCTCTCATGATAGCGATATTCTACGGTGGGTAAACAAATTACTGTCGAGCAATTGATAGAAAAGCGAATAATTATGAGACTATCTAGGCATGATCATTGTATATAGGTATCACGTCCAAGACAAGTAGACCGACTCCTGCCTGCATCTACTACTATTACTCCACACATCGACCACTATCCAGCATGCATCTAGTGTATTGAGTTCATAAGAACAGAGTAACGCCTTAAGCAAGATGACATGATGTAGAGGGATAAACTCAAGCAATATGATATAAACCCCATCTTTTTATCCTCGATGGCAACAATACAATACGTGCCTTGCTGCCCCTACTGTCACTGGGAAAGGACAACGCAAGATTGAACCCAAAGCCAAGTACTTTTCCCATTGCAAGAACTATAGATCTAGTAGGCCTAACCAAACCAATAATTCGAAGAGACTTGCAAGGATATTATGAGAACACATAAAGAGTTCAGAAAATAACCAAATATTTCTCATAGATAATGTTGATCATAAACCCACAATTCATCGGATCTCGACAAACACACCGCAAAAAGAGATTACATCGAATAGATCTCCTCGAAGACCGAGGAGAACTTTGTATGGAGATCCAAAGAGAGAGAAGAGGCCATCTAGATACTAGCTATGGACCCGAAGGTCTGTGGTAAACTACTCACAACTCATGGTGAGGGCGATGATGATGATGTAGAAGAACTCTGTGATGGATCCCCCCTCCGGCGGAGCTCTGGAACAGGCTCCAAGATGGGATCTCATGGGAACAGAAGGTTACGGCAGTGGAATTAGGGTTTTCTCTCTGTTGTTGATGGTTTCGGGGTACGTAGGCTTATATAGGAGGAAGGAGGACACCGGGGGCCTCACAAGGGACCCAAGAGGCAGGGGGCGCGCCAGGGGAAGGGGGGCGCGCCCCCCACCCTCGTGGGCACCTCGTGGCCCCTACTCTGTGGTTCTCAAGTCTCCTGTGACGCCCGAAGACCGACGTCCCAGAAGATTCCAGAAGATTCCAGATGTTCCGGGTTCTCCCGTGTGTTTATTTTGTGCTTGCGTTATTTATTTTTGCATTGCATCATGTCATCATGCCATCATGTCATATTTTATTTTTGCATCTCAACTTAAATAATCCGTGTGGGCCTTCGGTCCATTTAAATCGAGGGAAGATGTCTTCTCTTTAAAACATATGAAAGCCTCTCAATATTATTAGGGAGCTATATTAATAAATATTCCATTCGTTGGAATTAACCCAACGCACTTGCATAATCTTCTTCATGCCTTTTTCTATTTTCTCGGTCCATGCTCGTTTTTATAAGCCCGAGAATAATAATAATCCCTTGTGCAACTTTTTCCTTAACCCCCTCTTTCTTTTCATTTATTCTTTCCTCTATGTTCTTTTTCTTTTCCTTCTTCTCTTCTCTCTTTTTATTAAGAGAGAACCAGCCCAGGTCAAGCCAGCCTCAGTCTCCCTCTCCCTCTTGGGCCTCCCTGGCCCAATTCCCCCAGCCAGCCGCAGCAGGCCCAGTTTTCCCTCCCTAGCCCGCAGAGCTCCTAACCCTAGCCCGCACTCCAGCGCTCCTCTCGTCCCGTCCCCTCGCTCCTCCCTCTCCCATCGAGCGCCACACCTTTTTCCCCTCGAACCCCATCCCCCCGTTTCCCTCGTGTCCCTCTCGCTCTCTCGATCCCGAGCCCGAGTCCTCCTCCCGTCGAGGCCGAACCCTTCGCCATCGGGCCCCCAAAGCCGCGCCGCGCAGGAGCGTCTCGTTCGCCGCGCCCCTTCGTTCCCTCCCGTGGCCCCTGCCTCGATCCGCCAGGAGCTGCCGCCCAGCGTCGTCCCGTCGTCGCCACTAGGGCGCCTTCCGCGCCACCGGCCCTCTGGATCCGCGAGGCTGAGCCCTCCGCTCCTGAGGTCTCCCTCCAGCCAGCGCCCTCCCTCCGCGCCGTCCTTCTCCTCGTCGTTCGCCCCGTCGGCCTCCAACAGAGCCGAGTCCGCGGCTCCTCCTCTGCCCGCCACCGCGCCAGTGCCTCGAACGGCCGCGCCGTCCGGCGAACCAAGGCCAGAGCCCCCTGGGCCCCGCAAGATGGCCGAAGCCCGGCGCCCTGACGCCTTTCCTCCCCGCGCAGGCAGCCAGCGCTTCGCCTGGCGCCCCGTGCCTTCCTCCATCGCCTCTGGCCCCGCCTCGCCAGGAGCTCCCTTGAGCCGCGCCCTCCATCCGTAGCTCCCCACAGCACCGTGCTTCCTCGCCGGCCCGATTTTTGCTGCCTTGGCCTCTGCCTCCATTGGACTGACCCCTTTGCTGCCTTGCTATGTGTTTTTTCTGTGTGTGTTGCTTTGTGCTGTTGAGATTGCCAACGAACGTGTACGACTCCGAGACGAGAACGACTACAAGTTCGACGGACACCAAGTACCTCGATGACGTGTACATCTACACCGAGATCGGACCGACGAACGTTTTGAAGCGTCAAGTACCACTACACCGTGAACGTCGTCGGATCTTCAAGTTCCACGGAGCATCAAGTACGACTACACGGCGACCCACCAAGTACCACGACACGAACGTGAACAACTACCGTCGCCGGAACAACTACTTCCTACTACGGAACGAGTTCCACTACCGACGCCCCGAAGATGTTGGGTTCATCAAGTCCCTCTCCAAAAACGAACGTGAACCACTACTTCCTCTACGACCCACGTGAACGACTACTTCCTCTACTTCCACTACGTCCCTCTACGATCTCGAGCCGCCCCGAAACGAGTGTTTCGAAGGTATAACCCCGAGACGATGACCCGTGTGATGTTGTGTTGTATGAAATGTTTGTCCTTGTGTGCACCGTGCCCGTTTCGCCCTTTTGTCATGTTCCTCGGTTGCCTCGTCGCCGACCCGTGGGAACCCGGTGACGGGATCACCCCACCTTTCATCCCGTTTGACTCGCTCACGCCATCTTACCTTTTGCACCAGTCTCTCAACGAGTTACCAGAACCGATATGTTGCGTGGCATCATTTTCGGATCGTTGCCGTGGCACCCTTTCTTTCCACCACGGTGACGATGCTTCATATCATCTTCTTGTTAACCTTTTAATAAAATAATTGCATAAACTTGATCAGGTCATCCGCATCATTTAACAACATTAATATGTGTGAATTGTTGTTTGCTTATAATTGCTAAACATGCTCATGGGGATTTTCCGGATATGTTGTTGTTATTTTCCGGCCTCATTTAAAATGCCTAAATAGTGTAGTTTTATTATGCTTCACCTCTTGCCATGTTAACAAACATTTAATTTTGTCTTGTAAATAAATGAGAGTCAACTAAATAAATAAAATGTGGAGTTTTGTCAATATGCAACTCGTTGCATATTGATCTCCACTTAACTTGTAGATTTGTTTGTGCACTTTGCCATGCCATGCATATTTAAACCGGACATGCATCATACTTGGATGTGCATCGTATGCCATGTTTATGCTTGTGTGTTTACCGTGTTGTTTGCTTCTTTCCGGTTGCTTCTCTTGTTAGCTTCGGTTTCGTTCCGGAGTTGTGAGGATTCGCTCGACTGTTGCTCCGTCTACTTCATGGATCCGTTCTTCTCCCTTGTGGAATCCCAGGCAAGATGATCATACCCTTGGATACCTTTACTACCATTGCCATGCTTAGTTGTCTCGATGCTATCGTTACATGTCGCGCTACCCATCTTTCATGTCAGCCTCTCCTTGTTGCCATGAAACCTCTAACCTTGAAACCTTCCTAGCAAAACCACTGTTTGGCTATGTTACCCGCTTGCTCAGCCCCTCTTATAGCGTTGTTAGTTGCAGGTGAAGATGAAGTCCGTTCCAGGTGGGAACTTGTTGTTGGAATATCACAATATCTATAATTATTATTAACACACCTATATACTGGGCATGGGTGGAAGGCTTGGCCTTTGCTCGGTGTTTTGTTCCACTCATGCCACCTTAGGCGCCGATAAACCAGCATTATGTTCCTTGATTTTGCGTTCCTTACACGATGGGTGAAATGGGGACCCCTTGACAGTTCGACTTTGAATAAAACTCCTCCAGCAAGGCCCAACATTGGTTTTAATTTACTCATAATAATAACTTAATTAATTAATTAAATTGCATAGGGAGTTAGCGCTACCCGAGGATTCTTAATTCTACATAGCAGGGGGGCCAGTGCTGATGGTGTTGGTCCCAAATAGAGTCGTGTGCGGTGCCACCCAGTTATCTGGGTTCTTTGGTTGCTGTACGCTGTGCTCATCCGGTCGTGGCCTGAGACGAGATACGCGCGGCTACTATCAGGGTGTCGGCACGCTGGGAGGTCTTGCTGGACTTGTTTTACCATTGTCGAAATGACTTGTGCTACCGGGATGCCGAGCCTGATCGGATTTTCCCTAAGATAAGGGGTGATGATATTATATTTATCACTTCAGCTAATCGTGAGAGCTTGTGATGGGCTAAGTTGGGACACCCCTGCAGGGTTATGATCTTTCGAAAGCCGTGCCCGCGGTTATGTGGCAGATTGGAATTTGTTAATGTCCGGTTGTAGAAAACTTGACAGATGATTCGAAGTTAAACACACAACTGTGTGAGTAACCGTGACTGTCTCTTTTCACTTTGAGAAGAGAACACGGTGGGGTTATGTTTGACTCGTATGTAGTTAGGATCTTTAGCGATCACTACTTTTGCGACCGTTTGCGTAGCTTCTCATCTTATTCTGGTACTCGTAAGTTAGCCACCATATTATGCTTAGCCGCTGCTGCAACCTCACCACTTTACCTCTTCCTACCCATAAAGCTTTGCTAGTCTTGATACCCATGGTTATGGGATTGCTGAGTCCTCGTGGCTCACAGATACTACAACACCAGATGCAGGTTCAGCCGAGTTTGAAGCAGGAGTTGGATCAGTTCTTCACTGGGAGCTCGATGAAGAGAGTGACCGTTTGTTTGTGGCGTTTTCGACGATCAGTAGTGGTTTCTACTAGGATTTGATCCTGACCTGTGGCGTTATGTTGTTTTGGTATCTTTCATTTGGATCTTACCCTTAGATGGGCTGTGATGTTTTGAATGATGTTCTTACTTATGTAATGTATTGTGTGAAGTGGCGAGTGTAAGCCAACTATCTCCTTTTGCAATTTAATCCCTCTTTTACATGAGTCGTGCAAAGATACCAAACTTGAGATCATTCTAGGATGGGCTTATATCTTTAAGTCGTGCCTCAACACGTAGGAGATATAGTCCCATTCTGGGCATCACAAGTTGGTATCAGAGCCTTCTCCGACCTAGAAGCCCCCACTGATTGATCGAATCGTTGACGGTTGAGTCTAGGCACACACTGAAAATGTTTTGAGTCCTATATTTATATCGGAGAGTAGGATTTCTTTTGCTCCTCTTCTCTTTTTACTCTAGTGAGGACTCCTGACGACTACTCTTGCCTCCTCTACTTTCAAAAATTGCACCAAATTTTTTTTAGGATCTCGTGAGTATTGTTTGGATTGTTTCGATGTCTTTGTGACGAGAACATTGTTCTCGATGCCTCCTGTCATTTAGGGGTTGTGGCAGTGTCCCGAGGAGTTGAGCTCTGAGGTGTTGTCGTCACAAATCCATCGCGACAGTACTAGAATACTTAAGACGGCCGACATCGAAAAACTCTCCTATGAGGTTAGTGGCAAGATAACCCCGACATCACCCAGTACTGGGGAGGTCGTTCGGGAGTATTGCCATAGCTTGTATAGTGGATGCGTTTCGAAGGTCCGAGGTAAACAGTTTCCGAGAACGACTGGTTATGTGTTGAAGGATGGATACAGCTGGATGTAGGTTTAGAGTTGATTGCGCGGTGCTTCCCCTGTATCCCCAACACCTGATTGCATAATTGGGAACTTTCGGAAATCTATAGGTGGGTTCATCTAGTAGTTCTAGGCATTCTTCCAACGGATGCACGATATGAAGTTCGGGGTTCTACATTGAGTGAAGTGGTTTTATGGACTTGTTCTGATCGGGAGTTGCATCTTAAAGGGTCCTTGGCTATGCTGATCCGGGGATTGCAAAACCCTTTTGTAACACGTTTCATAAGCTTTCAGCACGAATATGTCGGAACGAAGCTTCTATCTTGTATTTGCTCTATCTGATCCTTGTTCCTTTTTTATTTATCTTTTTCTTCTTCCAAGTGGCTTCTCGTCAAGTTGATGTACCTACGGAATTCATTCGTTCAATTCTCTGTTCGGATGATATTATGAAGATGATGCTGCGAAATATCTATCCTTTATTCTTGTTTTGATTCTGGTATTCGAGTTGCTTCGATGTCAAATGTTGATTCCATACCCTTCCTAATCGGTGTTCTCATATTTCTATGGGAGTGCTAATTCTTCTTGACCAGCGAGATTTTCATGTTAATTCTTTTCAACCGGTGTGCCTTCTCTTCAAGTTATTCCATACAGACGCCGTTGAGAAATCTGACGATTTGTCTGTTTCATTCATTCAAGTTGTCTTTGTTTTCCCCACCCTCCCACCCTTCTTCTTCTCGGAGCAAGAAATTCTCAGATGAGATATCCATTTTATTCATGCGATGTTCTTCATTCTTTTCCTTCAATGTTCTTATCCGGTGATTATCGTGAAGATGCTCAAGAACTCCAAGTTCATCATTCTTTTGTTCTCAAATTCTCCGGTGGATGTAATTCAAGCCTTGGTCATGATCATATCTCTTCCTTTTTGTTTAACATGTTTTTTTCCCATGTTGAAATTTCTTACCCGAAGTCTCTCTTGTTTATTCATCTCTTTATTCATATCCGGAGTGTTGAAGATATCTCGGAAGATTCATAATTCCATTCTTAATCCGTTCAAATTATTTTGAGCATTGTCATCTTATTCAAGCCATTTAATTCAACCGGTGCAATATCTCTTAAGCAATCTTTCCCAACGGTGATTTCTTTGAGTGGGCCCTAACCCACACGTCTTTTCCCAGGATCTTTCCTGACTCTTCTATTTTCCGGAGTTATACTCAAATTCTTTTCAAAGTGTGACGTAAGAATGATTTCCATCAGTCACATGCCTTCTCCAAGCTTGTTTTCAATTATTTCCATCTTTAGCTCCACCTTCCTCTTGTCATTCGTCCGGAGTATCTCGATATTCTTCATGGCTTTTCTCGTCTTCTTTCTCAGTATTTGGAGACCGGAGAAGTGTTTCTCTTAATCTTGGCCCGTCTTATTGAAGATTCGTGGTTCTAGCTTCATGCCATCCTCATTATTGTTCAGATTGTGAGGAATTCTTTTATACCCATCCGAAGCATTTCATGTATTCTTTTCTTTGTGATTCTCCCAAGGCCATCATTTCAGAAGATTTCTTCGTTCTCAGTTTTCAACTTCGTCCTCCAAATATTCTTCATTGATGTCTCTTCGTTCGTCTCCATATTCTTACGGTGGTTCATTCAAGATTACCCTTCCGTTGTTATCGTTTTAATTCATTTGTTCTTTTCATAATCCTACCGGTGGTTCGTTGAAGATTTACCCAAGCTTGTGCGAGATCTCTCTTAATCCTTTCCAACGAGAATAAGTAGTATGCCAAATCCTTTGGTTGTCATCAATTTAAATTGGTGAAGGAGATGCATGACATAATTCTTATTCTTATTCCTTCAAGGTGATTTTATTCTTTTGTCTGGAGCTTGTTCATCATATCATATCCTTGGTTCTAAATTTTCTTCATCTTGTTTTCCGGAGATCCAAGTGATTTCTATTATCATTTCAAGCTGCATCTAATTCATCGCTGGCCTTGAATCTTATTCTTTTCATTTTTCACTTCTCATGCTTTCATTACCGGAGTTCTCATGGTGGTTCATCATGTTTTAATTCATCCTCGAAGTCTTCATCAAGATTCTTGTTGGAGCTCAAGCATTCTTCATCATGCTTCCAATTGCAATCCTTTCTACCTTATCTTTTCACATGGTGTTATGTCATTTTTGACAATTTTCATTCATGTTTCATGATTCACAAGTTGTCAAGAATGAGATATTTAAACCCATCATTTTCTTTGTTCAGGAGATCTTTCCAACCATTCAATTTATTCGTTGGAGTTATTTTGGGTTGTATTTCACCTAAAAGCTTTCCTTGAGAATTGTTGCTATTATGGTGCTTATAAATGACCCAAGTTCTTCATTTATCATTCCGGTGGAATAAGTTTTTCATCTCCTTGTTGATCTCAATCCAATCAATTGTTTAAGCTAGTGGCGGGTTGTCACCTCATAATTTTGAGATGTTTTCCATAAGCCCACATAAAGCTTATTCGTTTCGTTGTTGATTTTTCAATCAACTCCGTTCAGCCCTTCTTCGTAAGGATGTTTTTCATATTCATTCATGGGAGAAGTTGTCATTTTTCTTCTCCATTCATTTCTTTCATTGATCTATATTCTATTTTTTCATTCCGGAGGCTTTGTGATATTGCTCTCTTTAACAATCATCTTGTCATATCGAGATCATGTTTTTTCCCTTGCTCATCATTTAACCGGAGTGTTGTATTCTTCATTCAGTTCCGTCATTTACCAAGTTTGCCTCTCTTTTCAACCGGAGTGTTGTCTGAATTTTCTTACCCCTTGTGCCATTGTTTTAATTGTTCCGGAGGCTGTGTGTTGTTGTTTTCAGCAAGTATCATTCCATCTCCTCAAGTTCTTGTTAATTCCTTCCATTTTCAGACGGAGTCCTGTCCGAATTCTGTCATTCTTATTCCTTGGCTATACCATTGCAGTTTCATTTTCTTTTGGTTCTTAAGCTCTTGTTTCATGCCTTCCAACCTTCAAGGTTCTCGTAATGTTCCTTGTTCCTCATCTTACCTGAGTGCTCTTAACTTCGTGCATCTCCGTTGCATTCTTTCTTTCAGCTTGCTCAACCTCTCAAGGTTCTTTGGTTTCACTCGTCTGTCAAAGAAGAAACTTTGTTTTACCTCTTCCTCTTCCGTTTTTACCCGGTGCATCTCTAGGATCTCGGGTCGAGATCCTCTGTTAGTGCGGGAGAGTTGTGACGCCCGAAGACCGACGTCCCAGAAGATTCCAGAAAATTCCAGATGTTCCGGGTTCTCCCGTGTGTTTATTTCGTGCTTGCGTTATTTATTTTTGCATTGCATCATGTCATCATGCCATCATGTCATATTTTATTTTTGCATCTCAACTTAAATAATCCGTGTGGGCCTTCGGTCCATTTAAATCGAGGGAAGATGTCTTCTCTTTAAAACATATGAAAGCCTCTCAATATTATTAGGGAGCTATATTAATAAATATTCCATTCGTTGGAATTAACCCAACACACTTGCATAATCTTCTTCATGCCTTTTTCTATTTTCTCGGACCGTGCTCGTTTTTATAAGCCCGAGAATAATAATAATCCCTTGTGCAACTTTTTCCTTAACCCCCTCTTTCTTTTCATTTATTCTTTCCTCTATGTTCTTTTTCTTTTCCTTCTTCTCTTCTCTCTTTTTATTAAGAGAGAACCAGCCCAGGTCAAGCCAGCCTCAGTCTCCCTCTCCCTCTTGGGCCTCCCTGGCCCAATTCCCCCAGCCAGCCGCAGCAGGCCCAGTTTTCCCTCCCTGGCCCGCAGAGCTCCTAACCCTAGCCCGCACTCCAGCGCTCCTCTCGTCCCGTCCCCTCGCTCCTCCCTCTCCCATCGAGCGCCGCACCTTTTTCCCCTCGAACCCCATCCCCCCGTTTCCCTCGTGTCCCTCTCGCTCTCTCGATCCCGAGCCTGAGTCCTCCTCCCGTCGAGGCCGAACCCTTCGCCATCGGGCCCCCAAAGCCGCGCCGCGCAGGAGCGTCCTGTTCGCCGCGCCCCTCCGTTCCCTCCCGTAGCCCCTGCCTCGATCCTCCAGGAGCTGCCGCCCAGCGTCGTCCCGTCGTCGCCACCAGGGCGCCTTCCGCGCCACCGGCCCTCTGGATCCGCGAGGCCGAGCCCTCCGCTCCTGAGGTCTCCCTCCAGCCAGCGCCCTCTCTCCGCGCCGTCCTTCTCCTCGTCGTTCGCCCCGTCGGCCTCCAACAGAGCCGAGTCCGCGGCTCCTCCTCTGCCCGCCACCGCACCAGTGCCTCGAGCGGCCGCGCCGTCCGGCGAACCAAGGCCAGAGCCCCCTGGGCCCCGCAAGATGGCCGAAGCCCGGCGCCCCGACGCCTTTCCTCCCCGCGCAGGCAGCCAGCGCCTCGCCTGGCGCCCCCCGCCTTCCTCCATCGCCTCTGGCCCCGCCTCGCCAGGAGCTCCCTCGAGCCGCGCCCTCCATCCGCAGCTCCCCACAGCGCCGTGCTTCCTCGCCGGCCCGATTTTTGCTGCCTTGGCCTCTGCCTCCTTTGGACTGACCCCTTTGCTGCCTTGCTATGTGTTTTTTCTGTGTGTGTTGCTTTGTGCTGTTGAGATTGCCAACGAACGTGTACGACTCCGAGACGAGAACGACTACAAGTTCGACGGACACCAAGTACCTCGACGACGTGTACATCTATACCGAGATCGGACCGACGAACGTTTTGAAGCGTCAAGTACCACTACACCGTGAACGTCGTCGGATCTTCAAGTTCCACGGAGCATCAAGTACGACTACACGGCGACCCACCAAGTACCACGACACGAACGTGAACAACTACCGTCGCCGGAACAACTACTTCCTACTACGGAACGAGTTCCACTACCGACGCCCCGAAGATGTTGGGTTCATCAAGTCCCTCTCCAAAAACGAACGTGAACCACTACTTCCTCTACGACCCGCGTGAACGACTACTTCCTCTACTTCCACTACGTCCCTCTACGATCTCGAGCCGCCCCGAAACGAGTGTTTCGAAGGTATAACCCCGAGACGATGACCCGTGTGATGTTGTGTTGTATGAAATGTTTGTCCTTGTGTGCACCGTGCCCGTTTCGCCCTTCTGTCATGTTCCTCGGTTGCCTCGTCGCCGACCCGTGGGAACCCGGTGACGGGATCACCCCACCTTTCATCTCGTTTGACTCGCTCACGCCATCTTACCTTTTGCACCGGTCTCTCAACGAGTTACCGGAACCGATATGTTGCGTGGCATCATTTTCGGATCGTTGCCGTGGCACCCTTTCTTTCCACCACAGTGACGATGCTTCATATCATCTTCTTGTTAACCTTTTAATAAAATAATTGCATAAACTTGATCAGGTCATCCGCATCATTTAACAACATTAATATGTGTGAATTGTTGTTTGCTTATAATTGCTAAACATGCTCATGGGGATTTTCCGGATATGTTGTTGTTATTTTCCGGCCTCATTTAAAATGCCTAAATAGTGTAGTTTTATTATGCTTCACCTCTTGCCATGTTAACAAACATTTAATCTTGTCTTGTAAATAAATGAGAGTCAACTAAATAAATAAAATGTGGTGTTTTGTCAATATGCAACTCGTTGCATATTGATCTCCACTTAACTTGTAGATTTGTTTGTGCACTTTGCCATGCCATGCATATTTAAACCGGACATGCATCATACTTGGATGTGCATCATATGCCATGTTTATGCTTGTGTGTTTACCGTGTTGTTTGCTTCTTTCCGGTTGCTTCTCTTGTTAGCTTCGGTTTCGTTCCGGAGTTGTGAGGATTCGCTCGACTGTTGCTCCGTCTACTTCATGGATCCGTTCTTCTCCCTTGTGGAATCCCAGGCAAGATGATCATACCCTTGGATACCTTTACTACCATTGCCATGCTTATTTGTCTCGATGCTATCGTTACATGTCGCGCTACCCATCTTTTATGTCAGCCTCTCCTTGTTGCCATGAAACCTCTAACCTTGAAACCTTCCTAGCAAAACCACTGTTTGGCTATGTTACCCGCTTGCTCAGCCCCTCTTATAGCGTTGTTAGTTGCAGGTGAAGATGAAGTCCGTTCCAGGTGGGAACTTGTTGTTGGAATATCACAATATCTATAATTATTATTAACACACCTATATACTGGGCATGGGTGGAAGGCTTGGCCTTTTGCTCGGTGTTTTGTTCCACTCATGCCACCTTAGGCGCCGATAAACCGGCATTATGTTCCTTGATTTTGCGTTCCTTACACGATGGGTGAAATGGGGACCCCTTGACAGTTCGACTTTGAATAAAACTCCTCCAGCAAGGGCCAACATTGGTTTTAATTTACTCATAATAATAACTTAATTAATTAATTAAATTGCATAGGGAGTTAGCGCTACCCGAGGATTCTTAATTCTACATAGCAGGGGGGGCCAGTGCTGATGGTGTTGGTCCCAAATAGAGTCATGTGCGGTGCCACCCAGTTATCTGGGGTCTTCGGTTGCTGTACGCTGTGCTCATCCGGTCGTGGCCTGAGACGAGATACGCGCGGCTACTATCAGGGTGTCGGCACGCCGGGAGGTCTTGCTGGACTTGTTTTACCATTGTCGAAATGACTTGTGCTACCGGGATGCCGAGCCTGATCGGATTTTCCCTAAGATAAGGGGTGATGATATTATATTTATCACTTCAGCTAATCGTGAGAGCTTGTGATGGGCTAAGTTGGGACACCCCTGCAGGGTTATGATCTTTCGAAAGCCGTGCCCGTGGTTATGTGGCAGATTGGAATTTGTTAATGTCCGGTTGTAGAAAACTTGACAGATGATTCGAAGTTAAACACACAACTGTGTGAGTAACCGTGACTGTCTCTTTTCACTTTGAGAAGAGAACACGGTGGGGTTATGTTTGACTCGTATGTAGTTAGGATCTTTAGCGATCACTACTTTTGCGACCGTTTGCGTAGCTTCTCATCTTATTCTGGTACTCGTAAGTTAGCCACCATATTATGCTTAGCCGCTGCTGCAACCTCACCACTTTACCTCTTCCTACCCATAAAGCTTTGCTACTCTTGATACCCATGGTTATGGGATTGCTGAGTCCTCGTGGCTCACAGATACTACAACACCAGATGCAGGTTCAGCCGAGTTTGAAGCAGGAGTTGGATCAGTTCTTCACCGGGAGCTCGATGAAGAGAGTGACCGTTTGTTTGTGGCGTTTTCTACGATCAGTAGTGGTTTCTACTAGGATTCGATCCTGACCTGTGGCGTTATGTTGTTTTGGTATCTTTCATTTGGATCTTACCCTTAGATGGACTGTGATGTTTTGAATGATGTTCTTACTTATGTAATGTATTGTGTGAAGTGGCGAGTGTAAGCCAACTATCTCCTTTTGCAATTTAATCCCTCTTTTACATGAGTCGTGCAAAGATACCAAACTTGAGATCATTCTAGGATGGGCTTATATCTTTAAGTCGTGCCTCGACACGTAGGAGATATAGTGCCATTCTGGGCATCACATCTCCCGTGTGTGATTTTCTCCAAAAATATATCTCCCGAAGGTTTCATTCCGTTTGGACTCCGTTTGATATTCCTTTTCTGCAAAACCCTCAAACAGACAAAAAACAACAATCTGGACTGGGCCTTTGGGTTAGTAGGTTAGTCCCAAAAATGCTATAAAAGTGTATGACAAATCCCATTAAACATCCAAGACGTCATAAATAATAGCATGGAACAATCCAAAATTATAGATACGTTGCAGACGTATCAAGCATCCCCAAGCTTAATTCCTGCTCGTCCTCGAGTAGGTAAATGATAAAAACAGAATTTTTGATGTGGAATGCTAACCAACATAGTTTTTCAATGTAATTCTCTTAATTGTGGCATGGATTTTCAGATCTGAAAGATTCAAGATAAAAGTCTATATTGATATAAGAAATAATAATACTTCAAGCATACTAACAAAGCAATCATGTATTCTCAAAATACTATGGCTAAAGAAAGTTATCCCAACAAAATCATATAGTCTGGCTATGCTCCCTCTTCATCACACAAAATATTCATATCATGCACAACCCCGTTTCAACCAAGCACTTGTTTTCATACTCGATTCTTTCAAACCTTTCAACTTTCACGCAATACATGAGCGTGAGCCCTGGACATAGCACTATGTGGAATAGAGAGGTGGTTGTGGAGAAGACAAAAAGGAGGGAGATAGTCTCACATCGACTAGGCGTATCAACGGGCTATGGAGATGCCCATCAATAGATATCAATGTGAGTGAGTAGGAATTGCCATGCAACGGATGCACTAGAGCTAAATAAGTATGAAAGCTCAACAAAAGAAACTACTGGGTGTGCATCCAACTTGCTTGCTCACGAAGACCTAGGGCATTTGAGGAAGCCCATCGTTGGAATATACAAGCCAAGGTCTATAATGAAAATTCCCACTAGTATATGAAAGTGACTAAACATGAGACTCTCTATCATGAAGAACATGGTGCTACTTTGAAGCACAAGTGTGGAAAAAGAGAGTAGCAATTGTCCCTTCTCTCTTTTCTATCAATTTTTTTGGAGGGCATTCTCTTTTTTTATTAGCCCCTCTCTATTTTTTGGGCCATCTCCCTTTTCTTTATTGGCCTTTCCTCACATGGGACAATGCTCTAATAATAATGATCATCACACTTTTGTTACAACTCGATACTACAACAAAGTATGACTCTATATGAATGCCTCCGGCGGTGTACCGGGTTGTGCAATGAAACAAGAGTGACATGTTTGAAAGATTATGCATGGTGGCTTTGCCACAAATACGGTGTCAACTACATGATTATGCATGGCAATATGACAATATGATGTGTATCATATGAACGGAATGGTGGAAAGTTGCATGGCAATATATCTCGGAATGGCTATGAAAATGCCATGATAGGTAGGTATGGTGGATGTTTTGAGGAATAATATGGTGGCTGTTTTGAGGAAGGATATATAGCGGGTGTATGGTACCGGCAAAAGTTGCGCGGTACAAGAGAGGCTAGCAATGGTGGAAGGGTGAGAGTGTGTATAATCCATGGACTCAACATTAGTCATAAGAACTCATATACTTATTGAAAAAATCTACGAGTCATCAAAACAAAGCAATCAATGCATGTTCCTAGGGGGGAGGTTGGTAGGAGTTCACCATCGCGCGCCCCCGACCTCCACACAAAGGTTGGCACTTTACAAATACCTCATGCTCTAACTTCGTCACATAGCGGTTCACCATACGTGCATGCTACGGGAATCACTAACCTTAACACAAGTATTTCTCAATTTCATAATAAATCCACTAGCATGACTCTAATATCACTATCCTCGTATCTCAAAACAATTATCAAGCATCCAACATCTCATCATTTTCAATGCACTTAGTGTGAAAGTTTTACCTACATTGATATTGGATGTCTATCATGTAAAGACTAGTTTTATAGCCTAAACACATTACCATGCTGTTTTAATAGACTATCAAAAGGATATAAGTGAAGCATGAGAGTTCAACAATTTCTTCAAAATATTATCACCACCGTGCTCTAAACGATATAAGTGATGCACTAGAGCAAAAACTATTCAACTCAAAAGATATAAGTGAAGCACATAGAGTGTTCTAACAATTCCTAGGCCATATTTAACTCTCTCAAGTAGGTGTGTCCAGCAAGGATAATTGTGGAAAACTAACAAGCAAAGACTCAAATTATACAAGATGCTCCAAGCAAAACACATATCATGTGGTGAATAAAGATATAGCTCCAAGTATAGTTACCGATGGATGAAGACGAAAGAGGGGATGCCTTCCCGGGGCATCCCCAAGCTTAGGCTTTTGATTGTCCTTAAATTTTACTTGGTGTGCCTTGGGCATCCCCAAGCTTAAGCCCTTGCTACTCTTTGTTCCATAGTCCATCAAAGCAATACTCAAAACTTGAAAACTTCACAACACAAAACTTAGACAAAAATTCTCGTGAGCTCCGTTAGTATAAGAAAAAAATCACTACTCAAAGGTACAACAATGAATTCATTACTTGTTTATATTGGTGTTAAACCTACTGTATTCCAACTTCTCTATGGTTCATACTTCACAATATTACTCATAGATGCATTGAAATAAGCAAACAACACACGAAAAATAGAATCTGTCAAAAACAGAATAGTCTGTAGTAATCTGCAGGTTTCACATACTTTTGTAACTCCAAAAAATTCAAACTAAATTGGTAAACGTGAGGAATTTGTCTATTAATCATCTGCAAAAAGAATAAACTAAATAGCACGCTCCAGTAAAATCTGATGACTATTCTAGCGAGCGCTTGTGATTCTGTTTTTCACATCAAGATCACATAAACTTCACACAAGTCTTCCCAAAGGTTCTACTTGGCACAAACACTAAACAAAACATGAAACCACATCTGAACAGAAGCTAGATGCAATATTTATTCTCTAACAGCAGCAAATATATATATATATATATATATATATATATATATATATATATATATATATATATATATATATATATAAAATTGGGTTGCCTCCCAACAAGCGCTATCGTTTTACGCCCCTAGCTAGGCACGATACAAGGATAAATCTAGGGAATGCCAAAATGATACGATATGTCGCGAAAGCTCATCTCATATTCCCTACGTTCAGCAGCAAGCTTTCTTTGTTGCAAGCAAAAGTAATCAAAATGGCTAAATTGAATGGGACAAAAGTCCCCCACATCAATCTCAGGAGGAATAGGTTCCTCTTTTGGCCCTTTGTAGTGGACAACCAATTCATCGTTATAGGCATTATTTTGGCAAAAGGTCACAAGCCTTCGCTCAAGGGAGAAGCCTAACCCATTATTTTGAACAGCAAAATCATCGTTCATCTCAGAAATTCTATCAATCAAGACCTCAATAGGAACCTTTTTTCCAAGGTTTTCATTAAAAGCAACATGATCAAGATATCGCAACCGCGTTATGTCCTCTTGATTGAACAAGATAGCCTCTATGGGAGGTCGACCGGCATCTACTCTGTAACGAGCAAAGATTTCTTTGGCCTCTTTCATAATACATCTAAATGCACGAGGCAAAAAGATATTAGCTGCACGTTTAACAGAAGAATGCTCAATATTGGAAAACTCCAAAAAGATTCTCTGAATACAGGGATGCATATGGATAAATTGCCTCTCAATTTCTACTATAAGCATATATACAGCACCCGCAAGGCTACTAGTTCTGTGAAGAATAGAGCCACCCATAGTGGGCAAAGCACCGACACAAGTAAAGAAGTCTTGAAGAACTCCTTTTCCAATGATATTACCGCTACCAACCCGGAACTTCTTAATATGTAAAGTGGTAGCTTCATCCGGGGGGTCAACATAGACGTTGTCCTCGACATTACTACACTTCTCGATAAAATCGTCCCCCATCTCAGACATGAGGGCAATCAGGCAAGCAACACACACAAGCAAACAAGAAGCAAGCGAATTAATAAACACACGGCAGAAGAAGGGCAAATAAAACGGCAAGGGTGAAGTGGGGAAGAGGAAAACGAGAGGCAAAAAATGTAATGCGAAGGATAAGGGTTTGTGATAGGTACTTGGTATATGACTTTTGCGTAAGCCTCCCCGACAACGGCGCCAGAAATTCTTCTTGCTACTTCTCGAGCTTGCGTTGTATTCCCTCGAAGAGGAAAGGGAGATGCAGCACAGTAGCGTAAGTATTTCCCTCAGTGTTTTAGAACCAAGGTATCAATCCAGTAGGAGACCACGTGCGAGTCCCTCGCACCAGCACAAACAAATAAGAACTTCGCAACCAACGCGATAAGGGGTTGTCAATCCCTTTACGGTCACTTATGAAAGTGAAATCTGATAGAGATGATAGTTTATATTTTTGGTATTTTTGTTTATAAGAACAGAAAGTAAAAGCGGAAAAAGTAAAGTAGATGTAGATTGATATGTTGAGAATAGACCCGGGGCCATAGTGTTCTCTAGTAGCTTCTCTCATGATAGCGATATTCTATGGCGGGTAAACAAATTACTGCCGAGCAATTGATTGAAAAGCGAATAATTATGAGACTATATAGGCACGATCATTGTATATAGGCATCACGTCCAAGACAAGTAGACCAAAACAATTCTGCATCTACTACTATTACGCCACACATCGACCACTATCCAGCATGCATCTAGAGTATTAAGTACATAAAAATAGAGTAACACCTTAAGCAAGATGACATGATGTAGAGGGATAAACTCAAACATAGTGATATAAACCCCATCTTTTTATCCTCGATGGTAACAATACAATACGTGCCATGCTGCCCCTACTGTCACTGGGAAAGGACACCGCAAGATTGAACCCAAAGCCAAGCACTTCTCCCATTGCAAGAACTATAGATCTAGTAGGCCAAGCCAAACCAATAATTCGAAGAGACTTGCAAGGATATTATGAGCACACATAAAGAGTTCAGAAAAGAACCAAATATTTCTCATAGATAATCTTGATCATAAACCCACAATTCACCGGATCTCGACAAACACACCGCAAAAAGAGATTACATCGAATAGATTTCCTCGAAGACCGAGGAGACCTTTGTATTGAGATCCAAAGAGAGAGAAGAATCCATCTAGATACTTGCTATGGACCCGAAGGTCTGTGGTAAACTACTCACAACTCATGGTGATGGCAATGATGATGATGTAGAAGAACTCCGTGATGGATCCCCCCTCCGACGGAGCTCCGGAACAGGCTCCAAGATGGGACTTCACGGGAACAGAATGTTATAGCGGTGGAATTAGGGTTTTCTCTTTGTTGCTGATGGTTTCGGGGTACGTAGGCTTATATAGGAGGAAGGAGGACACCGGGGGCCTCACAAGGGACCCACGAGGCAGGGCGCGCGCCCTGGGAAGGGGGGCGTGCCCCCACCCTTGTGGGCACCTCGTGGCCCCTACTCCGTGGTTCTCAAGTCTCCCGTGCGTGATTTTCTCCAAAAATATCTCTCCCGAAGGTTTCATTCCGTTTGGACTCCGTTTGATATTCCTTTTCTGCAAAACCGTGAAACAGGCAAGAAACAACAATCTGGACTGGGACTTTGGGTTAGTAGGTTAGTCCCAAAAATGATATATAAGTGTATGACAAAGCCCATTAAACATCCAAGACATCATAAATAATAGCATGGAACAATAAAAAATTATAGATACGTTGGAGACGTATCAGCTGGCTATGGCTTGATTGACTTGATTGTTTTTTGTGGATGAGGAGTTGAGGAGGAATGTGCAGTCATCTTATAACCGAGTACTACTAATACGCTCCTAAGTGGGAAACCGTGTAGGTTGTGATCGGTGTGAACATGTTTGCAATTAAATATAACGTGGTAGTAGTAGTAATTTGGAATGTGACGAGACGCGCTGAAAATTTATTGACGGTTCTAGTTTCGAAGTGCGGCACTATTCCCGGATGGCGTAACGTCGGCATGTTTTCTCGGCCGTGGTGTGGCATATGCAATGTTACTAGTTCTTTTTCTACTGCTGTGTACGTGCAAAAACTGGCACCGTCGGATACATATCTTACGCATGGCGTTCAACAGGAATAGCCTCATGGGGAGCTATAAACTAGTCTTTTTTTCAGACGCATTACACCTATCTCTTGGGACTTCTCGCACGCACCATCACCGCTCCCTAGGTCGATTCCACCCACATACAGTTGTACTCTGAGAAGAGGTGAACGCACGCACTCGTCCTCTCTCACACACGCATCTGTAGCTACGAATTATAGTGTTCTCAACCATCCGATTGGCTCTATCATAGGTTTCACGTTGCTCCTTGGCCTTGAGATTGAGATGTTTTAAACGCGGAGGCTAAGATGGAGGCGCGAGGTTTTGGTTAATGTGCGGGCCGCACACGGCACCAACACGACACGAGCTTCGTCAGCCTGGTGCGCATGCAGTCGGGTGAGTTGTCCAAGTATAGACACAACCAGGCCCTCGTTGGTATCCGTGCCTCGACTTTGGTTGGTCGTAGTGGAGAGTAACATAGACCAGTTACTAGTCTATGTTACTAGTACCTTCATAGTGGGTAGTGTCATATAGTATATGCATAATTTGACGACGAGCGCTCTCTATATGTACCACCTTTTTTCTTTAATTACATCTTGTTAGTTTTGCTCCATGGCGCAATCCATCGATACTACTACTGTACAAATGTATACATTTTTTAAAAGGCTAGAGGGCGGGGTAGTCTAGGTTGGTCCTTTTCACGAGAGGCGAGGGCCTTTGTGATTTGACGGCTCATTACTGCTGGAAGGCGGGGCCTTGTGATTTGACTGCTCGTATAAATGTGCCGACGACCTCAGGAGGAGCAAAGAACCGTGCGGTATACTCAAGTTTTCCACTGGAGTACGATGGAGGAGCACGAAACACGACAACCCAGTGCCATATCCTCTACTCTCTACTCTTATTATATATTACTAGCAAGAGGCATTGTTCTATTGGCGATAAAGAATGATCTAATTTGTTAGTCATCTCATTTTTAGCATTGTTCTATTCATGCCTCGCAGAGAAGGTGACACGTGCGGCGAAACACCCGAAGCAAAATAAGAAACACAGGAGCAAAAGAAGAAGGAGGATTATCACCCCCAAAAAAGAAGGAAGACGCACACACAAGTCTGGGACGCTGCTCTCACTACATGAAGGGTTGCTGGCCGCGGAGTCATAACCGCTTCTTCATTGCCTCCACGACCTCCATCTCCTTGCGCGTCTCCTCCGCAATCTTCATCATTGTGTCCATGACGCGGGATTTCTCGACACGAGCCTTCATCATCTGTTCCACGGTCACATTACGTACCTTGACAGCAGCCGGGTGCTCGATGCGGAGCTCCGCCAACTCCTCCTTCTGTTCCATGACGAGGGCCTGCAACATCTTCATTGAGGAACTACTATTCTCATGCAGCTTCTTCCAGCCGGCGTTCTCCTTCTTCAGCAGGTCTAGCTCGTGGCAGAGCTTCGCCTTGTCCTCCCGAAGTTACAGGATTTCGCAGGTCGCCTTCTTCTCCGAGGCAATGCTCTTCTTTAGCAGCATCACCAAGCCGGCGGTCAACCCCCCCTATTCATTGAGCTCAGCGGGCATGTCGTCGAGGCTCTCCTTCAGCAGCTCCACCAAGCCGTGGATGAACTCCTTCTACTTATTGAGGTGCTTATTGAGCTGATTGGGCATGCCGTCGAGGGATAACAACTCCAGCGCCGCCAGCTCGGCATGTTCGCCTCCGCGTCTAGGGCACTCCTGGGAGCCATCGCCTGCCCGTCAGAGATCTTTCGAGGTCTCTGCGTGGCGGCGAGCCCTCTTTTTTTTCCGCAGCCATGGTTGCCGCTCCCTTGTTACGAGTAGTTCTCGACCTAGAGCTCTGCACACCGGCCATGGCAAGGACAGACGAAGAAGGAGGACTTATGAGGAGGAAGGTAGAGTAATTTTCGGTTGGGTAGTTCCTCTTTTTATAACCTAAGTACTATCACTAGTACTAAAACATGCATGGAACATGTTCAGGTTTGGTACATACTCGCAGGTGTGAGCAGACTTGCACTTAATTGTTGCACTAGTACTTTCGAATGTGATGGGAACAAGGTAAAGATTAATTGATGGCTTTTGGTTTTGAGGCCCGAAACAACTCCCGATGAGTTTAGTGGAACATAAATTTCAAGTAGACTACACTGCTCAGATGCAAAAATATTATGTTACTGTCAAAAATTGGCACAAAATACGAAGGAGACCAATGGAAGTACTACTAGCAACCCATGATTTAACTACTCGCATGCGCGCAGTGGAGTAGTAATGTCTTTCTTCCGCCCTCACGTCCACTCAATTTGCATGCGCCGTATTAATTGACCATCAATGAAGTGAAGGACTTTACACGCGTCAAATTATCACATGGGGTGGATCTTGGTACAAAATTGTGTCCGCCCATGTACCCGCGTGTGCGTGCGAGGGAATGAGTGCGTGCGTGGCATGCATGCACATCTTCGCTTCGTGCATGTACCGCCAGTGTGGCTCAGGGAGGACGAGTACATTCTTCTGGAACTAGCAGCACGTCGCTGTGATCAATCCATACAAGGATGTCGCGACAACGCCTCCACATGTGCCACGTGACTTCATGAACTATAAGAGAGAGACTGTGTAGCGTGCCATTGTGTTTTGCACATACTCGAAGTACTAGTAAGGTACACGTGCATTGCACGCGTCAGATTTTGCAACCAAATTACGAATAAATACCACACTATAGCATGTAAGCTCTGAGTCATATATGCCTGATGTAGACCTTCATTTAATTCTTATAGTTCATATCATTCAAAATCAATTATTTTTTATAAAAAACCTAGGGCCTCTTTGATTCGTAGGATTTCCAAAACGCGGGAATAGGAAGAACATGAGATTAGAGTGGAATGTCGTCTTAAATCCTACAGGATGGTACGAGTGTTTTATTGTGCATAGAAAAAATGTAGAATTCTTTCAAAGAGGTTTGAGTGGATGGGATGTTTCCTATGAAATCTAGTGCAAATGAATCATATGGAAAAATTCCTATGGTTTACAATCCTACGAATCAAACAACCAAGATAGGAAAAATTCCTAAGGATTAGAATCCTCCAAAATTCGTTCGAGAATCCTTTGAATCAAAGAAGCCCTTAATCTATTTTATGATTCATAGAATTGTGCGTTGTAAAGCATAAAGTAAAAACAAATAATGGCAGTTCAACTAGAAAAATAGTTTGGGCAGTTATGATACGAAAGATTCTAGAACAAAGGAGAACCACTGTTGTTTTGAGATTTGTGCATTATGCTTAAGTTCAACCATGGAGTCTGCTAGATTGTACATGTGGCAAAATCCGATGGGGGGCTAGAAGATGGTGCGAGGGGCCGAGTGGAGGGAGACTATGAAGGAGTGCACAACTGTGCGATCGATATTTAGAGAGAGGGGGGGCGAGAACGTGCGCTGTTGCACGTAGTGGCGGAGCCATGAAAAATGTCCCATGAGCTAGGGGGGCAAGCATTGCTAATCCTTTACGAGGAGGGCCAATTCATCAACTTAAACCATTTTTACTAGCAATTGTCTAATGATCACATTCATATTAGCCTCGATATATAGTGATGTTAGGGGGGGGGCAGGGCCCTTGCTGCCCTGTCTTCGCCATTATGCGTGCGTCTGAGAGATGAAGCGGAAGGCATGGATATATAGTTAATGTGGGTGTATTAGCTATATATGTAATCCTATATATAGAGGTATAGATTGATCGATGTGGACGTAGGAAAGAGGGTGAGACCTCACTAGATATATAGATTGATTGGTTTATGTGGAAAACTATGAAAGACCTAGCTACACACACACACATAGGATTACATATATAACGGAGATCATGATGTTTGAAACCCATGCATGCATGAATATAACGGAGATCTGTGCGGTGTGGTTTGGAAATGAGCATGTTGCAATGTATACACATTGAACAAGGTCAGATTGGTTTGAATTTGAGATACCGATGGCAGACATCGTTTGGCCACATTGCATCCGTGCATGGACACACTATTCTAATTGGAGATGATGGGTGGCTTTCGCATCACATATCTATATCTATACCCCTATATATTATATTATATATATTTTATATAGTGTGCGGATAACTATAACTTTGAAAGATGGTCGTTGGATGAGGCCAATCCGATGGTGCAGAGCTGGCAAATTTGAGCACTACTGGCCATTGGATATCATCTTGATTCCACCAGATTTTGCCACATGTACAATCTAGAAGACTCTATGGTTGAACTTAAGCATAATGCACAAACCTCAAAACACAAGCACTTCTTCTTTGTTCTAGAATCTTCCGTATCAGAATTTTCCAAATGTTTTTCTACATGATTTTTTTACTTTATGCCTTACAACGCACAATTCCATGAATCTTAAAATAGATTAGCTTTCTTATAAAAACTAGATAATTTTGAATGAAATGAACTATAAGAATTAAACAAACATCTACATCATGCATATATGACTCAAAGCTTACATGCTATAATGTGGTATTTATTCATAATTTGGTTGCCAAATCTCATGCGTGCAATGCACGTGTATCTTACTAGTCGAAATGGTGTCTGTGTGTGTGTTGTGCGTGTTAAACACATTGTACGTAGTATATTATACTAGTCTAAATTGTATTTTTTGGGTACACGTTAAGCTTGTTCTCCCAAAATTTCATGTCGCGCCTTGTTATGCCAAAATTTCAAGCTAGCGTCTCTGTCTATCGTGCTGCGAAACTACCGCCTCTTCAACCCGCGCCTTGTTAGCCCGAAATATTTAAGATATATCTTTGTCACGTTGTGCTCCGACAACTCCCTCCATCTCAACCCGCGCCTTGCTATTCCAAAATTTCAACGTGCGCGAAAACTCCCACCTCCTGTGAAATCCCGACACGCGAAATGCCCGTGATACCCCTGAACCAAAAGAACCGCCTCAAATCGGTGGGGATACTTTGGTATCTTACCCCACATTTTGGACAAGCGCGTCCCTAAGCCATGGTTCCCCACTCCCATCCCATCCGCCCACCCATTCGTACACCATAGGCCGGCAAAACCCGTGAAGCCCTACACCCTCCTCCGTCTGCCACCCAGCCAGAGCCTCTTCCCCGACGACGTCGTCCACAGCAACACCTCGACGTCCCTCATCCACCATACCGGATGAGGACCCGTCGTCGATCTGGTCGTCCCGCTGGTTCATCCACCCCGTCCTACACCTCCAAGGAGCTGCCCCGACGTTCCCCTCGTCTTTCGCACCACCTCCATTCCCACACCGCCATCTTCACCTACACCACCAGAAGAGCATCATCATCACCGTTTCCTCGGATGAGGCCGCGGCCTAATCGGCGCCACCAAAGAGGTTGTACATTAATCGTCGCATTTTCTTCTTGATTCGATCTCACGGTGCTGCCGGCGCTCGGTCCCGAGCCGACACGAAGCGGCTCCATCCACGGCGGCGTTGCCGGCTACTTCCTCCATGGCGTCGCTCCCTCTGCGACGACGTCCACATCAGTAGGAGCTGCTACTACTTTAGCTCTCGCTCGCGCTGCTTCTATGCTCTTGCTCTCGATCCCCTGCCCGGTCTACTCTTGCTCTTGCTCTTGCTCGCCCTGCTGCTCTCGCTCTTGCTCTTGCTTGCAATGCTGCTCCGATTTAGCTACACTTCAGTCGACTGAATCGATTTTTGGGTCAGCCGATTTTTAGGGGGTGGGGGCCTCGCCGGAGTTAAGGAAGAACCAGCCACAACGGGGAGGGGGGCTCACCGGAGAGGTACCCCACTATCTATCTTAGGGTTCAAGGTGGGGGCGGTGGTCGCCGGCGGTGGTGGGGCGGTGGCGTGGGGATCGCCGGAGAAAAAACTCGGCACACGGGGGCCTACAGGGATGGCCGGGGCGGCAGCGGACCGGCGGTGGGGAGTGTTTTCGGGGCAGGCGGGGCGGCGCACCGCCAGCCGCGGGCGGCGGGGGGACGGCTGTTTGGCCGGTGGTGGCTGGCGGCTCAGGGGGGTGGAGGTTGAAGATGAACCGCATGCCCTTGATTTCGTATCCAACGGCTGCAAAATCGACTGACCAGAGATGAAAAAGTTAGTCGACTGACGTGTAGCCTCACCTCTAGTGCGTTCAGTTTTGACAGTAAAATTCAGTTTTGACAACAAAATTCAGTTTCGACAGTTAAGTCAAATTTCGACAGTAAAATTGAGTTTCGATAGTAAAATTCAGTTTCGACAGTTAAGTTCAGTTTCGACAGTTAAATTCAGTTTCGACAGCAAAATTCAGTTTCGACAGTTAAGTTCAGTTTCGATAGTTAAATTCAGTTTCGACAGTTAAGTTCAGAGATGAGCGGCTGATGTA
Source organism: Secale cereale (assembly GCA_902687465.1). NCBI lineage: Eukaryota > Viridiplantae > Streptophyta > Magnoliopsida > Poales > Poaceae > Secale > Secale cereale. The sequence continues at coordinate 725,116,240 of LR738711.1, forward strand.
TACATCTAGCACTTTGTGGTTATGTATTTTACGTCATCTATTGGAGATGCTATTAGAATTCCACTCAGGTTAACGTTGTCTCTCTTGTCCTGCTTCTGCCTCGGCGTCGTACAACTCACCGGAGCTGCTCCAACGACAAAACCCTCCATCACAGCGGAGCAGTACCTCGGGCTCCATCTCCAGACGCCTAAGATCTTCTTCCCCTCCTCCGACAACCAAGTCAGCCGGAGCATCCTCACCGGCTAACCCAGTCACGCTGATATCGACATGGCTTCGCCAAAGAGGTTGTACACTTCTTGTGGTTTGACTGAATCTCACCATGCTTCTTTGCATCCTGTGATCTTCCAATTCTTGTGAACCAAACACCTGCAGATCGGCAGAAAACCTGTGTTTTTAAATTCTCTGTTTTGCACGTGCATTCCTATCCTATTCCTATCTATTTCCTATCCCTGCATTGTTAGAATCCTCAAATTCAAACAAGCCCTTACACAATTACTTCTGTTACAGATATGTGTCAAAGAAAACCTTGTTTGGTTTGTCCTGCTCCTGCGGTGCAGTGTTCCACCCCAGCTTAGCTGCTCCAACGACGGAAGGGTTCACCATAGCAGGGATTCGCTCTCCAGACTGTCTTTCGCCGCTTCAGATATTCTTCCCCGCCGCCGGTAGCCACGGCAACTGCATTACCATCATCAACTGAGCAGATGACCTTGAGGACTACACGGGTACGCAAGAGAGGTCGCACTCTTCCGTGTGTGCTTATGTTATGCATCGCTTAATATGATGACATGCTACTTTATCGTCGTGTTCACCTATTAGACTCCGACTCAGGTCCAAAATTATGTTGAAACTTGAGTTTTTAAATGGTTGTGGGGTACATATTGGGGCAGCAATCAGTACTATCTATCTACTATCTGGTTAATCTTGGGTGTCTGCTATGAGTTTCATGTTGGGTGCAAACAAACATTAAAGCAACCATTATCTGTATTTTTTAACTAAAGCTATTATCTGCTTGCTATCATTGGTTTTGGGTCTATCCATAGTTTGCTACCTTCACTCAGGATTTGTGCATGCACTCCTTACATAATCTCACTATGTTTTATTCCTATGCATGTCAGTTATTGTACACAATGGATCTGAACATGTAGAGCAAAAGAGACGAGCCTTGCGTGGCAATAAAATTTCATGCAGATGTCTCTCCATGGTGGGCGCAAAGGCAGTCCCCCTCCACCCATTTCGGATCGTAATCAAGAGGAAGATAGCTCCTCAGAGGAGGATTCAGAGACAGATGACCAGTCCTCCCCCCCCCCGAGGTGCATGCTCTAACTTGGCAGGGTTATGTTGCTCATATCGTGCGTATGGTATCTTGCATTGCTATGTCATTTGCTTAGTTTAGACATGATTTGTGTGAATGCCACATGTTTAGTGTCTAATTACCATAGATGTGAATTATGCAATGCCATCTTTTTGCAAGACATTATATATGTGAATTATGCAATGCTATCTTGTTGCAAGGCATTATATATTTGAATTATGCAATGCCATGCTGTTTAGCCAAGCGTCATATATGTGAATTATATCATGCCGTCCTTTTTTTGTATTTCTCATTGCTTTTGTCGACAATGTTTGTATATTCAACTGCTCTTCCTGTGCATCAGCCATTTGAATTTGCGATGGAGAAATCTGGAGGGAAAACAAGGTCTTCAGAGCAGACAATGCTACCTGGTGAAGCAGATATGTTGCTGGTTATAGATAGCTCTTCAGAGGAGGATTCAGAGGCAGATGACCAGTCCTATTATCCTCCTGAGGTGTATGCTCAAACTTGGCAGGGTTATATTACTCATATGATGCATATGTTGTATTGCAATGCTTAGTTTTTACATCATATACACGATATTGAATGCCATCTCCTTAGTTGACACATCATATATGCGATTGCCCTCTGCTCACTTCCTTAGTATATAAATCATATATTTGAATTATATCATGCCATGATGTTTACATAGACAACATGTATCTGAATTTTGGCATGCCAACCCATTTTCTAAAGACATAATATAGTTATATCATCTCATCATGTTCACATAGTCATCATATTTTGAATTATGTCATTCTATCCGTGAATTATCATGCCATCATGTTTCCATCGATGGCATGTTTGTGATTTATGGCATGCCAACCACTTTAATAGACACATCGTATAGTTATATCATGTCATCCTGTTTACATAGTCATCATATTTTGAAGTATGTCATTCTATCCTGTTTAGTTAGCCATCATACATGTGAAATTGTGTCATGCTATCATGTTTAATTAGCCATCATATATTTGAAATTATGTCCTGCTATTCTGTTTGGTTAGACAACATAAATGTGGATTATTTCATGCCCTGTTTTCCTCCCTACTATCCATTGCACCTGTCTATCTTACAATGTTTGTACATTCAATTACTTTTCTTGTTTATCAGCCATTTCAATTGGAGGGGGTGATGGCAGTATCTGTGGGAGTAAAAACATGGTCTTCAGAAAAGATCGTGCTACCTGTCGATGGAGATAGAACCACAGTTGTACTTGCCCAAGAACCAGCCCCACCACGCATAACCCAGACTCACGCAGATTGGACTCCTACCCAGTTGGACAGAGAACCATCTACACCCTTCTAACCCCAACCCCAGCAGATAGTAACCCAGTTCCCGTTGACACAACACCGTCTCCACCACAGAGCACCCAAACACGACCAGTTAGTAAGGCAACTGCAGTGCCCAAATCACGAGGACCACCACTCCGAACCCCAAGTCAACGCTTAAAGCAGAAGAAGAATTGTTCTCAGGTCAGGTTCCGTAGCTATGGTTCATACTACTTTGCTCTTGCATCACTGTATTTACCTATACCAACTAATTTCAAATTTGAAGGATGCAATTGAAACTCCAATGGCACAACAGGTATGTTTTAAACCTGTTTCTTTAACGTGTTTGCTATTGTAACTTGCTCTATGTTGATTTCAGTTTCAATTGAATAAACAGTTATGCTCTCATGCCATGCACATTACAAGTGTTGTTATTGCTGTGTAGTTTCCCACACTTATATTCTGTCTATGCTGCTTTGTCTTAAATAGATATGATTCGAACTGTATCTATCTTGATTTGGTAACATAAACTAAAATGATATAGACCATACAGTGACCATACTACATAGATATATGTTTGTTTCATGCTGTTATCATGTCCACCTTACTACTGAACTGGTTTACCAAAATGAGTTTCATATACTACATTGTAAATCTGTGATGTGTTTATTTGTTTCTCCTTTAGAACGCGAATAAAATATTGGAGAAGAGTACCCCATTATGCAATGTTAAAGGAAGTAATGCAGATTGGGTTCAAGATAGTGAGACATCCTTGTTGTTCTCCAAGAAAGCTAATAAAAACTATATTGAAGACATTGAGACAACCCCAAAGTCCTGTCTTGATGTAGTGTTCGAGTTACTGGCTACTACTGCTGGCACTAGCTCTTCGAACTCGCTGCCTGAATCAGTTCGGCTTCTTGAGTCTCAACTTCAAGTTGAAAGATATCGATCAGATGTGATGCGACAGGGAGCCGAAGGACTGAGGAAGTCCCTGCAGAATTCAGATGCATACTTTCTGGTGCAACAGCAAGTGCTGGAGGATTTAAGCGCCAAACAAGAGAAAGTTAATAAGCTTGCTAAGCATCTTGCCAGCATTATGGGTACCCAGGATATTGTTTCTTGAGCTCTTCTGAAGTGTTTTCAGTTCTGGACTTGTTTTGCTGCGGCGTTTATATGCTGCTTTGTTCCCTATATTTGCACTGGGGGCGAACTTTGATGCCCAGTGGATGTAATATGTGTAATAGTCGTGATAGCCTAGCGTAAGTTGCTTTCCTATTTTTTTCCTTATTGTCTTGTTTATTTTTTTCTTGTACTCAGTGTAGTTCTTTTTCCACGGTTTGCTAGTGGCCGCAATAGCCTATTTTTTAAAACTAGGCCACATTAACCATGGGCTACATATTTACTGTAGTCAACATGGGCCTCTTACGGGCCGTAGAAACAATGGGCCTTCTAAGGACCGTAGAAACAATGGGCCTTCTACGGGGCGTAGAAACAATGGGCCTTATACGGGCCATAGACACAATGGGCCTTCTACGGGCCGTATGATCGGTTGGCCAAACATGGGCCAATAATAGACCACATTATGCTCGTAAATGGGCTAGAGTTGAAGTCGTCTGTTCATGGGCCGACCATAACAGGCCGACCATAACGGGACGTCATTAATCGGTTGTATTTGATGACGCTATGAAAACGGCCCAACGTATTAACGGGCCACAAACGGGCCGACTGTAACCACGGGCTGAATTTGGCCCACAAGCAGAAAATGACAGTAACGGGCCGAAAGTAAATGAATGCTGGAAATGAGCCCAAGAATAAATGGGCCCTGAGAAGGCCGAAAGATAACATGGGCTGGAAACGGCCAAACGGAATAATGGGTCGTTAATGGGTATAAAGTGAAACATTGTTCATTACGGGCTAGTTTTACCACGGGCCGTTAATGGGCCGAGGGTTACTAAGGACCTCATATGGGCCGAAAGACATCATGGGCCATACATGGGCCGGAAGTTAAAATGGGCTAGAATTATATTGGACGACGCAGATGACGCTACTGGGCCTAATTCAGATAGGCCATAAATGGGCCCTGGGTTAGCGGGCTGTAAATGGGCTATATGCGAACAGGCCATTAACACGCTTGTCGTGGGCCGGCCCGTCACCTATTGACCAAGTCAAACGGGCCGGCCTTTTCATAGGAATGAGCCTCTGTTGGGCACTGTTCATTACGAGCCAGTTTTACCACGGGCCGTTAATGGGCCGAGGGTTACTAAGGGCCTCATATGGGCTGAAAGACGTCATGGGCCATACATGGGCCGGAAGTTAAAATAGGCTGGAATTATATTGGACGGCCCAGATGACGCTACTGGGCCTAATTCGGATAGGCCGTAAACGGGCCCTGGGTTAGCGGGCTGTAAATGGGCTATATGCAAACATGCCGTTAACAGTCTTGCCGTGGGCCGGCCCGCCACCTTTTGACCTAGTCAGACGGGCCGGCCTTTTCACAGGAATGGGCCTCTGTTGGGCCGTGCCACATGTCGACGTATCATAGGCGCATTTGGTCCAATGAGTGGATGACATCTGTCCCAACGGTGAGCCAACACGTGTTTCCTCCAGTCAATGATGATTTTACACGTGGAAAATCCCCATTGGTCTGGGCTATTAACGGGTTATCGGATCCAAAACCGGACCCGATAGCTTAATGGCGTTCTGTTACGGTGGATGCCACGTGTCGGTCACCCTTGACGAAAGCACTTCTGTGACGCGCGATTTATCGTCATGGAAGTGGACACTTCCGTGATGATATTTTTGGTAATGTCATGGAACACTTCTACGACAGCACAGGTATGACTATCATGATTCTGTCATAAATTTGTCATGGATGTACATCCATGACAGAAAACGTGACCTACTGTGACAAACACATATCATCATGGAAGTGTTTTTTTTGTAGTGGGGTTGTCAATCCCTTTACGGTCACTTACGAAAATGAGATTTGGTAGATATGATAGTATAATAATTTTGGTATTTTTGATGTTAGTACAGAAAGTAAATAAAGCAAAGTAAAGTAGATGGAAGATTAATATGTTGAGAATAGACCCAGGGGCCATAGGTTTCACTAGTGGCTTCTCTCATGATAGCAGAATTCTAAAGTGGGTGAACAAATTACTGTCGAGCAATTGATAGAAAAGTGCATACTTATGAGAATATCTAGGCATGATCATTATATATAGGCATCACGTCCGTGACAAGTAGACCGAAACAATTCTGCATCTACTACTATTACTCCACACAATGACCGCTATCCTTCTTGCATCTAGAGTATTAAATTCATAAGAACACAGTAATGCTTTAAGCAAGATGACATGATGTAGAGGGATAAACTCAAGCAATATGATATAAACCCCATCTTTTTATCCTCGATGGCAACAATACAATACGTGCCTTGCTGCCCCTGCTGTCACTGGGAAAGGACACCGCAAGATTGAACCCAAAGCCAAGAACTTCTCCCTTTGCAAGAACTATAGATCTAGTAGGCCAAACCGAACCAATAATTCGAAGAGACTTGCAAGGATATTATAATCATACATAAAAGATTTTAGAAAAGAATCAAATATTGTTCATAGATAATCTTGATAATAACGCACAATTCATCGAATCTCGACAAACACACCGCAAAAAGATTACATCGAATAGATCTCCTCGAAGATCGAGGAGAACTTTGTATTGAGATACAAAAAGAGAGAAGAAGCCATCTAGCTAATAACTATGGACCCGAACGTCTGTGGTAAACTACTCACAACTCATTGGTGAGGCTATGGTGTTGATGTAGCAGCACTCCGTGGTAGATCCCCCCTCCGGAGGAGCTCCAGAACAGGCCCCAAGATGGGATCTCACGGGAAGAGAAGGTTGCGGTGGTGGAATTAGGGTTTTCTCTGTTGCCTTGATGTTTTCAGGGTACATGGATAAATATAGGAGGAAGGAGGGCATCGGGGGAGCCAGAGGGGGCCCACGAGGGTGGGGGCGTGCCCAGGGGAGGGGGCACGCCCTGGACCCTTGTGGCCACCTCCTTCTTTCCCTCGCATGTACTCCAAGTCTTGTGGGTAGATACAGTTCCAAAAATAACTCTCCCGAAGGTTTCATTCCGTTTGGACTCCGTTTGATATTCCTTTTCTGCGAAACCCTGAAATAGGCAAAAAAAAAAAACAGCAATTTGCACTGGGCCTTGGGTTAGTAGGTTAGTCCCAAAAATAATATAAAGTGTATAATAAAGCCCATTAAACATCCAAAACAGAATATATAATAGCATGGAACAAAAAAAAATTATAGATACGTTGGAGACATATCAATACCGACCTATATGCGGTATTCCTTTGTCATTATAAGCAAATTTGTATGTGCCATCTCTAATATTCAAAATAAATTTCCCTTTTGTGTGCTCGCATCGCTCGCGAGGCGGTGAGGGGTGGCTAATATTTTCCATGCTAGATGTGCTATTCTCACGATGAGTGTTTATTCGCGTGTCATTGCACGAGAGTAAGACAAAGGTATTAGGGATGCCCAGTCCCGAAATGAAAAATAAATTTACTTTATGTTGTCAAATAATAAATTCCTTGGAAAGTGTTGGTATGGAAGGCAACCGTGGATTCGGCTAGCCATGAAAAGTGAAAGATTGGTGGAAAAAGGAATAAACTTTATTTTATGTTTGGGAACCGCCTATGATATATCTAGCATGTTAAGTGTCGGGAACACTAAGTCATTTTCATTGGCGGGAAAAGTATGCCTCCCAAAATAATTTTATCTCTCAAATTAAGCTTTGAGCTCTGGCACCTCTACAAATCCCTACTTCCCTCTGCGAAGGGCCTTTCTTTTACTTTATGCAATTTTGATTTTTGAATTTGAGTCTCCATCTTCTCTTATAAAGCACCAACTAGGAAGCACTATGATCGTACTTGAGCATTGGGTGTAGCTAATATGCGAGTGTGTTTCATGAATGGATCAATGGTTGAGCATGATGGTCTAGGGATAACTTATTTTAGCATTAATATTTTGAAAGACATGATTGCTTGTTGATATGCTTGAGTGTTTAAATCTCATGTCAAAACTAGACTATTTCTTTAAACCATATAAAAGTCCAAATGTCCATGCTATAAAGAAAATAATAGGATATGACATGTTAGGCAGCATTCCACATCAAAAAATCCATTTTTATCATTTACCTCCTCGAGGACGAGCAGGAATTAAGCTTGGGGATGCTGATACGTCTCCAATGTATACATAGTTTTTTATTGTTCCATGTTGTTATATTATCATTCTTGGATGTTTTACAATCATTTTATAGTCATTTTATATAATTTTTGGGAACGAACCTATTGACATAGTGCCAAGTGTCAGATGTTGTTTTCTACATGTTTTTTACATCGCAGGAAATCAATACCAATCGGAGTCCAAACGCAACGAAACTTTTTGTGAATTTTTCTTGGACCAGAAGACATCTAGTGGGACGAAGAAGCACCTGGGGTGTGCCCTGAGGGGAGCACAACCTACCAGGGCGCGCCAGGAGGCCCAGGCGTGCCCTGGTGGGTTGTGCCCACCTCGGGTGCTCCTCGGACCGCCTCTTTGCTCTATAAATACCCAAATATTCCAGAAACCCGAGGGGAGTCAACGAAAATCAATTCCAGTAGCCGCGGAGTCCAGAACTACCAGATCCAATCTAGACATCATCACGCAGGGGTTCACCACTTCCATTGGTGCTTCTCGGATGATGCGTGAGTAGTTCCTTGTAGACCTACGTGTCCGTAGTTAGTAGCTAGATGGCTTACTCTCTCTCTCTCTCTCTCTCTCTCTCTCTCTCTCTTTTGATTATCAATACAATGGTATATTGGAGATCCATATGATGTAACTCTTTTTGCGGTGTGTTTGTTGGGATCCGATGAACTTTGAGTTTATGATCAGATATATATTTTTATCCATGAAAGTTATTTGAGTCTTCTTTGATCTCTTATATGCATGATTGCTTATAGCCTCGTATTTCTTCTCTGATATTTGGGTTTTGTTTGGCTAACTTGATCTATTTATCTTGCAATGGGAAGAGGTGCTTTGTAGTGGGTTCGATCTTACGGTGCTTGATCCCAATGACAGAAGGGGAACCGACACGTATGTATCGTTGCTACTAAGGATAAAACGATGGGGTCTCTATTTCTTCATAAATAGATCTTGTCTACATCATGTCATCGTTGTTATTGCATTACTCTGTTTTTCCATGAACATAATACACTAGATGCATGCTGGATAGCGGTCGATGTGTGGAGTAATAGTAGTAGATGCAGGCTGTATTCGGTCTACTAATCTTAGACGTGATGCCTATATAATGATCATTTCCTGGATATCGACATGATTATTTGAAGTTCTATCAATTGCCCAATAGCAATTTGTTCACCAACCATTTGCTATTTTTCTCGAGAGAAGCCACTTGTGAAATCTACAGTCCCCGGGTCTCTTCTTTATATTATTTTCCTTTACGATCTATTTTCCTTTGCTTTTATTTTTCAGATCTATTTAACCAAAACCCAAAAATACCTTACTGCAATTTATCTTATTAGGCATTCGATCTATCAATATTTATAAATCTATCACGTCTGTTACCCAAAAGGGATTGACAACCCCTTTTACACGTCGGGTTGCGAGTATTTGTTATTTGTGTGTAGGTGATGTTTACGTTGTGTTGTCTGGTTCTCCTACTGGTTCGATAACCTTGGTCTCATCACTAAGGGAAATACCTACCACTACTACACTGCGCTTCCTCTTTGGGAAATACCGATGTAGTTCTAGCAGACATCACTATACTATCAGGCCCTAATCACTTTAGGAGTTGTTCATGGGTATAAATTTTATACATACTATACATGATACATGTTGTGACTAAAGTCAGGTCGGCTCGTAGAGTACCCGCGAGTGATTCACGGACTGGGGCTGAAAGGACATTTTTCTCGACGACCCTTTGTGTGGATCTTTGTGGCGGAGCGATAGGGCAGGTTGAGACACCGAGGAAAGAGGTGGCCTGGTCCTTGGTCATTGTCCGCAGTTATTTCATAATAACACGCTTAACGAGTTTGGATATTTGATCTGAGTTGGGTTGTTGGCTTATACGCACTAGCCAACTATGCGGGGACAATTATGGGCACTCGACGTTGTAGTATCAGCTGAAGCTTTCCAGATACCAGCGACAGAGCGGCGCGCGTCAGGTTGGATCGCGTAACACAACTTCCTTTGTAATGGAGGTTGCTAGATCTGCTCACTGGCCGCATACGCAACATGCGAGAGTGCAACGGGCGATGGGCCCAAGACCCCTGCGATTAGGATGTAGATCGGCGTGCTGACCTCTCTATTGGGCCTAGGTACGGCTGCGACGTGTTGATCTTCCGAGGCCGGGTATGATCCAGGAAAGTGTGTCCGGCCAGAGTAATCAAGTGTGTTGGGCAATGTGATTTACCCTTGCAGGGAAGTAATCTATTCGAATAGTCGTGTCCACGGTAACAGGATGACTTGGATTTGTATTCCAACCTCTGACAACTAGAACCGGGATACCTAATAAAACACACCCAAATTAGTTCCAGATACAACTTAGTGATTGTTCTGTCTTAGGGTGATGAGGAGAGGATCGTCGGGTAGGATTATGTTATGCGATGATACTGGTTACTATTCCAACTACTCTCTTCTACAGCTGCAAGATGGTGGCTGTCAGGAGCGTAGTCTTTGATAAGACTAGCTATCCCCCTCTTATTCTCGCATTCTATAGGTTAGCCCACATATATTACCCCTTTATACAAATACCAATGCATATGTAGTGTAGATCCTTGCTTGCGATTACTTTGGATGAGTACTCACGGTTGCATTGCTCTCCCCTTTTCTCTTCTTCTCGGATGATGCAACCAGATGGTGGAGCCCAGGAGCCAGATGCCACTGCCAACGACTACTACTACCCCGACGGTGGCTACTACTATGTGGAGGCCGCCGCCGACGAGGAGTAGTTTAGGAGGATACCAGGCAGGAGGCCTTTCCTTTTCGATCGTTGCTACTTTTGTGCCAGCCACCTTATGGCCACTTGTTTAACTTATGTCTGTACTCATATATTGTTGCTTCCGCTGACTCGTTTGTGATCGAACTTATGTATTCGTGCCTTGAGGCCACTCGCTTGTAATATGAAGTTTGTATGACCTTAATTTGTGTCTAGAGTTGTGTTGTGATATCTTCCCGTGAGTCCCTGATCTTGGTCGTACACATTTGCATGCATGATTAGTGTACAGTAAAATCGGGGGCGTCACAAGTTGGTATTAGAGCCAAACAGGATGATAAAGTAGCAGGTAATATTAATCAATGCATGACATAAGCAGAAACAAATAGTGTCACCTCTCTTGTGGACCCGTGTACTCCCCAGGTTCATCTGCTGAGTTGATGATGGTGATGCAGTTGTGCTGGGTGCCAGCAGCAGGGAAGGAGATCTGAGGCGGCGAAAGATGGTCAAGAGTCGTGCTGTCTAGTATGGGGGATGCTTCTATCAATGGAGTAGCTCAGGTGAGGTGGACGACGTCGTGGCAGGAGTAGGACAAACCACACAAAGTTTTCTTCGACACCTATCTGTAACTGACGTAATTCTGTAAGGGGTCCTTTGGCTTGCAGGATTGTAAAAATGCAGGGATAGGTAAAACATCATAATAGGATAGGAATGCACGTGGGAAACAAAGCATTTGTAAACACATGATTTCTGTCAACTTGTGTGTTTGTTTCACATGAATTGGAAGAGCAGAGGAATGCAAAGAAACATAGCCAAATTAAAGTGAAACCATATGAAAGTGTGTACAGCTAGAATGTTATTGTGCCACTAATGTACTTAGTCTTGTTTTCATGCATGGGATTTTGAAAAGTAGGTACAGGTGGATGTTTTGCTCCATTCCTTTCAACGAAATGCATTAATAATTGAATACTAGACTGCCATAGGAAAAAAAATCCTATTGCTATGTTTTTCCTTCACTTTTTCCTTCGAACCAAAATAGCCCTAATGGATCGACATGAATGCAGAGTAATAAGTGATGCAACAATTGTACAACCTCTTTGGCGCAGTAGTGTCGACCTCAGCATCATTGGGTTGGTCGCTGAAGAAGTTCCGGCAGAGGTGATTGTTGGAGGTGTGGAGGAAGATCTGAGGCGTCTGTAGACGGCGTCCAGGTTATTGCTTTGCTGTGATGGATGTTTCCGTCATTGGAGCAGCTCCGCCGAGCCGTAAGACATCGAGGCTGAAGCAGTACAAGACATACATTGTTAATCTCAAGTGGGATTCTTATAGTATCTCCAATAGATGATGTAAAATACATTACCAAAAAGTGATAGATGTAAAATTTACATCACCAAAAAACACCTGACTATAACAGATGAGATAAAAACTGTTGACTCTGAACTTAAGTGTCGAAACTGAAATTTATTGTGGTATTTGAATGTTACCATTAAAACTGAACGCACTTTAGCAGAGAGGCACTTCACATGTAGTTTAGGCCGCTAGAGCACTATTAGTAAAGAAACAGTGATCTAAATCAGCAAGCCATCGACAGTGAACATAGTAGCAGATAGCAGCCGGAGCAAAAGCACCTAGAGGAGTAGCACAGACTAGAGCCAGAGTAGCAACTCGTGTAGCTACAGCAGCCCATGTACCAGTATCAGGAGCACGAGCGCGAGCAAGAACAAAGCAGTTGCACGAGTGAGGGGAAGAGCAGAGCAGCAACATCAGTGCAAGAGCCGGAGCTGCAGCAGCAGCATGAGCTAGTGATACTTCTCCAACGTATCTATAATTTTTGATTGTTCCATGCTATTATATTATCTATCTTGGATGTTTTATATGCATGTATATGCTATTTTATATGATTTTTGGGACTAACTTATTAACCCTGATCCAAGTGTCAGTTTATGTTTTTCCTTGTTTTTGAGTTTCGCAGAAAAGGAATATCAAACGGAGTCCAAACAGAACAAAACTTTTGGAGATTTTTCTTGGACCAGAAGACATCAGATGGACTTGGAGTACACGCCAGGGGATCCGCGAGGCGGTGATACGTCTCCAACGTATCTATAATTTTTGATTGTTCCATGCTATTATATTATCTGTTTGGATGTTTAATGGGCTTTATTATGCAGTTTTATATTATTTTTGGGACTAACCTACTAACCCAAGGCCCTGTGCAAATTGCTGTTTTTTTGCCTATTTCAGTGTTTCGCAGAAAAGGAATATCAAACGGAGTCCAAACGGAATGAAACCTTCGTGAGGATTGTTTTTGGAACAAACGCAACCCAGAAGACTTGGAGTACACGCCAGAGAAGCCACGAGGCGGCCACGAGGTAGGAGGGCGTGCCCAGGGGGTAGGCGCGCCCCCACCCTCGTGGGCCCCTCGTAGCTCCATCGACGAACCTCTTCCTCCTATGTATACTCATATACCTTGAAAACATCCGAGAACACCACGAAACCCTATTTCCAATGCCACAACCTTCTGTACCCACGAGATCCCATCTTGGGGCCTTTTTCGGAGCTCCACCGGAGGGGGAATCGATCACGGAGGGGTTCTACATCAACACCATAGCCTCTCCGATGAGTTGTGAGTAGTTTACCACAGACCTTCGGGTCCATAGTTATTAGCTAGATGGCTTCTTCTCTCTCTTTGGATCTCAATACAAAGTTCTCCTCGATCTTCTTGGAGATCTATTCGATGTAATACTTTTTGCGGTGTGTTTGTCGAGATCCGACGAATTGTGGGTTTATGATCAAGATTATCTATGAACAATATTTGGTTCTTCTCTGAATTCTTATATGTATGATTTGATATCTTTGCAAGTCTCTTCGAATTATCAGTTTGGTTTGGCCTACTACATTGATCTTTCTTGCAATGGGAGAACTGCTTAGCTTTGGGTTCAATCTTGCGGTGTCCTTTCCTAGTGATAGCAGGGGCAGCAAGGCACGTACTGTATTGTTTCCATCGAGGATAAAAAGATGGGGTTTATGTCATATTGCATGAGTTTATCCCTCTACATCATGTCATCTTGCTTAAAGCGTTACTCTGTTCTTATGAACTTAATACTCTAGATGCATGCTGGATAGCGGTCGATGTGTGGAGTAATAGTAGTAGATGCAGAATCATTTCGGTCTACTTGTCACAGACGTGATGCCTATATGCATGAGCATGCCTAGATATTCTCATAACTATGCGCTTTTCTATCAATTGCTCGACAGTAATTTGTTCACCCACCATAGGATTTGCTATCTTGAGAGAAGCAACTAGTGAAACCTATGGCCCCCGGCTCTATCTTCCATCATATTAATCTTCAGTCAACTAGCTATCTTTTATTTTGCAATCTTTACTTTTCAATCTATACAGCAAAAATACCAAAAATATTTATCTTATTATCTCTATCAGATCTCACTTTTGCTAGTGGTCGTGAAGGGATTGACAACCCCTTTATCGCGTTAGTTGCAAGGTTCTTATTTGTTTGTGCAAGTGCGAGGGACTTGCATGTAGTCTCCTACTGGATTGATACCTTGGTTCTCAAAACTGAGGGAAATACTTATGCTGCTTTGCTGCATCACCCTTTCCTCTTCAAGGGAAAAACCAACGCATGCTCAAGAGGTAGCAGGCGGCCACAGGGGTGGGGGCGCCCCCAGGGGGTAGGGCGCACCCCTACCTTGTGGGCCCCTTGTGCCTCCCCCAACCGACTTCTTCCGCCTATAAATACCAATATATTCTAGAAACATCATAACATCCATCGAAACCGCTTTTCCGCCACTGTAACCTTCTGTTCTCGCGAGATCTCATCTGGAGGCCTGTTCCGGTACTCTGCCAGAGGGGGAATCAACCACGGAGGGCATCTACATCAACCCGATTGCCCTTCCGATGAAGTGTGAGTTGTTTACCGTAGACCTACGGGTCCATAGCTAGTAGTTAGATGGCTTCTTCTTTCTCTTTGATCATCAATACCATGTTCTCCTTGTTGTTCTTGGAGATCTATCCGATGTAATCTTCTTTTGCGGTGTGTTTGTCAAGATCCGATGAATTGTGGGTTTATGATCAGATTATCTATGAATAATATTTGAGTTTCTTCTGAATTCTTTTATGCATGATCTTATATCTTAGTAATTCTCTTCGAACTATCTGTTTTGTTTGGCTAACTAGATCGATAATTCTTGCAATGGGAGAAGTTCTTTGCGTTGGGTTCAATCTTGTGGTGCTCAATCCCAATAACAGCAGGGGACATGACACGTATTGTATTGTTGCCATCAAGGATAAAAAGATGGGTTTTTCATCATATTTCTTGAGTTAGTTCCTCTACATCATGTCATCTTGCTTAAGGCGTTACTCCGTTCTTATGAACTTAATACTCTAGATGAAGGCAGGAGTTGGTCGATGTGTAGTAATAGTAGTAGATGCAGGCAGGAGTCGGTCTACTTGTCTTGGACGTGATGCCTATATTCATGATCATTGCCATAGATGTTGTTATAATTATTCGCTTTTCTATCAATTGCTTGACAGTAATTTGTTCACCCACCGTAAACTTGCTATCATGAGAGAAGCCACTAGTGAAACCTATGCCCCCCGGGTCTCTTTTACATCTTATAAGTTTTAGATCTACTATCTTGCAATCTTTTACTTTCCAATCTATAAACCAAAAACCCAAAAATATTTACTTTACTTGTTTATCCATCTCTATCGGATCTCACTTTTGCAAATAACCTAGAAGGGATTGACAACCCCTTTATAGCGTTGGGTGCAAGTTGTTGATTGTTTGTGCAGGTATTTGGCGACTTGTGTGTAATATCCTACTAGATTGATACCTTGGTTCTCAACAAACTGAGAGAAATACTTACTTCACTTTGCTGCATCTCCCTTTCCTCTTCAAGGGAAACACCAATGTTACCTCGGGAAAGCAGCGAGGAAGCAGCTAGCGAGAGCCGGAGCATCAGTAGCAGCGTGAGCGAGCGAGCGAGAGCCAGAGCAGCAGCAGCAGATCCGGCTGGTATGGACGCCACCGCTGACGGAGCCTCACACTGGGGGAGAGCTGCCGTGGAGATGTCGCTGGCGGCGTCGGCTTCGAGAAAACCGCGCCATGGGGGTGCGGGATCGAGCATCATCGGTGCCGGGAGGTCGAGTTAAGGAGAAGGCGCGATGCGATGAGTGTACAATCTCTTTGGTGGCGCCGAGTAGGCCTCGGCTTCGAATGAGGAGTCGCTGAGGATGATGCGGTTCTGGTGGAGCAGGTTAAGGCGATGCTGCGGGGATGGATCATCCGCAATAGACGAGGCGATCGTTGGATCAGCTCCTAGGAGGCGGAGGACGGGGCGGCTGAACCGGCAGGACAATGAGATCGACGACGGATCCTCATTCGGGGAGGTGGATGAGGTACATCCATTTGTTGTGGTGGACGACATCGTCAAGAAAGAGGCTCCGTCTAGGCAACGGTGGGGTTTTGCGGGTAGAGCAGAGAGGTTCTGGCGGCCTGGGTTTTCGAATGACGAAAAGGAGGTGACGGGAGGGGGGAACCATGACTTAGGGACGCGCTTGTCCGAAATGTAGGGTGTATTACAAAAGTACCCCGCCGATTTGAACAAGTGGTCCTTTCAGCTTAGGGTTAGAACGGGGATTTCGCATGTCGGGATTTGGCAGTGGGAGGGAGTTTTCGCGTGGTTGTAATTTCGGGATAACAAGGCGTGGGGAGCGAGTATTCGGAGAGTACCAAATCAAATTGCACTCCCCTCAACGAGAAAAACAAAAAAACAAATAATTCGCACCACACAAAGAGAGAGTCTTGTCCCGCACTGGTGCAGCGACGTGCTATACAAACGGTTTTTAACCCCTTTCCGCGACGACGTTTAGAACCGTCGCCAAGTGAGTGTGGGTGATAGGGGTTCCTTCCCACAAGACCCATAAACCATCGGGGATAGGCCCTCATGGCACACAGGCTGGGGCAAAATGAGCTCTTGTGCGATCTGGCAAGGCATCAAAACCCAATCGTTTTTGTTCGTATGTACACCCCACATGGTGAATCCCAAAAAAACATTTTCGTTCGTATGTATATCACACATAGTTTTTCGTGTGGAAACGTTTGTACAAGGTGGCCTAACGCAAACTGTTCTCTGCCGGAAGCCGTGTGTGATTGTTAGTTGATCGAACACACCTACTTTCTAGAAACCGTGTGGGTTGTTTGAGTTCATCAGCCACGGTGTTGTCTGAGTAACCATATGCAATAGAAAACCCCAATAAGCAGGGTAATTAGCATGTTATCAATAATCCATGTAGTATCAAATTGATATTTCTTATAAAACACACCATATATTTCATATACGTATAACAACAACAAGGATTTCATAATTGAATTACATCAGATAGCTTCAGCACTCAGTTATGCCATTACACAACAGCACCAAGTTTCACATGCAACATTGAAAACCTTTGTGAAGTAGCATCATACACGAAAAATAGACAGATGAATCTCATCTGAGAAACTGCAAAAGTGGAAGGCAAATATTGAGCCTTCAGTGATGTTGAATGTCCTTGCAACTTTAGGCCAATGGCTATGGATAAGTGCCCGCCCAACCTTCGTCCTCTTCAGGAAGACTTCAATATTGTATCATGGGTGTTGAATGAATACCTTCCTCGCCTCCTGACCATGCAGGTGGTATGAGAGGTAATCATCAGTGAACTGCTTTGAAAAATACTGAAAACAAAGATATGCATAAATTACTGTTATAAATTTTGAAATTGCGCAGGGGGTAAAACAAGGTAAAAGAGTTAGTACCATCCTATAGTTGACTGATGTCTTCTTCATTGTGCAAACAAAGATCTTGCTGTTATTCGTCGCAAGTTTCTTCATCGTAACAATCTTTCTGAGTTTCTTGGCTTGACTGATATTCATGGACATCTCATTTCCCCATGTGCAAAATGGGTCGAATAGTGGGACTAAGCCTCTGACAACAGGACCTACATGTGCAAGACCAAATTGTGCTATTATAGAAAGGACCATGCATGAGAAAACCTCGATGGTAAATCTCAGTGTCTCACATTGTTTCCCTGCAACCACTACAAAAAAATACACTGCCGTGATGATACATGTTTGTCACAGTAGGTCACGTTTTCTGTCATGCATGTACATCCATGACAAATTTATGACAGAATCAAGATAGTCATACTTGTGCTGTCGTAGATGTGTTCCATGACATTACCAAAATGATCATCACGGAAGTGTCCACTTCCATGACGATAAATCGTGCGTCACAGAAGTGCTTTCGTCAAGGGTGACCGACACGTGGCATCTACCGTAACGGAACGCCGTCAAGCTATCGGGTCCGGTTTTGGATCCGATAACCCGTTAATAGCCCCGACCAATGGGGTTTTTCCACGTGTAAAATCATCATTGGCTGTAGGAAACACATGTCGGCTCACCATTGGGACAGATGTCATTCACTCATTGGACCCAAAGCGCCTATGATACGTCGACACGTGGCACGGCCCAACAGAGGCCCATTCCTGTGAAAACGCCGGCCCGTTTGACTCGGTCAAAAGGTGGCGGGCCGGCCCACGGCAGCCTGTTAACGGCATGTTCGCATATAGTCCATTTACAGCCCGCTAACCAAGGGCCCGTTTACGGCCTATCCAAATTAGGCCCACTAGTGTCATCTGGGCCGTCCAATATATTTCCAGCCCGTTTTAACTTCCAGCCCATGTATGGCCCATGACGTCTTTCGGCCCATATGAGGCCCTTATTACTCTCGGCCCATTAACGGCCCGTGGTAAAACTGGCCCGTAATGAACAATGTATCACTTTATACCCATTAACGGCACATTCTTCTCTTGGGCCGTTTCCAGCCCATGTTATCTTTCGGCCTTCTCAGGGCCCATTTATTCTTGGGATCATTTCCAGCATTCGTTTACTTTCGGCCCGTTACTGCCATTTTCTGCTTGTGGGCCAAATACAGCACGTGGTTACAGTCAGCCCGTTTGTGGCCCGTTAATACGTTGGGCCGTTTTCATAGCGTCATCAAATACGGCCCATTTATTCTTGGGCTCATTTCCAGCATTCGTTTACTTTCGGCCCGTCACTGTCATTTTCTGCTTGTGGGCCAAATACAGCCCGTGGTTACAGTCGGCCCGTTTGTGGCCCATTAATACATTGGGCCGTTTTCATAGCGTCATCAAATATGACCTATTAACGACGACCCGTTATGGTCGACCCATGAATGGACGATTTCAACTCTAGCCCATTTACGACCATAATGTGGTCTGTTATTGGCCCTTGTTTGGCCAACCGATCATACGACCCGTAGAAGGCCCATTGTGTCTACGCCCCGTAGAAGGCCCATTGTTTCTACGGCCCTTAGAAGGCCCATTATTTCTACGGCCCATAGGAGGCCCATGTTAACTACAGTAAATATGTAGCCCATTGTTAATGTGGCCTAGTTTTTAAAAATAGGTTATTCCGGCCACTAGCAAACCGCGGAAAAAGAACTGCACTGACTACAAGAAAACAAATAAACAAGACAACGGAAATAAATAAGCGAGCAACTTACGCTAGGCTATCACGACTATTACACATATTACATCCACTGGGCATCAAAGTTCGCCACAAGTGCAAATATACATCATATTACATACACTGGCCGTCAAAATTGGCCACCAGTGCAAATAAACGCGGTAGCAAAACATGAGCATAACTTAAACAACTTCAGAAGAGCTCAAGAAACGTGGTATCCACCATGCTGGCAATAAGCTTAGCAAGCTTATTAGCTTTGTCCTGTTTGGCGCTAAAATCCTCCAACGCTTGCTGTTGCACCAGAAAGTATGCATCTGAATGCTCCAGGGACTTCTGCAGTCCTTCCGCTTCTTGTCGCAGCACAGCTGATCGATGTCTTTCAGCTTGTAGTTGAGACTCAAGAAACCCAACTGATTCAGACAGTGAGTTTGAATAGTTTGTGCAAGCGTTAGTGGCTAGTAACTCCAACAATAAACCAAGACGGGGCTTTGGGGTTGCCTCACTGTCTTCGAGATAGTCTTCCGTAGCTATTTTATCAGCTTTGTTGGAGACCAACAAGGATGTGTCACTATCCTGAACCTTATCTGCATTACTTCCTTTACCATTGCTTAATAAGGCACTCTTCCCCAATATTCTGTCGTCATTCTAAAAGAAGAAACAAGCAAACACATAACATTTTAGCATGTACTAGTATATGAAACTCATTTGGGTGAACCAGTTCATTAGTAAGGTGGACATGATTAAACTACCAGGTCTTCTATTGCCAAGTACTGGTACATAATAAAAGCATCAAACAAACATATATCTATGTCCTATGGTTACTACATTGTCTTGCCAAATCAAAATAGAGACACAGTTCAAATCATATCAGTTCAAGACAAAGCTGCAGTGAAAGAATACAAAGCGTGGGAAACTACACGGCACAACAAGATTTCAGATGGGACGGGTCTACATGTAAAACAACACTATTTGCTTTGTTGTGATGCTAGTAATGTGCATGATATGAGAAGTCAACTGTATACACAATTGAAATTGAAATCAACAAAGCTATTGATAAGATCAAGCTTGTTAAAGAAACATGCGTGAACATACCTGCTGTGCCATTGGAGTTTCGATTGGATCCTTCAATTTAAAAATAAGTTTGTATGAGTAAATTCAGTGATACGAGATCAAAGAAGTATGCACGATAGCAATGATGGTTAAAAAAGGCGCGCCTAAGCGAGCGCTTAAGCACGCCTAGGCTCTAGGCATTGGCGAAACGCATTGCGCATAACTACACTTAATCTGTGCATAACTGCGCATAAGCATGCGCTTTGGTCAGTAAAGCGCAAGGCAGTAGCAAAATGCACAATTAACGCCTAGCGCTTTTTGGAACTATGATAGCAATGGAATCTTAAATTAGAACAGTTGTTCTTCATGTTTAGGCACTTGTTCTACATGAACAGAGTACAGTAAGACGCAAGAATATAGTACTTAAAAATAGAAAATGAGCTCATAGACCTTACCACATTCTTGGTTCGGGACCAGTACAGAACAAGGCGTTCCCAGTCATTATCCAGTAAATGTGTCTCAGGAGAACGTAAGGGAATTTGATGAGTTTCTTTGCCGGTGAAGTACATTTTCTTCAGGTAATTCCGATACTGCCACCAAGCATTCTTGAAGATAGCAGAGGTATTAGCATAGGTTACCTCATCCTGAGTTTCCAAATCGGTCCTTCTCTATAGAGAAAAATGGGAAATTTCGTTGTATTATAACCATCATGGAGGTAGGATGTATGGGACAAAGCAAAGTAATTGCCATGAATAACATTACTTACACATAACTCCTGGACAAACACCTGCAACTGGCATTTTCCTTCATCTTCAGTATAATATTTCCAAGATGGGAAGATACGCACATATGATTTAACAACATCAAATGCGATAGATGCTAAAGTATGACTAGCTGGTTGTGCTTCCACCACAGGAATAGGCGTACTAACTGGTGGAGTTGGGGTTCGCCATGGTAGTACTGGCCCTTTGGGCACTAGAGCTGCCTCACTAACTGCTCTTGTTTGGGAGCTCTGTGGTGGAGATGGTGCTGTGTTAATAGGAACTGGGTTACTATCTGCTGGGGTCGGGGTTAGATTGGGTGAAGCTGGTTCTCTGTCCATCGCAGTAGGGGTACAATCTGCGAGAGTTTGGGTTATGAGTGGTAGGGAAGGTTCTCGTGCATGTACAACCGGGGTGCTATCTCCACCAAGAGGTAGCACTGTTTTATTTGAAGACTGTGTTTTTAGTCCGCTAGATGCTGGCATCACCCACTCCAATTCAATTTGCTGATAAACAGGAAACATAGTTGAATGTATAGACATTGTATGAGAGACAGATGCAATAGATAGTGCGGAAAAAGGCCATTAAATAGTTGACATGTATATTGTTTAACTAAAACGGATAGCATGACATAATTTCACATATATGATGTCTATCTAAACTGGATAGCATAGCATAACATAATTCAAAGATATGATGAATAACTAAAACGTCGTGCCAAGTTAGAGCATACACCTCGGCGGGGGAATAGGACTGGTCATCTGTCTCTGAATCCATCTCTGAGGAGCTATCGGGACCCAACAAGAGATCTGCTTCGACACGTAGCACTGTCTGCTCTGAAGGCCTTGTTTTCACTCCAGATTTTTCAATCTCCCACCCAAATGGCTGATTCACAGGAAGAGTAGTTTAATGTACAAACATTGCCGACAAATGGAAATGTAATGAAGAAAAGGATGGGCAATATATCATTCAAATATATGATGCGTGGTTAAACAGGATGGCATTGCACATTTCACATATATTATGGCTGGCTAAAAGACATGAGACTGCATAATTCCCATATATGATATAGAAACTAAACAAGTGGCGACAGAATAAACCCTGGCATGGGCAGCCGGCCCGAGCCCGGCCCGAAAAACCCGGGCCGGGCTTCTTTCTCGGGCCGAGCTCGGGCTTCAGAAATAGGCCAGTTTGTATTTTCAGGCCGGGCTCGGGCTCCAAAATTAGCCCGAAGCAAAAGCCCGGCCGGGCCCGAACCTGTGCTGAAAAACTCAACGCACAGACGACCCAGGCACCCAGCCCAACCATTGAGCCATCTAACTCCGAAAGCCCAGCCCAAGTACACGAACCCTAACTCCTATCCCCTCACTGGCGCACCCACAGCCCCGTCCCCAAATCTCCCTAGTCCCAGACCTACCCCGTGTCTCCAAAAACTCTCCAACCCTCCACGGCTCCACCGGCAGTGGCCAGATCCTACTATGGCGCGGCCGCGGTGCTCCATCCCTACCACAACCTTACGAGCTCCGTTCCCTCCCCATCCCGACCCGACGATCGGCGGCGCAATTTCCTCGTCCGGACGGTGCCACAGCCACCCGACGGCGATGCACCTTCATCGACCCGACAGCTACCTCGTCTCGACGGCGCCGCACGTTCCTCGATCCGACGGCGACTATGTCTACTGCTCCGCGGCGCACTTCAGCGGCCCTCACTGGTCGGCGTGTGACCGGCAGGTCTGAGATCTCCTATACTTCTTCTCCTCTGTCAATTTGTATTATGTGTAGTCTGCCTCTATCCATTAGAAATTAGAACCATGTGTCTAAGTGCTAGTCTGAGCTTATTTGTTGTATTTTTTGGCAGGTATGACTAGTTTGTGGAGCCCAAGTGAGGAATATCATGAGGAGGAGGACGAGGATTATGAAGCCAATGGTGATCAGGAGAATGTTGCTACAAGTGCAAGATCGGACCAGATCGTTGTAGCTGCTCCCGCTCCCCGTCGGGCTGCCCCTGCTCATACTGCTACGGCACCTCGCACTCGCAGCAAGCGGGCAAGGTTGAATCAAGAGGCTCCAGCAGGACATAACAGAAGGCGTGCAAGAAGTAATGAGACATCCGGTGGGAATGAAGCAAATCAGCAGCCACCGCCACCGCCACCGCCACCACCAGGACCACAGGTTAATCCTGCCTCAAAATTAAGGTCAAAAGCATGGGATAACTTCACTTTGATTGAACAACCTGATCCTGATCAAGTATTTGCTCAATGCAATACTTGTCAAGCCATACTTAGAGAAAGTTCGAGAAATGGAACATCTCATTTGTTAAGGCATACTGCTAACGTGCATCCACATAATACAAATGAAGTGAATAGCTATTTTTTGAAAACTGAAAAGAATGCGGATGGCTCACATTCAGTTAGGAACACAAAGTTGGACATGGAAACTATTAGAGCTGCAATCTCTATGTTCCTAGTTGGGGGTTCACATGCATTTAGTGTGATAGAGGTTCAAAAAAATAATTGGTGCTGCTTGTCCTCAGTTTAAGATTGTTAGTCGGTACACAATTAGAAGGGATATCATGGCAATGTTTGAACGAGAGAGGACTGAATTGAGAGAATTATCAACAACAACCCTGGTAGAGTTAGCTTCACCACGGACAATTGGAAATCAGATGTGACAAAGTTTAGTTATATTTGTATTACTTGTCATTATGTTGATGATGCTTGGAGACTGAACAAAAGGATAATATGGTTTAAAAAGTTGAATCCACCTTATGATGGGGCTACAATTGCTCATGAAGTCCATTTATGTTTTCGTGAGTGGAAGGTTGACACCAAAATAATGTGCATGACTCTTGATAATGATGCATACAATGATTCGATGATCAACACTTTGAGAACTACATTGCTGCCTAAAGGTGTGTTACCACTGTTTGGAACTTTCTTTCAATTCCGATGTTGTGCACACATTTTAAATCTGATTGTCCAAGCTGGTCTGAAACTTATTGATAAATTTGTTGACAAGATTAGAGAGGGCATTCAATATATCAAAATTTCTAGCAATCGTATTCACAAGTTCTATGAAACTGCCAAGAACCTTTACCATTTGAAAGAAGATAAAAGGCTGAGAGTAGATATGCCCGTCCGTTGGAATTCAACATACACAATGCTTGAGAACGCTTTGTATTTTAAAGATGCATTACTGTGGTTTGGTAATAGGGATGGCATATTCAAGTCAAACTTCTCTCTTACTCATGATGAATGGGAAAAGGTTGGTATCATGCATGATTTCCTGAAAACTTTTTATAAAGTGACATGCACAATGTCCGGGACAAAGTATCCTACCTCCAATTTGTATTTCTAGTGTGTGTTCTTGGTTCAATCATGTGTCTTGAAGGAATTTAGTGAAGGACATGAGTTCATGGCACCAATGCTAGCTCCAATGAAAGAGAAGTTTGATAAGTATTGGGCTGATTATAATGTCTTCTTGTCTTGTGCTGCTGTCCTTGATCCCCGTTGCAAGCTTGGTTTTGTTAAATATTGTTATGGAAAACTTTATGCCCCCGACGAGGCAGAATGTCGGACGCATGAAGTTAAGAAAACTTTGGAGAATTTGTTTGCTGAATATAGTGGTGCTGCTATTAGTCAAACATCACTAGATGGTGCTACAAACAGTAGGGGAAGTAGGGGAGATGGTTCTGATATGTTCGATGACTATGAGAGTTACATTCAATCTCAACGGACAAATGTAGAGTGGTCTCAATTGTGTCTTTACTTGGAAGAAACTCCTAGAATATTGAATGATGAGTTGAATGTCTTGGAATTTTGGAGTAAATCATCTATGCGATACCCTGAGCTTGCATCAATGGCTCGGGATATTCTTGCTGTGCCCATTTCTAGTGTTGCTTCGGAGGAAGCATTTAGCATGAGTCGCAAAGTTATAACACCTAACGGAGCTTCACTTAAGCCTAAGACCATCAAGGCTTTAATGTGTCTCCAAGATTGGTATCGTTGGAAGATGTCTCAGAATGAAGGTATAATCAAGTGTCTATTGTTGTTTCATATTAACATCACCATTGCACACCTTACCATTGATTCTTGTATTGTTTGTTTTGTAGAAATGAGCACTATAGGAGGTGGACCTTCAAGTTCTCATGCAGATGAGTTATCTTCAGATTCGGTTTGTATTCATTCATGTCATTTATATCTAACTTACTATCTTGTCTTGTTTACCATATATCAGTTATGCACTCCTTTAGTACCTTGTCTTGTTTGTTGATATCAAACTTGTTTCCGTGCTTCATGCCATTCCTATCTTTCTTATTTTCAACTTGTGCTTTCATCCAGGAAAATGATGAAGTTGAGATAGCTTGATGGAACAAGGAAGAGATGGATTCAAAAGAGTCATCAGCTTGTGGCTTTGAACTTGCTATTTGATATCTTTATTATGTAATGGACTTGTTATTTGATATGCTGTTATGTAATCGACTTGTTGAACTATGTTGTCGACTTATTGAACTATGTTGTGGACTTATCGAACCATGTTCCAGACTTGTCAAAATATGTTGCTTATGTCTTTGGACTTGAGAAATATGTTATTGTTATGTAATGAATGGATTACATGTATATGTATATGCAGTTGTTTTGTGAAATGCAGTTGTTTTGTGAAATATGTATATGCTGTTGTTTTGTGAAATATGTATATGCTGCAGTTTTGTGAAATATGATGCTGTTACTTAAAAGATCACATGGATAAATAGTGTTGTTTGCTGAAATATGCTGCTTCTGTAACTTGTTGTACATGAGTTGTCGGGCTTCGGGTCGGGCTTCGGGCTTCGGGCTTTTCAGCCGGGCCGGGCTCGGGCTTTTAAACATGAATTTTTGTTGGGCTTTTCTCGGGCTCGGGCTTTACATCTTAGCATTGGGCTTTTTGGAGCACGGCCGAAACCCGGACCGGCCCGAGAGATGCCCGGGTTTATGACAGAACATGTCTAAACTAAGTAGATGACATATATGATGTCAAAAGTAGGCACTGCAAGGCAACATATGCATGATATGACTAACATCATCATGCCAAGGTAGAGGAAACGCCTTGGGGGGTAAATAAGAGTGGTCAGCGGCATCTGAATCCGCCTCAGAACAGATATCTTCCTCTGGATTACAATCTGGAGAGGGGTGGAGAGGGTTTGCCATTGAACCCACCATGGAGCAATGTCTGCGTGACATTGTATTGCCGCGCAAAACTCTTCTCTTTTTCTCTACATATTCAGCATGACTGTGTACAATATATGACATGCATACGAAAAAAATATGGTGAGATTATGTAAGGAGAGCATGCAGAAATTTAGAGTGATGGTAACAACTAGTGGATGGATCCAAAAATAATGATAGCAGGCTGATGATTGCTTTAATTTAATAAAAAGACAGATGATGATTGCTTTACTATTTGTTTCCCACCCAAGATGAACAACATAGGCATACCCTAGGTGAACCAGATATTAGACAGAGATACTATTCATTGCTTCCTCGATATGTGCCCCACAACTAATTTAGAACTCAAGTTTGAACATTAATTTGGACCTGACTTGGAGTCCAAGAGGTGAACAGGACGATAAAGTAGCAGGTAATTTTTTACAATGCATAACATACGCAGAATCAAAAGAGTGCGACATCTCTTGTGGACCCGTGTACTCCTGAGGTTCATCTGCTGAGTCGATGATGGTGATGCCGCTGCGGTGGGTGCCGGCGGCAGGGAAGGAGATCTGAGGCGGCGAAAGACGGCCAGTGTCGGGGATATACCCCACGGCGTAACCCAGCCGGAAGTATAACCCGACCGGACTTGGTGTTTCATTAGTAAACCGCCGGAGGATTGGCGACTTATGAGTCTGGCGGTTCGCTGGTCTAGCGATTCACGAGCCTGGCGACTCATTGGTGATCCGGTGGGTGTTTTAGATGGATGATAAGGTACAAGGCCCAGAAGGCCAGTTCATGTTATGGTGGGCCGGTTTAATGAGGAAAGCACAAGGAATATTCTCCTACAAAGGAAGCAAGACTAGGACTCCTTGTAACAGAGTAATCCTAATCCTATTAGGACTCTATATGTAACCCTCCCCTTCAACATATATAAGGAGGGGCAGGGCTCCCCAAAAAAGGACAAGCAAGAAGAAACAATTTCTAGGGCTAGACACAAAGAGCCGGTTTACCGGCGACACCATGAGGGTCATAATGAGATCTAGCCTCAAACAACATGTAGGGCTATTATCGGATGATGTTTCCCGGGGCCCGAAGCTGTCTAAATCCCTGTCTTGCGTTGCGTCTCTTGATTCCGCTCAACCCATCTCAAGCTACCACATAGATGTGTTGGCCTCGCGATTAAGTCCTAACCCTAGGACATCTGCCGTCACAAAACCACGACAGTTGGCGCCCACGGTGGGGCCTGCGCACGGTGGTGTTGAGTTCTTAGAGGGATCTCTCCTAGGGATCGAGAGTTTGCAATCTTCCGGATGAGAAGTTTGTAATTTTTGAAGTGGAAAAAGATTCAGCATGGAAGGATTGGCATCAACTCTGAAATAAGGGAAATATTGTTAAATCACCATGGACGATCTACAGTTGTTTCCCGGTTTGTCATGGCTGTCAAGTCGCCGTATCTACAGAAAGAGGAATAGAAGTCACTGATTTGATCCGATCCGCAGTAAAACCAAATTGAAGTATAAAGAGCCGAAGGTTTGACCCTGGCCTAGTCATCGTGTGCTGATTGCAAATCGGAGTCAAGGGAATTAATGGAAAGGAAGGCAATTTAAAAAATACGCCATGGCCCGCGCCTTTAAATCGCCGCCGCGTTGACACGGCAATGCGGTGACTTGTTCTCGCTCCTGCCATTGTAGCTGTGCCTCGAGTCGTCGTAAGGTTTTCTTTCACCTTGCTTCTTCTGCGAAGCCCGCCTAGGCCGAGTGACCCGCCGTTTGAGCCGACGCTCTTCAAAATGGCCCTGCCTCGCGGCTATCTTCGCGCTGGCCAGTACCGCCGCATCTCAGGCTGGCCCGGCTTCACGGCCGTCTCCGCCATGGCCACGACCCGGTCTGTTCAACCATGATTACAATTTGGAAGCAATCTCTGTTGCGACCTCACTTCGCGGGCATTCTCCGCCGCTAGCCGTGCCGCCTCAGGCCGTCCCTCGCTCGAGGTCAGCATCGAGCCACGCCCGGCCTTGTCTTGAGCCGCCCTCCTATCGTGTGACTCCACCTCTGAACCGGCCGTTTTTTGAACCGCCCGCTACCTCCGCCGGCCTTGTGCCCCTGCAGGTCGCCGCTGTCTCGCGAGTAAACCGCCGCCGAGTGTCTACGCCGGTTTAGCTCTGCCTCCACGGCCCTGCTGCCGTCGAGCATAACGCACCTCAAGCACTGTTTTGCCTCCGCCCTTCACCTCGAAAGGCCCAATCAATTCACAGAGGCCGTGACCTGGCTTGCCCAACTACTGCCATGAGTCGCCAAGGGTTCCACCTCATCTGCGAATCGCCGCTCCCGCCGCCAGGGCTGATTCAATCATCGACAACCGCCAGGTCTCCTCGCCTCTGTTGCAAGTCGTCGCGGCCGCCAACCGCCATGCTCCACTACCTGCCGCTGCGCCGCTAAACCACCGCGGCCACGGGTTTATTTAAACCGCCTCGAGTACTGTTTCGGCCTCGCCACCGCGGGCTCGCCGGAGCGCCTCCGAGCCGCCATGCCTCGAGCGGCCTTGACCCTGTGACTGGCCTTCGTTGCGGCAACCACGCCATTCTAAACCGCCGGATTATTGTGAGCTACTGCCTTGGGGCGTTTCTTGCTAAGCCGCCGGCCTCAGAATAGTTTGACCTCGAGCCTGCAACTGCATCCTACCGTCTACGATTGCGCCTAATTCTGCGTCGAGCCGTTCCCGCCTTGGCCTCACTTCGGCCGATTTATTTCCGTTGTTCTCCGACTCGGTTTTGGCCTCGAGTCGCCGCTCCCGCAGTGGCATTCGCAGGGGGCTGCTTCATCGAGCCGGCCGGGCCTTGTTATCACCTCCGCCATCAAACCACTGGATAAGAAGAAGGTTGCTGTCACCATGGACTTAACAATTCCTTCGAAGAGTTTTACATAACCTGGCTGATGTGCATAATTGGCCTGAGAGCAGTCTTGGGATTGAGCCGCTTTATATTATTGGGAAGGTACTGCGTCAGTCCAGAAAGTAGTACGAAGCACCGCCACTACTACTACGAGGGCAAAGGTTCTACGTACAGGACATGTGTTGTTCAAGGACATCATGTGGTATTTCTCTAAGTCTATTTATTAGCGTATATTGTTTTTTTCAAGGACAATTACTTTGGTCCGTAATATATTTTGTGCAGGAGAATGATTCGTTACAAAGTGGCATTATACCGCGGAGATGGAGGCACGCCAATGACATCCGGCACAGGTGGTTGTCCATACTCAATGGACTCCCGCGCCGGCTTACGATGCCTTGGCCGATTCGCCCGTCCGCGCCGCCTTACAACGCCACGGACGACTCGCTCATCTGCCCTTGTGGCGGTGCATGCGTCCGCACTGGTTTACAACACCATGGCCGTCTCTCGCGACCGCGCCGGTTTACAACGTCGTGGCTGTCTCTCGCGACCGCGCCGGCTTACAACGCCGTGGCCGTCTTTCGCGACCGCGCCGGCTTACAGCGAGGAGGGCAACTAGCCCGTTGGCGCTGACCAACCCATCTGTTGTTCAAGCAAATCAGGTAAAATTATTGTTATACTGGGGGTACGAAGCACGCACTGGCAACGTCCTTCCCGGCGTTCGTCTGTGCCATATTACACGGTGAATGGACGCGTGCAAGACGCCGCCGTTACGGACGGTTTACATCAACTTGCCGGGACCGCGCCTATGATTGACTCGCCCATCCGCGCCGGCTTATAATGCCGTGGTCGATTCATTTATCTATATCGCCTCTGACGTTGCGGTAGTCTTTACTGTCCGACTCTCGCGGCCCGGTCTACATCAACACACCGAGTTGCACCTGTCTACACGAGCTGTTTATTGAGTATGAGCAAGTCACAGCTTGGGTAGCCCGGTTTTCTTTCAACAAAATGGAGATAAATTATCATATACTATCAATCGTCGTCCGCATTGGGTGGCTTAAGGGGCAGGCACACAAGTCGCCGCCACTACAGTTTGGTTAACTTCAAATCACTAGTTGGAAGGAACCATTGGCCGAGTTGCTGACACGGCTCATACGGGATCATTGATAACCCGCCGCAGTCACATCAATTTTCTATGGATTCATATCGCACCATCAACAACAATGATGGACACCGTATGCTATGATCAAATGTGGAGAGTCTCACGCCAACTCCTCGAGTAGTCTCAAGACTCGGGGGCTACGATGACCTGACTCAAATATCCGATTTACAATCCGGTTCAAAGGAATTTTGTCTCCAACAAAGCTCTGAAGCTCTCAAATCCGGTTTACGAATCTCCGGTTCAAAAAGAATTAATCTCCCGCAAGTTCGAGTTTAAAAGCCGTCGGAAACATTTCGGCTGAAAATGAAGATTCCGGTTTAAAATCCAATGCAAGGGAAAGATGTCTCCCACAAAGCTTTGAAGCTCTCAATATCCGGTTTAACATCCAGTTCAAGACGAAGTATCTCTCGTAAGTTTGAGTTCTCGGGAAAAATTAAAGGGACCAAAGAGAGTTTGTTGCACAGCACAACTCAAACATAGGCACCCGGCGAGCACAACTCAGAAATATGTCACATGGGCACTTCTGTTTACAAAGTGCAGTTCTGACTACCCTCCTGATCCGGCGACCAAACCAAGACCATCATAAGAGTATCACATGGGGGCTTCTGCAGGCAAGGGAGTTCCTATGGCCTCTTAAACCGGCGACCGCATCAAGGCCATCATAACAGCACAACTCTAGTTGCTTCGGCAATTTCCACATGATGATGAGGGGCAAAAGAGAGTTTGATGCCTAGCACAACTCAAACATAGGCCCCGACGAGCAATGCTCAAATGCTACCTAGGGGCTCCTGATGCAAGACATCAGCGAGTTGAAAACTCTTGTAATAAACATGGCTTGGAAGCTTGGTGTATACACCTAAAACCCCGGATTAACCTGCGTGCATCAAGTAAGTCACGCCGTCCAGGTAAACCTGGTACGACCCATCGAACTTACACATAAGTCAATCCTTATGGACCCTAAACTTCGTAACGTTAAATTGACGATCATCAAGTGATTACACAAGTCAAATCCTTACGAGATTTTTTGAACTTGGTAGCATTTGACATTGATGATTTGGTTAAGGATTGCGAACCATCTTAACAGGCTTCGCAAAATGGTTAATGACAGTAGCCTGGCAGCTCATAAAAAGCCTCGACTACATGGTCTTATTTGCCCAAAACTTTATTTTTATTTTTTATGTTTTATCAAATCTTTATCTTCAAGGTCATTGGTTTTTCAACCAAGTCCATCGATTCAGGGAGTGGATGACTATAAGTTGCCACTATATCTGTGTTTACAGAGCTCTAGTCTGGGTTACAAACACCAGTACAAACTACAGCTAAACCGGAGTTCATCATAACCCGGTTCGGTTTTTATGACGAACCAACAAATAATCAAGGGAGTCATCGGCGCTTGCACCTTGGATCATTATTTCTTCCTGCCGGATTAAGGTTTATTGTGATACACTTAATCACAGGTATGATACATACTTATACTTTATACACAGTTCAAGTTATAAACTTAGAGCATGTGTTTGGGCATTATGACACCTCAAATAATGACTGGTGTTTATTAAACCGGCCTGGGACTATAAGTCGCCAGTATGAGATAAGATAATGATCGGTGTTTATTAAACCGGCCTGGCTTTTGACTATAAGTCGCCGGTATGAGATAAGATAATGACCGATCTTCATTAACCCGGCCTGGTTTTGTTTATAAACCGGCAATCTATGATAATCACCAATGTTCAAATTTTGGGTTATCATCCTTACTACATTGGCTTGGTAAAACCAACAGTGTGACCAAATATCACTGGAACCGGTTTTCAAACCGGGTTATATTATTCGAATCTTTGATAGCCAACATGGCTGGATTTTTATTATGGTTATCAATAACCAATATTATGATTGAGGTTTTCAAAGTCACTTCAGTGCAATGGATATTATTTTATCAATGGGTAAGATTTATTCTACAATGGAATAGTCCCGAGTCGCTGCGGGCTTATGACCCGGCACTTGGGTGCTACATTATTCAAGTTGAGATTACGTCAAATATACAAGTCTCATGTCGCTGCAAGCATGCACCTTGACACTTGGGGGCTAATGCAAAGTCATTTTTTGCTCACCTTATTGAAGACCCGACTCATCACATTATAATGAGCCGGCCATTGGGGGCTACCAATTGCTCCTGTTAATAATTCAAGGTACATAAGTCTTAATCCATTATATTGAAGGGTCCATTGCTCAGTTGATAAAGCACAAAGCTCTTAACCTTGTGGACGTGGGTTCAAAGCCCCATGGTGGAGTTAAATCATATGATGTTATTTTCAATGAAGCATGCTCATATTTATAAAGTCCCTGCTCATTATTTGCATAATGATCCGGCCCTTGGGGGCTATACTGGTTGAAGTTTTTATGAGCATCAGGCAAATACAAGTCCCAGGTTGCTGCAAGCATGACAACCCGGTACTTGGGGGCTACATAATATGGAGTATTCAGTTTTTACTAGTGACTGGGATGAGCAATCTGGATTTCTTCAAGGTTGCAACATTTATATTGAAACAAGTCTTAAGCTATCACTATGTTCTCCTCTTAAGACTTGGGGGCTACAGGTAATATGCATATCAAGGAGAAATATCTTCAAATTCTCAGTTTTGGGCAAATCAAGAAGATTAATTGTGTGACCCGACGTTGGCAACAATCATAACCCGGCATCTATAAACAGTCATGACCCGGAAATATCAGTTTTTATAACCTAGCAATGGTGGTAATCATAAACCGACATCCTCAAGCCGGCTGGATATTAGTTGAATATTTCAAAGACCAATATTTTTGTCAAGTCTGAGCATTGAAAGCCGAATCAAATGGATTCTTTATTTACAAAATATCTTGCGCAAGCAAAATGATTATGAAGCTGGTCTATTGACCCGGAGTTTTCAGAAGAAGTGCCTGGATTTTTGCATTGGTAATGTTTGAACATATCTGCTAAGGAGATTTGCTATGAGATCATGGATACATATCAAGGAGGAAATGACAAGAATTTAATCATGATCTGGTGCCGGTTCAGGAAAATATTTTAACCCGGAGCACAACCTATCAAATTTGTTCTTGTGTTTATGTATGCAGGAAGGATCAAGTTTAACATGGATAAATCCAAATTAAACTGGGGGCTAATGTCGGGGATATACCCTGTGGCGTAACCCAGCCGGAAGTATAACCCGGCCGGACTTAGCGTTTCATTAGTAAACCACCGGAGGATTGGCGACTTATGAGTCTGGCGGTTCACTGGTCTGGCGATTCACGAGCCAAGCGACTCATTGGTGATCCAGTGGGTGTTTTAGATGGATGACATGGCCCAAGGCCCAGAAGGCCGGTTCATGTTATGGTGGGCCGGTTTAATGAGGAAAGCACAAGGAATATTCTCCTACAAAGGAAACAAGACTAGGACTCCTTGTAATAGACTAATCCTAATCCTATTTGGACTCTATATGTAACCCGCCCCTTCAACATATATAAGGAGGGGCAGGGCTCCCCAAAGAAGGACAAGCAAGAAGAAACAATTTCTAGGGCTAGACACAAAGAGCCGGTTTACCGGCGACACCATGAGGGTCATAATGAGATCTAGCCTCAAACAGCCTGTAGGGCTATTACCGGATGATGTTTCCCAGGGCCCGAAGCTGTCTAAATCCCTGTCTTGCGTTGCATCTCTCGATTCCGCTCAACCCCTCTCAAGCTACCACATAGATGCGTTGGCCTCGCGACTAAGTCCTAACCCTAGGACATCTGCCGTGACAAAAACCACGACAGTCAGGAGTCGTGATGTCTGGTTTGGTTGATGGTTCTGTCGATGGGGCACCTCAGGTGAGGTGGACGATGTCACGGCAGGAGCATGATAAACCACACAGAGTTCCCTTCGACACCTACCTGTAACTGAAGTAATTCTGTAAGGGCTCATTTGGCTTGCATGATTCTAAAAACGCAGGGATAGGAAAAACACGGGAATAGGATAGGAATGCACATGGTAAACATAGCATTTGTAAACACAAGATTTCTTTCAACTTTGGTGTTTCGTTTACAGGAATTGGAAGAGCAGAGGAATGCAAGGAAACATGGCCAAAATAAAGTGAAACCATATGAAAGCGTGTACAGTTAGAATGTTATTCTGCCACTAATGCACTTGGTCTTGTTTTCATGCATAGGATTTTGAAAAGTAGGTCCAGGTGGATGTTTTGCTTAATTGAAATCAACAAAATGCATGAATAATTGAGTAGTAGAGTGCCATTGGAAAATTCCCTATTGCTATGTTTTTCCGTTGAACCAAAATAGCCCTAATGGATCGACATGAATGTATAGTAATAAGTGATGCAACAAGTGTACAACCTCTTTGCCGTAGCCGTGTCGACCTCAGCATCATTGGGTTGGTCGCTAAAGCAGTTGTGGCAGAGGTGGCTGTCGGAGGTGTGGAGGAAGATCTAAGGAATCTGTAGACGGCGTCCAGGGCACTGCTCTGTTGTGATGGATCGTTTTGTCGTTGGAGCAGCCCCGGTGAACCGTAAGATGTCAAGGCTGAAGCAACACAAGACAGACATCGTCAATCTCAAGTGGGATTCTAATAGCATCTCCAATAGATGATGTAAAATAGATGTAAAATTTACATCACCAAAAACCACCTGATTACAATGGATGAGGTAAAAAATTTTGACTCTGAACTTAACTGTCGAAACAAAAATTTACTGTGGAATCTGAATGTTACTGTCGAAACTGAACACAGTGGTGGCAGAGAGGCACTTGACATGTAGTTTAGGGAGGGCCTGCAGTTCATCTTCAACCTGCACCCCCTTAGCCACCAGCCGCCACCGGCCGAACCGCCGGCCCCAGCGCCGCCTCGCCGCCCCGAAACAACTCCCCACCGCCGGTCCGCCATCGCCCCGGCCAGCCCTATAGGCCCCCAGCCCCCACCCTGAACCCTAAGATAGATAGTGGGGTACCTCTCCGGCGAGCCCCCGTCCCCGCTGCGGATGGTTCTTCCTTAACTCCGATGACCCCCCACCCCCTGAAAATCGACTGACCCAAAAGTCGATTCAGTCGACTGAAGTGTAGCTAAATCGGAGTAGAGCAGCAACACGAGCGAGGGGGAGAGCAGAAGCAGCAGCAACATGAGCGAGCGAGCGGGCGAGAGCCGGAGCAGCAGCAGCTGGGAGAGCGAGCGATCAAGAGAGAGCCGGAGCAGCAGCAGCGCGAGCGAGCGAGCGAGAGCCGGAGCAGCAGCAGCAGATCCGGCTGGTATGGCCGCCGCCGCCGTAGGGGCCTCGCACTGGGGGAGAGCCGCCGTGGAGATGTCGCCCGCGGCGCCGGCTTCATGGTAGCCGCTCCATGTGGGTGCGGGATGGAGCACCGTCGTTGCCGACTGGTAGAGCTAAGGAGAAGGTGCGATGCGATGAGTGTACAACCTCTTTGGTGGCACCGAGCAGGCCTCGGCTTTGTCCGAGGAGTCGGTGAGGATGTTGTGGTTCCGGTGGAGCAGGTTAAGGCGGCATTGTGGGGATGGAGCAGTTGCGATATACGAGGCGATCGTCGGAGCAGCTCCTTGGAGGTGGAGGACGGGGCGGAACCTGCGGGACGACGAGATGGACGACGGATCCTCATCCGGGGAGGTGGACGAGGGACGTCGAGCTATTGCGGTGGACGACGTCGTCGGGGAAGAGGCTCCGGCTGGGCAGCGGTGAGGTGGCGGACGGAGGAGGGTGGGGTTTCGCGGCTGGAGCGGAGAGGTTATGGCGGCCTGGGATTTCGAATGGCAAAAAGGAGGCGATGGAGACGCGCTTGTCCAAAATGTAGGGTGTGTTACAAAAGTACCCCCCATCGATTTGAACTAGCGGCCCTTTTGGCTCAGGGTTAGAAGGGGGATTTCGCGTGTCAGGATTTGGCAGCTGGAGGGAGTTTTCGCGCGCGTTGTAATTTCGGGATAGCAAGGCGCGGGTTGTGAAGGCGCTAGTTTTGGGAGCACGATATCTGAATTTTCGGGATATAACAAGGCGCGGGTTGAATTTTAGGGACAAGCCTAACGTGTAATATTGTACTTGTATGTACCAAATCAATTCGCACTTCCCTCAACCAAAAAGAAAACGAGAAAAATAAAACTATTCACACCACACAAAGAGAGAGTCTTGCCCCGTTTTACTATAAAAATGCTATTTAAAGCTACTCATACCAACAATTTAGTGCAATTAAATGCTATTCGGTAGTATGAATCCATGTTATGTCCAATTAAATTTTTTCGCTTGCTGTATAATGCATGTAACCTACTCATACCAACATTTTAGTGCATTCGAAATGTCTATACTACCGCTGCAATTCGAACTGAATTTGAATTCGTTTCTCTATTTCAATAACAATCTACAATCATGATTGTTGCCAACTTCAACCATCATTCGTGTATTACCTTAATAACACACCACATGATTACTATAGAGATAGATATGAACTATGTGTACTACATGAACTCGAATTCTATTTTTTGAATACACTTGATGTTGATTCCAAATAATAGTACATTTGATGTACTAACTATATATTCATAATCTAAACCATGTTCCATACGTGTACACCGTTTTTATCACACATAGTATAGTGCCCCGCCCCCTACATTATGACAAGTATTTAGACCTGAGCTGCAAAAGCCACACATTAGCCCAAATTATGATCAATGTTCTATATGTTATACGTAGTACTAGCAAGATGCCCATGCGTTCCACGGAACATCAACATGATCAAGGGGAGGCCTAATTTGCAAATATGGAGAGGGGTGTGGGTATCTTTTTTCAAAATTTCCATAGTTTCCTTCTTATCCGTTAGATATAAATCGGACGGCCTACATTGCAGGATGGCACCATCATCAACAACTCCATTTTTATAATAGTAGAGATAAAATATATTATATGTAGTATAGCATGTTCATAACCACACCATGTGTATCACCGTTATATATATTCACACATGCGTCAGTTTAAAACACTATGATAAATTCTTCAAATATCCGAATTCACTTTTTGTAACGAAGTATGATCTCTATTCGTCTTTTACACCCACACAATCATCTTGTATTTGTAGGTAGCTAGCGCTAACTTTCTCTCGTGCATGCAGACGCCCGCATCCCTCCCACCCTCCCTCAGCATTCTCTAGCTCCATCGCGCAAATTCGTCTTTTCACTTTAGGTCGTTCACCCACGGTGTGTGTAGGCCCCCCAGCTCCTTCTTTATGGCACACATCGATCGATATGCCTCTCTAGCCAGGTGTGCCTAGAACAAAACACAAGCTTCCCCTCTTATCTGATCACCGTCCATGCCTCACTGCCACCACTCTCTTCATCGATCTCGTACTCGCACACTCCTCCCCCTCGATATAGTATGACTCTCGCACCATCTCCTAGATGCATCCCTCTCTCTCTATCCTTCTCCCCGTGCCTCATTTGCTTCTAAGACACATATGCATGTATACCGATCAATCTCCCAACATATACCTAGGTTGACTTTAACTATTCCCCTCGCATCGATCGACGTACCTCACAAGTTATGACTCTCCTTTCTCTGAGAAAGGACGATTGATCTTCCTATGTAGTTATGTCTGCTTACCACAGCCATATCG
>LR738711.1:725154271-725206772 GCA_902687465.1 Secale cereale
ACCCGTCTCTCAGACGCACGTGCACAGACAGGCAGCCATCCCCTCTCTTATTGATATTGCAGGCATGCCCTCCGGTTGTCTAGCAAGCCTATCCCACCATTTGTTAGAAGCAACTCCACTACCACCCCCTCCAACACTCTAGCTCTTTCTCTCTCCCAACCTTATTCCTCTCCTACACATATGCATGGATGCCGATCGATCGCCCTTAATACATGAGGTAGATCTATCTCCCTTAATACATGAGGCATGCCTCTCTCCTCCTCCACACATATACCAGCTATTGTACCTCTATGGTTAATTAGGCCTCCCCCCCCCACTACACACCGATAGTCGAGTGTTGTAGGTAGGTATCCATGCCATAGAGACAAACTACACATGTCCCCTCTCACGTTCCAGTAGGCCATCCACTCTATATCTTTGACGTGGGCACACACAAATTCGATGGCACTCTTTATCGATCGCGCACGCACACACACACATCATCCCTCTCTTCGATTCTATGGACACCTCAATCAGATGATACCTCCACTCTCTTCTCGTGGATCGCCCCCTCTATATATATGATATATCCAGGACTCTATTTCACACACATTGCATGTGTTACATTTTTTGATTGACCCCACCCCCCCAAAAAAAAACTCTCACGAACCCACACACTATATCTCTTTACGTTTGTATCTCTCTCACACAACCCCACGTAGGTTGTGTACGTATACAAGAAGAGAATAGGTGCGCCGTGCACGTACTCACGTTTCGTGCCCAGCCACACCCGCGCGGGTACACGGTGGAGGTCATTTCTGTACGAAATGGCAGCCCACATGCTAATTTGAACGCGTGTAGCGGTTGTTTACCTACGGAGGTCGTGTACCACGCGTGCTGAAACAAAGTTCGACTTGATGTGATGGCACATTATTCTTAAATAAAGTTATATCGCTCAATGGCACGTACACATAATGTAAAACGATTTTTATGGAGAAAAAGGTAGTCCGCTCCACTATATACAATGGAGCCTGCCTGCCTGGTTTGTCTCTCTTCAGAGTATCTCACACAAGGCGGCGGTGGCCTCTCTCTCTCTCTCTCTCTCTCTCACCGTTGGTCACTGATCCGACCGCATCCCGTCCGCCGGCAGAAAGGGAGGAAGTACATCGTTTCTCCGTTCGACGGCGCCGATGCAGTGTGACGACCCCGGCCCGACCGTGCACTAATCATACACGCAAATGCACACGATCAAGCCTAAGGACTCACGTGAAGGAATCACAGCACAACTCTAAAACATAAATAAATACATACAAGTTATATATTACAAGCCAGGGGCCTCGAGGGCTCGAAATACATAACAAGTGTCATACACATAGTCAGCAGAAGCGTTAGGTATCTGGGTACAGATACAACACAGTACTGAAATAGGCCTGTTACACAGGCGGGGCAAAAGAAAAGCTATGATCGAAAAGGCGCAGGCCTCCTGCCTGGGACCTCCGATCCTACTCCTGGTCGTCGTCCGCCGGCTCCTCGTAGAAGTACTCGCCGGCCGGGTAGTAGTAGTAGCCAGCCTCGGGCTGGTAGTAGCAGTCGTCAACGGGGGCTGCAGGCACCATGGCTCCGTCGTCTGGTTTATCATGCGGGAAGGACAAAAGGGGAAGCAAAGCAACCGTGAGTACTCATCCAAAGTACTCAGCAAGACTTACATCAGATCTATACTAAGCAATGCATCATTTTCAAAGGAGGCTTTATGTGGGTGGACTAGACTGCAGAAAGCCAGAGTAGAGAGGGGAAAAGCCTAGTCCTGACGAAGACTAGCATCTTCAGGGTCTTGCAGCAATTAGGAGGGTGCAGATTAGTACATCATAATGTAAAGTGTTTATAGTAATATCAACCTCATATCTCAAGTCACCAGTTCTAGTTGTACCGAAGTGGATACAACTCCGAGTGTCCGTTACCGTAGGACAGGCTATCGATAGATGTTTTCTTCCCTACAGGGGTGCACCAACTTACCCACCACGCTCGCTTAACTCCGGCCGGACACACTTGCTGGGTCCTGCCCGGCCTCGGCTAAACAACACGACGCAACCCGACCGGATACCGCCAGAGAGGATCAAGCACGTCGGACTAAACCTATGCCCCCGGGGGTCATGGCCCATCGCCCCGGACGCTCCTGCACGTTACGTGGCCGTTCGGTAGCAGACCTAGCAACCCCTTATACAAGCACGCAGTTGCATCCTGGGTCCAATCCGAACGGGCCGCTCAATCGCTGACGTCGTGACGACTCCGGCTGATGTATACGACGCAGAGCACCCACTCACACCCACGTGGTGGTTAGTGCTATCGGACCCGAAGGCCCCTCGGATCAAATATCCAAATCGCTTAGTGGATTGGGAGCGCGCGGTAACGAGCGTTGCCACCACACCGGTGGCCCCGACGTCCCGTCTCGAAGACTTGTGACAAGGACCTTACGGACCGGCCACGCTTCGTAGTTATCTCGCGGGTACCCTCACTGGTCACCCGACTCCACAGCTCACGCCTCAAAGGCACTCGCGGGTACCCCTCTGGGTCAACCCGTCTCTATCCAACATATGTAGTAGTAACTGTAAAGTGTCTTCAGACGCACGATACCTCTGGCCGCACGCCTTTGTTCCTGGCGACGTCCGGCCTCGGGGATCGATACGTCTTTAAACACAGTACGGTAAACCAGGGCATCCGTGTGGTTTCCATGCCGATGAGGAATCCGAGGAATCACCCTCGTTGGACTCCTAAACGACAAGTCCCGTTAAGGTGATACCGGAGGAATCACCCTCGGCGGTAATCACCATAGCGGATGCACGACAAAAGCTAAGTCGGAAGTGGGAAGAGGAATCACCCTCGGTAACCCACAACGAGCTAGCTATACTACAGGGACAACATCGGAAGTGAGTTCGGAGGTATCACCCTCGTCACCTGATGTTAACTCTGCGGAGTCGAGCATATTAGGGGGTGTGCGGTGGTGTGAAGAAGGTCAGGGGAAGGGGCTCGATCGCTTGATCGAGGCAAGGGTACTATGCGAGGCAACTACGAGAAAGCGGGACCACAGCAGTGCTACCCAACCTATACTAAGCAGTTTATGAATAAAGACAGGTATCAATAGTATTGCAAAAACAGGCTATGCAACAGTAATAGGAGCAGTAGTAGTAGCAGCAATTCTAATGCAAGAATAAGAGAGAATAGACATAGGCGATATCGGAATGATCAAGGGGGGTTGCTTGCCTGGTTGCTCGGCGGCAAAAGCAAGGTCGTCGGAGGGGGAACCAATCACCGGGACGGCGTCGGTCTCTGGAGCGGCGTCAGCGTCGGACTCTACCGAGAGAGAAGAGGGGGGAGGAAGAAACAGATAAATACACAGAATACAAGCATCACAAAGCGTGCTAGGCTAATGTGCAGTGCAGGGTTGCCTAAAAACATGTCTAAGTCATATTAGTTATTTTTAGGAATTAACTGAAATTATTAACCGGTGTATGTGCACTATTCATCTACCGGAAACAGGCTAAAAGTTGCGGGTTCACCTCCGTAGAGGGTCCCGACACGGAAACAAGTAGCACGGTTGGCTTCGTCTCGTCGTTCTGAGCAACTTTCATGTAGAAAGTTTTTCCATCCGAGCTACGGATAAAAAGATATGAATTTTCGAAGATTAAATGAATTTCTGGAATATTTGATTTAAACCAAATACACAGGGAAAAGCTAGGTGCACCCGGTCCAGTGCACCCAGCTGTGCACCAGAGACTGACAGTGGGCCCAGTTGACTGGGTCAACTGCCCAGTCAGCAGAGGCTGACTGGTGGGCCAGGGGTCCAGTCAGCAGCTGACTGTGCTGGACCTTATCCATTAGAACAGTAACAAGGGCCCCACAAGTCAGTTTTGTTTATATAACTTAACAGTTTTATTAGGGGTTAATTAAGCCTCGTGGGGCCCAGCTGTCGGTGGGGATTTAAGGGTGGATTAGCAGCTAAACGTCCTGACGCGCGGGACCCACCGGCGTTTGAACGCCGGCGCGCGTCGGAGTTGCTCCGACGAGCAACAGAGACGGCGGCGCGACGCGGAAATGGCCGCCCGGCCACAGATCGGCGCGCGGAGAGGCTCTATGGGGAGCTGGGCCTCGTCCGCATCGACTGGTGCTAACAACGTCGCCGGAGGTGACCTAAATCGACGGCGGTATCGACCGCGGCGGCGCCGGAGTTCGGTTCTGGGGGGGAAACATGGCTAGAGGCGACGGGGAGCTATGTACGTGCGCGCGTTTGGCTGCGGGGAGCTCCAGGAGCTCGGTGGCGTGCTCAAACACGAGCTTCGGGTGCCCTGGCCTCGGCAGCGCCATGACCGGCGGCGAGACCCGTCGGGTTCAAAGGAAAACGGCGGCTACGGGGCACGGCGAGCCAATACAGAGGGGGAAGGAGGAGTAGGGGCTCACGGGCATTGCAGAGAAGGCCCGGGGACGGCTCGAGGTGGCCGGAGATGACCGAATCGGCGGCGGCAGTGGCAGACGGCGTCGGAGAAGAAGAGGTCGGGGGCGACGGCTCGAGGCGCTCCGGCTTGCTCCGGTCCTTTCCGCAGATGTGGTCGGCTTCGGCGCTCCGCCTGAGCACGGTGGCGCCGCTCGGGACGGTCCCGGAGCACGACTATCGTCGAGACGGCGGCGACGGTGTTCGGCAGAGAGCGGAGAGAGGAGCGGCGAGCGCGTGGGTGAGCCAGAGAGAGGAATGGGAGGGAGGAGCCCAGGGGGGAGGCTCGGGGTGAGCTTATCCCCTCGCCCCACCTACTCTGCTGCCGTGGCGAACGGTGGCCGACGTCGAGCGCACGCAGATGCGGCGGTGGCGACACGGGGACGAAGAGGACGGGGAGCAGGTGAGATGGGCTGGGCCTGGTGCTGTGCACTTGGGCCCAAGTGCACAGTGCCAGGCTTGTCCCTTTTTCCTTTTCTTTCTATTCTGTTTTCTTTTTATTTTTAAAACAGAGAGAGAGAGATGGATTTGTTTAGGCACCCAAATGAATTTAGAAAAAGGTGGGACTTGATCTAATATTCCCAAAACATATTTAGACAGTACCATAATAAATTTGAGAATTTATGGAATGACTGTGGAATTTTTATTAACAGAATATCATTTTAAAAATGCTGAAATGGAGCTGAAATAATTGCTACTGCCCATTTTTGCACAGTAGTGATGTTGTTATCCTTAGCAAATAATTGTTTTGGATTATTGGCTAAATGATGAACATTTCTCCAGCAGGTTTTGAGCAACTTCAAATTGCAGATAGAATTTGAATTGATTCAGAGAGGAAATTTGAATTGGGTGCTTATCCACTGTGATCATATTAAGAAAATGATGATGACAAGGCAAGAATAAGAGGTGATCACTGTGGTAAGAATCTGGGGGTGTTACAGGCAGCATGTCCCGATCTGCGGTACACGCTGTTCTCTCTGACCAAGATCCGGCGTGGTAGGGCCTACACCACCTGCTCGCTGCTGCAGTATGGGCAGATTCCGCCCGCCGCTGCTTACCTAGTTACATCCCGACGACCTCCAGGTATCCCCTCCGGCCTTGCTCCACTGCCCGTCTGCCCACGTCACTGCATGTGGATCTTCCATAGTTCTTTGCCCAAAACGTAGCTCGTCCGGCGTACTTTCCATATTGCAATCTCGTCCTCACACCATTTTAGACAAACACAACCGTGTTGTTATCTTCCCTTAGGACAAGGAATATGCTTCTTCTTTTTTGTCGCATGTGTCCTCAACTGTTATTGGCCAGTAATTGTTTCCTTTCTACCTCTTTTTTGCAAACAGGGCTATCCGTTTCACCTCGTTACTATTGCGACCTTTTGGTGAACTGCACAAATCACTTTTTTCTTGAGAGTGTTTTGTGTAGTTCTACCAAAATGTTACATGGGCAACGTCTCTACATTTCAGTGCGACTGCACAAAGGGAGATTGGTTTTGCTCTATCCTCCTCATCCAACTCCGAGCCTAATCTTCTCCAACTAGTTAGTCTTAAGAGAGACTGCAAAGGTGACCGGCTTCTATTTGTGTGTTTATTGTTTCATCCGCAGTCCTCTATTATCGTAATCACACTTAATATCTTTGGAACAGGGACGCTCAGCTCTATTTTAGTGGAACTGCAGAAAATGATTGGAATGTTGCATGCTCTAGACAGCTACTTTTATTCCCAACACGCCTTGTTGATTTAGACAGAGCTGGGGGGACGTTGCCGCCAATGAAAGCATGGATCAATTTTAATTTAACACCTTCTCACAATGTTGTCTTCAGTTGTGATGTAAATATTAGCTCTGATTAGCAAGGAAGTTAGTTTTTTATTGCTTCCGAAAGAGCATCGATGGCAAGACACACGAAACAAAAGCTGAAAGCTCACACCATTGTACAAT
This sequence comes from Secale cereale, assembly GCA_902687465.1. NCBI lineage: Eukaryota > Viridiplantae > Streptophyta > Magnoliopsida > Poales > Poaceae > Secale > Secale cereale. The sequence continues at coordinate 725,160,669 of LR738711.1, forward strand.
TTCATGTCGCTGGAAAATTATTTGTATAGTACGTCAATTATGTAAACAAATGCTAGAAGCTTGATAGCATTGCCAGAAGCCTCTTCGGCATCCGGTTCCATGTGCCATGCACAAAATTATACTCCTTCGTTCCTAAATATTTGTCTTTTTACAAATTTCAAATGGGCATATTTTAGAGTGTAGATTCACTCATTTTGCTTCGTATGTGTACTCCCTCCGTTCCTAAATATTTGTCTTTCTAGAGATTTCAACAAGTGACTACATACGGAGCAAAATGAGTGAATCTACACTCTAAAATATGTCTATATACATCCGTATGTAGTAGTCCATTTGAATCTCTAAAAAGACAAATATTTGAGTAGTCACTCGTTGAAATCTCTAGAAAGACAAATACTCCTGAGTATATTTAAGAACCGAGGGGGTAGTGCACAGCCGCATGGGAGACTTAGACTGGTCGTTGCACCGCATTAATAGTGAGTAGTGAGCAGTCAAATCATAAGCCCCACCTTTCTCACTATAAGTTGCTCGAAAGAAGCAACCATCAATAGGCTCTTCTTTGAATCCGCTCATACTACTCCATCGGCCACTGTTTATAGAGCGCGCTTCAGAAAAAGAGAAAATCTCTGGGACCAAGGCGACTAGCGATCGGCTTGAAAAATAGCACTGATAGCTATAGCACGATGTCTATTACTAGAGGAAATAATGCGTACCAACATGCATGCAGTGCTTCCACCCCGGGTACACACATGCATGCACTTACTCCACTCCGTAGTACTACATCGAGAGAAAATTGCGGTTACCACACCCTAATTAATTGAGCATTAAACCAAACGTGTCTAAAGTCTCTCTGGTGGTGGAAATGCATCGAGAGAAATGCATCATAATGAAGCGCGCCCTGTAAACTATGACAGAGGAAGGATTAGTATGAAGGTGCAAAACCAAGTACGCGTACGACCAATCGGTCAACGCACCTCCTCTTGGCATATCATTGACACGTGGGATCGGAGTGTGAGCAAACCGATCTCAATTGATGGCAAAATGGCCAACCCGCTGTTCCTTGAGAGAGACGAGGAGCGAGAACACGCAAACAGGCTCGCACGGAGGCCAAGATATATTCGAGCATGGTTGATCGATATCATCATTACATGTTGGGCTGCCATTTTCCGCCCTTCTCCGCAATAAATGTGTAATTTATCAGAGATTAACAAAAATAAGAGTACAGAGGCTCCACCATGCGGTTCTAGTAGTAGTACTACTCGTACTACTAAACCTTGCACTTGGCTCTTTGCCTCTTCATGAAGTCGAACAATGATGGTACTCCGCATGTTCAGTACTACAGTGTATGCCTCTGGCAATCTGACACCAAATGAACCGATGCATGTCCATCGCCTGGGCGAGGGTATGTTGCATTAGTCAAAAGGCGTAAGCGAGCTTCACCTTGTCCTGCAAGCTTCTCCTCGTTCTGCGAGTTGACGGGACACACCAACAAGTAGTGCTAGTCCATAATCCCTCCTTTCCGGTAAATATGGCTTAATCTTTTTTTTGCGAGTAAATGAGAGAGCTTTATTCATATATAAGCATTTTTAGGACGATCAGCCAAGACACTGGTCACTAGGAAGCGAGGTACCCCGCAAAAAAAGAATTGGAAGCGAGGTGTTTCATCAAGCCAGCTCTCGGCCACATTCAAAGTGTAGCAAGCACGGTTCGCACAAAGATGCGCCGCAAGGTTTGCTGACCTGTTTACATGCTGAATAACAAAAAAAAACAGGAAATTTTACCGAGCGATAGCTCCTATTTGTAACAGGATATGAGCCTGAATTAAGTGAGAATTGTGGCGAGTGTTCCATGCAATCAAATTCCATTATCACATGCGAGAACCTCGAAGAGAACCAAATGTGCTGAAGATTGCTTTATCACATTTTAAAAATATAATAAGAGTGCAGACGCTCCTCCATCCGGTTCCTAGTGTACCTCTATAGACTACTATAGTAGTAGTACTAGTACTAGTAAACTTTGCGCTTGACTGTTCGCCTCTTCGGGAAGTGCAACAAAAATAATAGTACTACTAGTATAGTGTATGCATCTGGCAATCTGACACCGAATTAACTGTTGCACGTCCACCGCCTGAGCGAAGAACAGCTTGCATTAGTCAAAAGTTTCTCCTTGTCCTGCGAGCCACCGAGCGCAAGCTTCTCCCGTCCTGCAAGTTTCTCCTCGTTCGGCAAGTTGACGGGACACAACAAAGTAATGCTAGTCCATACTGCCTCCTCTCTGGTTAATATGGCTTAATTTCAAACAAGATAAATACATTGTCAGTCACTGTATATTTGTAAAAATACGGTCAGTGGACTTCATAATACGCTCATTGCGCTCAATATATACATTTTCCGGTGTTTATACGGTCACTAACTCACCCTGGCAGAGTATGTGTGTGCATGCACGTGTAGGTTGAGCACTTGAGCGTAATTGTGTGTGTTCCGTCGTGTGCTCGGACATGCATGCATCAGGGCGTCGCGCGCGTTTTTGCGTCCATGTGTACGTGTGACTGTTGCATACACGTAGGGGGAGTACGTGCAGGGGCCACTAAAGGAGCAGTCAAATCACATAGTAAGTTAGTCGGAAGAAGCAACCATCATTTCACTCTTCAATGACACGTAGGCAATATAAAATGGTTGATATGGAGAGAAAAATAAAACCACTATATATACACTAGCAGGAGCCTAAGCTACAAGCCTGCTTGCTTGGGTTGATCTCTTCACAAGCATAGAACGATGGTGGCCACACCAATGGTCACATATCCGGCCTGATCCCGCAGCTGGGGGAAGGGAAGAATGTTCTGCGTAGACGCGGTTGACATCGGCGAGGGAGAAAATCCACAGTTCGTGCGTCCCAATCGGGGGATCACCACGGTAGGGGCCGATGCTGCGTCCCAACCGCCCTTCTAGCTACAGCCCGTCGTCCCAGGTAGTCCATCTTCCTTTTGGAGCCGGCTTGCGACCTTTGAACACGGAGCAGTCACGTGTACAAGGAAGCGGCGCAGGCGACGCTCTCTCGGCTGGCGCGCCGCTTCAATGCCGACGCCAGTCAGAGGTTGCGTCCGCTCTGGCCGGGCATGAATGCGGCAGTGACCGTTTTAGGCGGGAAGCATGCGCGGGTGATGAAGAGGGTTCGGGTTGGTCAGGAGCGGCCGGTCCGGACGCCCGCAACAAGAGATGTTGTACGTTAATATTGCCACATATATAATTAACAACGTAAATAATGTGCCAGTTGGACAAATATGATTGGAGATGGAGATGGAATTTTACGTAAACACGGATATGCATGTCTATGTCGATGTGTGTGTGCGCGACGACTCTCGCGACCTCGAAGCGGGGGCGTGTCTTTGATCGAGTTTTCTTTTTGGTACATTAAAAAATTGTCCGCCAAGTTTCGTTTCTTTTTTTCGGGAATGCGTATATTCTATTTAAAACCACTGCTATGGAGAGATTGTTTTACTCCATTATAGCCTCTTGTTTGATAGAGTTTCTCGCGTCTCGCTCTCTCACCCTCTCCATATCAAAACAAGATAACAGTATCCATACTATCTCTCTCCTCACCGGTGGTCACAGATCCGGATGAATCCCATCCGCTGCTGGAGGTGGGGAGGTGCAGCGTTGACGTTGTCGCCGTCGGCGATGGAGGAAGCCGATGTGCACCGTCCTCTCGGAGCCGGCGCTGGCGCAGACGAAGGTCCTCCGCGCCCTTGTTCGCTGCCGTCGTGTGGGAAGATCCCGCCCGCCCGCCTAAGCGGCATCTCGCCCACCTGACGTATAACTTCTTGTACTGGTCCAGCTCCCCAGGTTGCTGCATGCGGGTTTTCTTCTATGCAACTACTCCCCAGCTCCCCATGTATAGTAGCTAGGGTTCGTCGGCCGGTCCAACATCACCTACTATTATAGAGGAAATGCCACTCGAAAAGTTGTCCTGGTTTATGCCTCGGTGGAGGTATACATGTTGTTTCGACAAAAAGTACATGGTGGTTATGCGGTCATTGTCCATATGCTCCTATTGCTGCTGCTAATCTAATACTATCACTCGTTAAATGAAGAAATGATTTTTTTCTCGGGTATCTTGGTTTAGTTCCCATCAAGATAATCATGATGCTTCTGTTTGTTGGTGTACTTTTCATAATTCTTATTGACAATTGAGATGTCGTTGTTAATCTTGTAAAACAAAGTAACAACACTATATCCCTTGCCTCTTCGTTCAAGTATTCTTTAATAAGTTCGCGAACTCTTCGTTCTTGTCATTCTAATTCCCTTGAAATGCTTTATTCATCCCGATGATTCATTCCCTTTTCTCGGTCAAATTCAATTTTTTACAGTGGTTTGTTCTCTTTCATCACTCGATTTTAATTCTTCCCGGAGGTTTGTTCCTTTTCTTCACTCGGCTTCAATTCTTTACGGTGGCTCGATCAAGGGTTCTATCATATCAATCCATTCATTTCTTTTTATTCCAATCCTACCGGTGTTTCATGAAGACTTTCTCAAGCTTTGTGCTATATCCCTCTTTATTCAATTTCAACGCGAATAAGTGGTATGTGAATCCATTGCTTCTCATCAATTTAATTGATGGAGGATAAGCATAACATAATTCTTATTCTTTTCATCAAGTTGTTTCATTCCTTCCTTCAGAGTTTATTCTTGATGAATAAATTCTAGTTCCAAGTATCTTAATCTTTTCTTTTCCGGAGTTCAAATTTTCTCGGTTATCTCGTCGGAACCCCGTTTAATCATCGCATGGCTTTATGCTTATTCTTTCATCCTTCATCACTCATTTGTGACCGGAGTTCTTCGTGGTGGTTCCTCATGTTTTAATTCATTCTTCAACGTTAATCTAATTCTTCTGGAGCAGCTCAAGCATTACTCTTTTGCCTATCGAGTGCAAATAATTCTCCGTATTCTTTTGAAGTAGGAGTTTTGCATTTCTTCATTCTTAGTTAATCCATCTTTTGGTTGCGGCATAATTCACCTCAAGTCTTGATATGTTTTAATAAGTCCACGACAAGCTTATTCTTTTGTTGTTGATTCTTCAACAAATCCGTTCAATCCTTCCTTGAAGATGCTCTTTCAATTCTTTCATGGTGGAAGTTGTTGTTCTCTTATCCGTTCTTTTCATTCCTTTATTTCTATTAGTCCGGAGGTATTGTGTTGTTCCTCATCATGTTTTGTTCCATCTTCTCAAGTTCTTGTTCCATTCCATTCGTGTTCAACCGGTGTGCTATTTCTTTCTGTTTCAGCCGGAGTGCCGCCCGAATTCCGTCGTGAAAATCCATTTATTTCTCTTATTAACCGGAGTGGTTTCGAATTCATTCTTGTTCCTTCAGCTCATGTTTCGTGCCTTTCAACCTCTTTGGTTCTCGTCGTATTCCTTCTTCCTCTTGTCTAACGAAGTCTTGCAACTTCGTTCTTCTTCATTGTATCCTTTCTTTCAAGTTATTCAACCTCGCAAGGTTCTTTCGTTTCACTTTGTTCTTTCTTTTCTCTTCCGTCTCATTCCTAAGATCTCGGGACGAGATCTCTTGTTAGTAGGGGAGTGTTGTGACACCCCGAGACCGATGCGCCAGGTGTCAGCCAGTTATTCGTTGCCTTTGCCATGTCATCTGCTTGCGTGTCGCATCTTTGCCTTGTCATCACGTGTGTTGCATCATCATGTTTTCAAAACTTCCATCCGTCCGAACCCCCTCGTCCTCTCCGTTATCCGTTCTGAGCCCAGACACACTTGCATGCGCCCGCGGCGCCTCCGAATATTTATTTTATGAGTGGCCGGAAAATGTTTTTGGAATGGGTTGAAACTTGGCGTGTGGTCTTATTATAGCATAGGTAGACCGCCTGTCAACTTTCGTCGCATTTGGAGCTCGTTTGATAGCCCAACGAAAAACTAGCGGCACTAGTCGCCGGTTTAATAGTCGGACGTTTTCGGTCTCCGAAAACCCCCGTGGGCCTCTCTCCCCTCCTCTCATCTCAGCCCACACCCCTCTACACAGCCCACCTAGGCTTGTCTAAGCCCCCTCGCGATTGGATCCGTCGGATCGCGATCGGAGGGCTCAAAACACCCCTAAACACCCCCTAACCCTAGTTTTGTCTATTTAAAGACCCCCCATGCTATTTTGGGCATTCCTAGCCCCTTCCCTAACCTCTATCCTCCCACCACCTCCATTTCTGTGCCTGCCCAAGCCCTGGCCGCCACTTGTCGCCGCCAGTTCCACCCATCGGCGCCGCCACGTCAGCCAGCCGCTACCTGCGCCCAACCAGTACCTGCCACGCGCCCCCTCCAGCCCCCACTTCGCCGTCAGCCCGCCGGGCCCATCTGGAACCCACTCGGGCCCAACCGAGCCGCCACGGCCCGCGACTGCGCAGCCTCCCGCTTCCCCGCTTCGCTCCTCCCACCCCCGAGCACTCGACCCCGCCGCCTCGCCCTGCCGCAATGCGCCGCCCGCCAGCGACCTCGACCATCAGGCGAGGCCTCACCGCTTTTCTCCTCCCCGTCCTTCTTCCTAATCGCCGCTCTCACCTTCTCTCTCCCTCACAGGAGCTCTGTCGCCGCACCCCTCCAGTGCCCCGCCGCTCTAGCTCGAAGTGCTCGCTGCCGCCGGCCGAATCCGTCGCGGGAAGGGGCGGATCTACCTGTTCCCGTCGTTCCAGCCTCCTCGCCGTCCGCCCTCGCCGAAAGCCATGCTCCCGCCTCCGCCCTCCAGAACGCTCGGGAGGAGCCCAATCCCACCACCGTGTTGACCGGACGGGCCTGCGCGTGGGACCCGCCTCGGGCCTCCTCTGCCACTGTCACGTGGGCCAGCCGTCGGACATGTCCAGCTGGACCCGGACATGTCCACCCGAGGTTGCCCTTTTTCTACCAAGTCCCTAGTTTTTATAAAAAAATGTTGCATGTTTGCGATGCTGTAACTATTTGTGTGTATGTCCAAATTGAGTGAATGATATGTCAAAATGATCGTGGTGATATGATCTACACTTTGTTCCATTGTGCCATGCTTGTTTGAGTTCATCTCGATGCTCTAATCCTCATTGCAAGAGTGCTACTTGTTTAAAACTGTTGTTATCTATAATTTTGTTGCATACTTGTGATACTTGTAACTTAGTGCATGTTTATCCAAATGGAGCATATGATATGTCAAAATGTTCATTGTGAAGTGCTCTACATGATGGTTGCTGTAGCATTCATGTTAGGTGCCATATTGCCATGTTAATCTCTGTTGCAAAAGTGCATTTGGCTGTTAAGTGCTGAAACTTGTTATGAGATGCTGATTTCACTTGCTCATTGCTATTGGTGTGTTTGTCTTCATGCCACATGCATATATGTTTTAGAAGCACAATCATATGATGTTTGCTGTGGTGCAATCCACTTTCCATGATATGCCTTGAGGTGACTAAAACAAGCTTGTAAACATGCAATACTAGTGTTGCTGTTTTATACTTTGTGAAAAAACTGCTAAGTCTGGAATCTGTTATAACCTGATGCTATGTTTGCTTGATGCCCCACTCAAATCCATGCTTGTTTTGGAGTGGCCAATGATCATGTCTTGTTGTCCATGTTATTGTCTATCCATTCATGCCCTTACTTGCACATATGGTCTGCTGTAGCTTATTTATTTCTTGCTCTCAAGTTGCTATAAATTTTAGCTGTCAGATTTTTATCAGCATGTTCAATTTTGTGGAGCTTGTTGTTATTGATCCATGCCTCCTATGGAGTTGCTCCAATAGAGTTGTTTGATGTATGTTATGTCTACTTCATGTCCATGCTATTTATATGCTTAGTTGAGTTGATATGCTTGCTGTTTTGTGCCTCCGAAGGCAGCATCGTGTTGATGTTTTTGCCTTCCCAGATTTTGGCTAAGTCTGGATAACTTTCTTGCAACTTGCCATGCTTGGTTAAATGTGTTCCACCAAGCTTTTGGGTGTGTTCTAAGTTCATGCTTGTTAAGTATCATGTCTATTTCACATCCATGCTTCTTGTTATCATGTTTGGGTGATGTAGCATATATTTACCTTGCTCCAAAGTTGCTATGTGGCTGTTAACTTCAGCTTGTTGTTATATCTTGTTTCGTGTGTATGTGTTGAACCTGTTGCTCCGTTTTGAGCGTGCCCTATATGAAACTTGTGTGGTTTTGCATGTAGAATCATAATATCATATTGTTTTCATGTTTGGAGTATGTTTGCTTGATGTTTGGGTGCATCTTGCACCGTTGCCATGCTTGACTTGTTTTGCTCATATCTTCTAGGACGTAGCTCCGAATTAAACAAACTTTATATGAAACTTGGCTAGAATTTTGTGTAGATCATCATGGTGCATGTTAACTTGCTGTTTAACAACTTGAACGTAAGGTTTGTTCAGATCTGGACTAATTTCAAAACATGCATATGAGGGCTTACCGGATTTGTTATAGGTAGTTTCCGGCCTCATTTAAACTTGTAGGCTTGTGTTGTTCTTGTGTGCTTCATCCCTTGCGATGTTATGCATCATATAGACTTGTCTTGCATCATATTTGGTTGAGCATATTGTCATGTTCTTGTGTTGTGTGTTTACCGTGTTGTGTGCTTTCTTCTCGCTAGTTCTTTTCCGTTGCGATCGTGAGGATTCGTTCGACTTCACGTGGTTCGTCTTCGAGGCTTCTTCTTCGTCTTCTTCATGGACTCATTTCTTCTTCCTTGCGGGATCTCAGGCAAGATGATCATACCCTTGGATACCTTTACTATCATTGCCATGCTTAGTGTCTCGATGCTATCGTTATATGTCGTGCTACCCATCTTTAATGTCGGCCCCTCTCCTTGTTGCCATGAAACCTCTAACCTTTGACACCTTCCTAGCAAACCATTGTTTGGCTATGTTACCCGCTTGCTCAGCCCCTCTTATAGCGTTGTTAGTTGTAGGTGAAGATGAAGATCGTTCCATGTTGGAACCTGTTGTTGGAATATCACATTATGTCTTATATATATTAAGACACCTATATACTGGGCATGGGTGGAAGGCTTGACCTTTTGCTCGGTGTTTTGTTCCACTCATGCCACCTTAGGAGCCGATAAACCAGCATTATGTTCCTTGATTTTGCGTTCCTTACACGGTTGGGTATATGGGGACCCCTTGACAGTTCGTCTTTGAATAAAACTCCTCCAGCAAGGCCCAACTTTGTTTTTAATTTGCAACATAATAAAAACTTAATTAATTAATTAATTGCATAGGGAGTTAGCGCTACCCGAGGATTCTTTCTACATACAGGGGGGCCAGTGCCGATGGTGTTGGTCCCAAACGGGGGTTCGACGGGGCTGCCACGGGGAAACTCGAGGTATCTGGCTCCCGTAAAATCGCCCATCCGGTCTTGGCCTGAGACGAGATACGCGCGGCTACTATCAGGGTGTCGACACACCGGGAGGTCTTGCTGGACTTGTTTTACCATGGTTGAAATGTCTTGTGCATCGGGATACCGAGCCTGATCGGATTGTCCTTAAGATAAGGGGTAATATTATTATTACTTCTGCTGATCGTGAGAGCTTGTGATGGGCTAAGTTGGGACACCCCTGCAGGGTTATGATCTTTCGAAAGCCGTGCCCGCGGTTATGTGGAAGATTGGAATTTGTTAATGTCCGGTTGTAGAAAACTTGACAAAGGATCCGAAGTAAAACACACAACTGTGTGAGTAACCGTGACTTTCTCTTTTCACTTTGAGAAGAGAACACGGTGGGGTTGAGTTTGACTCGTAGGTAGTTCAGGATCTTTAGCGATCACTACTAGTTTGCGATCGTTTGCGTAGAGGCTCGTCTTATTCTTGTACTCGTAAGTTAGCCACCATAATTTTGCTTAGCCGCTGCTGCAACCTCACCACTTTACCTCTTCCTACCCATTAAGCTTTGCTAGTCTTGTTACCCATGGTTATGGGATTGCTAAGTCCTCGTGGCTCACAGATACTACAACAACAGTTGCAGGTGCAGGTTTCCGATGTCTTGACGTGAGAGCGATGAGCGTTGTGTTGGAGTTCTTCTTCTTATTCTTCAGTCTTGGGTTAGGTTCCGGGTCAGCAGCCTGGGAGAGCAGATGGATGTCGTAGTGCTTTTCATGTTTGCATCCGGATGCCTTGTATTGATGTTGTTGTATTCATGTGACTTGTATGTATTGTTGTATCCCCCATGTATGTTTGTAATGGTACGATGTAATGATATCCATCTTGCTAAGCGCCCGAAATGCAGTTGTGCCCCAATCACGTAAGTTTCATGTGATCAAGATAGAACCGCATCTTGGGCCTGACAAGTTGGTATCAGAGCCTCGACCGACCATAGGAGCCCCCTTGATTGATCGTAGTTTGGCTGTTGTTGAGTCTAGCAGAATTTTTTTTCGGAGTCTAGTTATATCAGAGAGTAGGAATTCTTTTTACTCCTCAGTCCCTTCGTTGCTCTGGTGAGGAATCTTGTCGTAGGTGTTTTGAATTACTCCTCTTTGCGTTGTCAGTCTTCCATCTGGTGCATCTCTCGTCAAGTGGACTCGACCCTCTTCTTCTTTGCAAGTTCAATCCTCAGTTCTTTTCAACCCGTGTTGTTTCCCCTTCCAAAGTTGTCTTTGGTTTCCCACCCACCCACCCTTTTTCTTCTCGGGCCGGAGTCCTCAATCGAGTATCCATCCTACTCGAGTGGAGTTTTGAATTATTTCCTCAATTATTTAAACTAGTGATTTCTCATCTAGTTCGTCCTTCTTCATCTCTTTTCTTTTCCGGTGGATCTAATGCAGTTTGTTCTCGGTGTTGTTCATATTCTTTTCCCTCGGCTCAGATATTCCCCTTGCTCGTTATCTCTCGCCATTTAATTATTCTGGAGTTCCGAAGACATCTCAGGATATTCGTTTGTGTTCCAATTTATTCGAGGTGGTCTCCTCATTCGATTCATTCAATTGTTCCAGTGCATCTTCTCCTTTCAATCCTTTTTCAACGGTGTTTCTTTTCGGTGGGCTCATAACCCACAGGTCTTTCCCAGGATCTTACCTGACTATTTTAATTTCCCGGACTTCCGAAATTCTTTTCAAGTGTGACGTAAGTATGGATTCCATCAGTCATATGCCTTCTCCAAGATCGTTTTTAATTCTTTCATGTTGGTTTAACCTTTCCTCATTTCATTCGTCCGGAGTATTTCATGAATTCTTTTCATTTTTCCTCCGAAGGCCATCATTTCAGAACATTTCTTCGTTCTCAGTTGTCAACTTCGTCCTCCAAATATTCTTCGTAGATGCCTCTTCGTTCGTCTCACATTCTTCCAGTGCTTCGTTCAAGAATTCTTTAATAAGTTCGCAATCTCTTCATTCTTGTCATTCTAATTCCGATGATTCATTCCCTTTTCTCGGTCAAATTAAATTTCTTACGGTGGTTTGTTCTCTTTCATCACTCGATTTTAATTCTTCCCGAAGGTTTGTTCCTTTTCTTCACTCGGCTTCAATTCTTTACGGTGGCTCGATCAAGAGTTCTATCATATCAATCCATTCATTTCTTTTTATTCCAATCCTACCGGTGTTTCATGAAGACTTTCTCAAGTTTTGTGCTATATCCCTCTTTATTGAATTTCAACGCGAATAAGTGGTATGTGAATCCATTGCTTCTCATCAATTTAATTGATGGAGGATAAGCATAACATAATTCTTATTCTTTTCATCAAGTTTTTTAATTCCTTCCTTCAGAGTTTATTCTCGATGAATAAATTCTAGTTCCAAGTATCTTAATCTTTTCTTTTCCGGAGTTCAAAATTTCTCGGTTATCTCGTCGGAACCCCGTTTAATCATCGCAAGGCTTTATGCTTATTCTTTCATCCTTCATCACTCATTTGTGACCGGAGTTCTTCGTGGTGGTTCCTCATGTTTTAATTCATTCTTCAACGTTAATCTAATTCTTCTGGAGCAGCTTAAGCATTATTCTTTTGCCTCTCGAGTGCAAATAATTCTCCGTATTCTTTTGAAGTAGGAGTTTTGCATTTCTTCATTCTTAGTTACTCCAACTTTTGGTTGCGGCATAATTCACCTCAAGTCTTGAGATGTTTTAATAAGTCCACGACAAGCTTATTCTTTTGTTGTTGATTCTTCAACAAATCCGTTCAATCCTTCCTTGAAGATGCTCTTTCAATTCTTTCATGGTGGAAGTTGTTGTTCTCTTATCCGTTCTTTTCATTCCTCTATTTATATTAGTCTGGAGGTATTGTGTTGTTCCTCATCATGTTTTGTTCCATCTTCTCAAGTTCTTGTTCCATTCCACTCATGTTGAACCAGTGTGCTATTTCTTTCTGTTTCAGCCGGAGTGCCGCCCGAATTCCGTCGTGAAAATCCATTTATTTCTCTTATTAACCGGAGTGGTTTCTAATTCATTCTTGTTCCTTCAGGTCATGTTTCGTGCCTTTCAACCTCCTTGGTTCTCGTCGTATTCCTTCTTCCTCTTGTCTAACGAAGTCTTGCAACTTTGTTCTTCTTCGTTGTGTCCTTTCTTTCAAGTTATTCAACCTCTCAAGGTTCTTTCGTTTCACTTTGTTCTTCCTTTTCTCTTCCGTCTCGTTCCTAAGATCTCGGGACGAGATCTCTTGTTAGTAGGGGAGTGTTGTGACACCCCGAGACCGATGCGCCAGGTGTCAGCCAGTTATTCGTTGCCTTTGCCATGTCATCTGCTTGCGTGTCGCATCTTTGCCTTGTCATCACGTGTGTTGCATCATCATGTTTTCAAAACTTGAATCCGTCTGAACCCCCTCGTCCTCTCCGTTCTCCGTTCTGAGCCCAGACACACTTGCACGCGCCCGCGGCGCCTCCGAATATTTATTTTATGAGTGGCCGGAAAATGTTCTCGGAATGGGTTGAAACTTGGCATGTGGTCTTATTATAGCATAGGTAGACCGCCTGTGAAGTTTCGTTGCATTCGGAGCTCGTTTGATAGCCCAACGGATAACTATAGTGGCACTAGTCGCCGGTTTAATCGTCGGACGTTTCCGATCTCCAAAAACCCCCGCAGGCCTCTCTCCCCTCCTCTCATCTCAACCCACACCCCTCTACACAGCCCACCTAGGCTTGTCTAAACCCCCTCGCGATCGGATCCGTCGGATCGCGTTCGGAGGGCTCAAAACACCCCCCTAACCCTTGTTTTGTCTATTTAAAGACCCCCCCCCATGTCATTTTGGGCATTCCTAGCCCCTTCCCTAACCTCTAGCCTCCCACCACCTCCATTTACGTGCCTGCCCAAGCACTGGCCGCCACTTGTCGCCGCCAGTTCCACCCAGCGCCGCCGCCACGTCAGCCAGCCGCCACCTGCGCCCAACCAGCACATGCCACGCGCCCCCTCCAGTCCCCACTTCACCGTCAGCCCGCCGGGCCCATCTGCAACCCGCTCGGGCCCAAACGAGCCGCCGCGGCCCGCGCCTACGCAGCCTCCCGCTTCCCCGCTTCGCTCCTCCCACCCCCGAGCGCTCGACCCCGCCGCCTCGCCCTGCCGCAGTGCGCCGCCCGCCGGCGACCTCGACCAGCAGGCGAGGCCTCACCGCCTTTCTCCTCCCCGTCCTTCTTCCTACTCGCCGCTCTCACCTTCTCTCTCCCTCGCAGGAGCTCTGTCGCCGCACCCCTCCAGTGCCCCGCCGCTCTAGCTCGAAGTGCTCGCTGCCGCCGGCCGAATCCATCGCGGGAAGGGGCGGATCTACCCGTTCCCGTCGTTCCAGCCTCCTCGCCGTCCGCCCTCGCCGAAAGCCGTGCTCCCGCCGCCGCCCTCCAGAACGCTCGGGAGGTGCCCGATCCCATCACCGCGTTGACCGGACGGGCCTGCGCGTGGGACCCGCCTCGGGCCTCCTCTGCCACTGTCACGTGGGCCAGCCGCCGGACATGTCCGGCTGGACCCGGACATGTCCACCCGAGGTTGCCCTTTTTCTACCAAGTCCCTAGTTTTTATATAAAAAAATGTTGCATGTTTGCGATGCTGTAACTATTTGTGTGTATGTCCAAATTGAGTGAATGATATGTCAAAATGATCGTGGTGATATGCTCTACACTTTGTTCCATTGTGCCATGCTTGTTTGAGTTCATCTCGATGCTCTAATCCTTATTGCAAGAGTGCTACTTGTTTAAAACTGTTGTTATCTATAATTTGTTGCATACTTGTGATACTTGTAAATTAGTGCATGTTTATCCAAATGGAGCATATGATATGTCAAAATGTTCATTGTGAAGTGCTCTACATGATGGTTGCTGTAGCATTCATGTTAGGTGTCATATTGCCATGTTAATCTTTGTTGCAAAAGTGCATTTGGCGGTTAAGTGCTGAAACTTGTTATGAGATCCTGATTTCACTTGCTCATTGCTATTGGTGTGTTTGTCTTCATGCCACATGCCTATATGTTTTAGAAGCACAATCATATGGTCTTTGCTGTGGTGCAATCCACTTTCCATGATATGCCTTGAGGTGACTTAAACAAGCTTGTAAACATGCCATGCCAATGTTGCTGTTTTATACTTAGTGAAAAAACTGCTAAGTCTGGAATCTGTTATAACCTGATGCTATGTTTGCTTGATGCCCCACTCAAATCCATGTTTGTTTTGGAGTGGCCAATGATCATGTCTTGTTGTCCATGTTATTGTCTATCCATTCATGCCCTTACTTGCACATATGGCCTGCTGTAGCTTATTTATTTCTTGCTCTCAAGTTGCTATAAATTTTAGTTGTCAGATTTTTACCAGCATGTTCAATTTGGTGGAACTTCTTGTTATTGATCCATGCCTCCTATGGAGTTTCTCCAATAGAGTTGTTTGATGCATGTTATGTCTACTTCATGTCCATGCTATTTATATGCTTAGTTGAGTTGATATGCTTGTGGTTTTGTGCCTCCGAAGGCAGCATCGTGATGATATTTTTTCCTTCCCAGATTTTGGCAAAGTCTGGATAACTTTCATGCAACTTGCCATGCTTGGTTAAATGTGTTCCAGCAAGCTTTTGGGTGTGTTCTACGTTCATGCTTGTTAAGTATCATGTCTATTTCACATCCATGCTTCTTGTTATCATGTTTGGGTGCTGTAGCATATATTTACCTTGCTCCAAAGTTGCTATGTGGCTGTTAACTTCAGCTTGTTGTTATATCTTGTTTCGTGTGTATGTGTTGAACCGTTGCTCCGTTTTGAGCGTGCCCTATATGAAACTTGTGTGGTTTTGCATGTAGAATCAGAATATCATGTTGTTTTCATGTTTGGAGTATGTTTGCTTGATGTTTGGGTGCATCTTGCACCGTTGCCATGCTTGACTTGTTTTGCTCATATCTTCTAGGCCGTAGCTCCGAATTAAACAAACTTTATAAGAAACTTGGCTAGAATTTCGTGTAGATCATCATGGTGCATGTTTACTTGCTGTTTAACAACTTGAACATAAGGTTTGTTCAGATCTAGACTAATTTCAAAACATGCATATGAGGGCTTACCGGATTTGTTATAGGTAGTTTCCGGCCTCATTTAAACTTGTTGGCTTGTGTTGTTCTTGTGTGCTTCATCCCTTGCGATGTTATGCATCATATAGACTTGTCTTGCATCATATTTGGTTGAGCATATTGTCATGTTCTTGTGTTGTGTGTTTACCGTGTTGTGTGCTTTCTTCTCGCTAGTTCTTTTCCGTTGCGATCGTGAGGATTCGTTCGACTTCACGTGGTTCGTCTTCGAGGCTTCTTCTTCGTCTTCTTCATGGACTCATTTCTTATTCCTTGCGGGATCTCAGGCAAGATGATCATAACGTTGGATACCTTTACTATCATTGCCATGCTTAGGGTCTCGATGCTATCGTTATATGTCGCGCTACCCATCTTTAATGTCGGCCCCTCTCCTTGTTGCCATGAAACCTCTAACCTTTGACCCCTTCCTAGCAAACCATTGTTTGGCTATGTTACCCGCTTGCTCAGCCCCTCTTATAGCGTTGTTAGTTGTAGGTGAAGATGAAGATCGTTCCATGTTGGAACTTGTTGTTGGAATATCACATTATGTCTTATATATATTAACACACCTATATACTGGGCATGGGTGGAAGGCTTGGCCTTTTGCTCGGTGTTTTGTTCCACTCATGCCACCTTAGGAGCCGATAAACCGGCGTTATGTTCCTTGATTTTGCGTTCCTTACACGGTTGGGTATATGGGGACCCCTTGACAGTTCGTCTTTGAATAAAACTCCTCCAGCAAGGCCCAACTTTGGTTTTAATTTGCAACATAATAAAAACTTAATTAATTAATTAATTGCATAGGGAGTTAGCGCTACCCGAGGATTCTTTCTACATACAGGGGGGCCTGTGCCGATGGTGTTGGTCCCAAACGGGGGTTCGACGGGGCCGCCACGGGGAAACTCGAGGAATCTTGCTCCCGTAAAATCGCCCATCCGGTCGTGGCCTGAGACGAGATACGCGCGGCTACTATCAGGGTGTCGACACACCGGGAGGTCTTGCTGGACTTGTTTTACCATTGTCGAAATGTCTTGTGCACTAGGATACCGAGCCTGATCGGATTGTCCTTAAGATAAGGGGTAATATTATAATTACTTCTGCTGATCGTGAGAGCTTGTGATGGGCTAAGTTGGGACACCCCTGCAGGGTTATGATCTTTCGAAATCCGTGTCCGCGGTTATGTGGCAGATTCGAATTTGTTAATGTCCGGTTGTAGAAAACTTGACAGAGGATCCGAAGTAAAACACACAACTGTGTGAGTAACCGTGACTGTCTCTTTTCACTTTGAGAAGAGAACACGGTGGGGTTATGTTTGACTCGTAGGTAGTTCGGGATCTTTAGCGATCACTACTAGTTTGCGATCGTTTGCGTAGAGGCTCACCTTATTCTTGTACTCGTAAGTTAGCCACCATACTTTTGCTTAGCCATTGCTGCAACCTCACCACTTTACTTCTTCCTACCCATTAAGCTTTGCTAGTCTTGTTACCCATGGTTATGGGATTGCTGAGTCCTCGTGGCTCACAAATACTACAACAACAATTGCAGGTGCAGGTTTCCGATGTCTTGACGTGAGAGCGATGATGTGACACCCCGAGACCGGTGCGCCAGGTGTCAGCTAGTTATTCGTAGACGTTGCCCTGTCATCTGCTTGCGTGTCGCTCTTTGCCTTGTCATCATGTGTGTTGCATCAGCATGTTTTCAAAACTTGCACCCGTCTGAGTCCCCTCATCCTTTCCGTTGTTCGTTCTGAGCCCAGACACACTCACACGCGCTCGCGGTGCCTCTGAATATTTATTTTATGAGTGGCCGTAAAACGTCCTCGGAATGGATTGAAACTTGGCGTGTGGTCTTATTATAGTGTAGACAGGCCGCCTGCCAAATTTCATCGCGTTCGGAGTTCGTTTGATAGCCCAACGGATATATATAGCGGCGCTAGTAGCCGGTATAAACGTCGGACGTTTTCGGTCTCCGAAAACCCCGCGGGACTCTCTCCCTCTCCTCTCACCTCAGCCCAACTACTTCTACACACCCCACTATTTTCCTCTAGGCCCAGCCTAGTCCCTCTCTGCTTTGGAGCCGTCCGATCGCGATCCAGTGGTCCGAAACGGCCCCAAAATCCCCTAAACCTAGCCTCCTACCCTATATAAACAACCCCCCTTCCTATTTTGGCATCCCTACCTTCTTCCCCTACCTCCTAGCAGCCTCCTCCTCGAAAACCGCGCCACCGGCAGCTTCCAGCCGCCTCCTCCTCGAATTCCGGCGACGGCCAGCCACGAACTGCCACTTGGCAGCCCGTAAGTGCAGGGCCGCCACCTGGGAAGTTCCTCGCCCAACACCCGCACGCCACCTGGCCTCCAGCGCCTTCCCTGCCGCCGTGGCCCGCGCGGGGCCCGACGGGCCCGCTCGCCCGAGGTGCTGCGCCCGAGCTGCTGGCCCGAGCCCCGCTCTCCCTCTCGAACGGCATCGTCCCCGCCGCCAACCTCCGCCGGCCCTTCGTCGGAGGAGCTCGCCGCCGTCGGCCCCGAGGCCGACCGCTCCGTCGCTCGCCTCCTCGGAGTTCCTCGCCTCCCGCCGGAGTGGCCCCCTCCGCCGGCCTCTGGGATCCCCACGCACCGGCCTCCTCCTTCCCTGCTCCGGCGTAGGAGCTCGCCAGAGTTTCACCTGCCGTCGCCGTCGTGGGAATGGAGCCCCGGCGTCAGATCCGGCCTCCCTCTCCATGGATCTGCCCGATCCAACCCCGTGTGCCCGATCCGCTCGCCGCCTGTGCCTCTGGCCGGTGGGCCCGCGCCAGCCGCCACCGACGGACGTGTCCGGGAGGAGCCCAGACATGTCCGCATTCCCTCTCCGTGCAGCTGCCATGTGGACCCCAGTCCGTCGGAAGTGTCCGCCCACTTCGGACATGTCCGTTTTCCTCGAGGTCCCTTTTTCTCTCTAAGTCCCTAAAAATGCATATAATGTTGCTATGTTTGCATGGGGATAACTTTTTGTGTGTATGTCCAAATTGAGTGAATGATATGTCAAAATGATCGTGGTGACATGCTCTACACTTTGTTCCATTGTGACATGCTCATTTGAGTTCATCTAGATGCTCTAATATCTGTTGCAAGAGTGCTACTTGTTATAAACTGGTGCTACTTGTTATTTTGTTGCCATGTCTAAGATATGATAACTGGGTGCATGTTTATCCAAATGATGCATATGATATGTCAAAATGTTCATCATGAGATGCTCTACATGTTGGTTGCTATAGCATGCATGTTAGAGTTCATTTTGCCATGTTTATCTCTGTTGCAAAAGTGCATGTGGCTGTTAGGTTTTGTAACTTGTTTGAGATGCTGATTTCAATTGCTCTTTGCTATTGATGTGTTTGTCCCCATGTCACATGCCCATATGTTTTAGATTCTCCATCATGTGTTCTTTGATTTGGTGCAAACCATTTGCCATGATATGCCTTGTGTTGACTTAAACATGCTTGTAAACATGCCATGATAATGTTACTGTTTTAACACTTGGTGAAATTTCACTAAGTCTGGAATTTGTCATATCCTGATGCTATGTTTGCTTGATGCCCTAGGCAAATCCATATTAGTTTTGGGGTGGCCATTGATCATTCCTTGTTGTATATGTTATTTTCTATTGATCCATGCCCTTGGCTTGCTGTAGCTTATTTAATTCTTGCCCCCAAGTTGCTATAAAATATTACTGTCAGGTTTTTAGTGTCATGATCAAAATGTTGTAGCTTGTTGCTATTGATCCATGCCTCCTATGGAGTTGCTCCAATGGAGTTGTTTGCCGTAGGATATGTATACTTCATGTCCATGCTTCTTGTTATGATGTTTGGGTGTTGTAGCTTATATATATCTTGCTCCAAAGTTGCTATGTGGCTGTTAACTTCAGCTTGTTGTTATATCTTGTTTCATGTGTATCTTTTGGCCCGTTGCTCCGTTTTGGGTGTGCCTTATATGAAACTTGTGTGATGTTGCATGTAGAATCATAATATCATATTGTTTTCATGTTTGGAGTGAGTTTGCTTGATGTTTGGGTGCATCTTGCACCGTTGCAATGCTTGTCTTGTTTTGCTCATATCTTCTAGGACGTAGCTCCGAATTAAACAAACTTTATATGAAACTTGACTAGAATTTCATGTAGATCATCATGGTGCATGCTAACCTGCTGTTTAACAACTTTAACTTAAGGTTTGTTCAGATCTGAACTAATTTCAAACTATGCATATGAGGACTTACCGGTTTTATTATATGTAGTTTCCGGCCTCATTTAAACTTGTTGACTTGTGTTGTTTTCTGTGCTTCCTACCTTGTCATGTATTGCATCATATATAGACTGTGTTGTTTTTCTGTGCTTCCTACCTTGCCATGTATTGCTTCCTGTATAGACTTGTCATGCATCATACCTTGCCATGTATTGCATCATATATAGACTGTGTTGTTTTTTCTGTGCTTCCTACCTTGCTATGTATTGCTTCCTGTATAGACTTGTCTTGCATCATACCTTGTCATGTATTGCATCATATATAGACTGTGTTGTTTTTCTGTGCTTCCTACCTTGCCATGTTTTGCTTCCTTTATATACTTGTAGTGCATCCTATATAGAAATGTCTTGCATCATACTTGGTTGAGCATATTGTCATGTCTCGTGTGGTGTGTTTACCGTGTTGCTTGCTTCTTCTCGTTAGTGCTTGTTCCGTTGCGATCGTGAGGATTCGTTCGTCTACCCGTGGTTCTTCTTCAAGGCTTCTTCTCCGTCTTCTTCATGGATATGTTCTTCTTCCTTGCGGGATCTCAGGCAAGATGACCATACCCTTGGATACCTTTACTATAATTGCCTTTGCTTAGTTGTCTCGATGCTATTGTTATATGTCGTGCTACCCATCTTATTGTCAGCCCCTCTCCTTGTTGCGTCATGTATAATTTGAGTCTTTGCTTGTGGTGAATAAAAATATAGTCCCGAGTATAGTTACCGATAGATGAAGACGAAAGAGGGGATGCCTTCCCGGGGCATCCCCAAGCTTAGGCTTTTGGTTGTCCTTGAATTTTACCTTGGGGTGCCTTGGGCATCCCCAAGCTTAGGCTCTTGCCACTCTTTGTTCCATAGTCCATCAAAGCAATACTCAAAACTTGAAAACTTCACAACACAAAACTTAGACAAAAATCTTGTGAGCTCCATTAGTATAAGAAAACAAACCACCACTCAAAGGTACTGTAATGAACTCATTCTTTGTTTATATTGGTGTTAAACCTACTATATTCCAACTTCTCTATGATTCATATCCTCCAATACTACTCATAGATTCATCAAAATAAGCAAAAAAAACACGAAAAACAGAATCTGTCAAAAAAAGAACAGTCTGTAGTA
Source organism: Secale cereale (assembly GCA_902687465.1). Classification (NCBI taxonomy): domain Eukaryota; kingdom Viridiplantae; phylum Streptophyta; class Magnoliopsida; order Poales; family Poaceae; genus Secale; species Secale cereale. The sequence continues at coordinate 725,181,500 of LR738711.1, forward strand.
ATCTGTAACTTTCGCATTCTTCTGTAACTCCAAAAAATTGAAATAAATTGGTAAACGTGAGGAATTTGTCTATTAATCATCTGCAAAAAGAATCAACTAAATAGCACACTCCAGTAAAATCTGGTGACTATTCTAGTGAGCGCTAACATTTCTGTTTTTTATAGCAAGATCATATAAACCTCACACAAGTCTTCCCAAAGGTTCTACGTGGCACAAACACTAATTAAAACACAAAACCACATCTAAATAGAAGCTAGATTCAATATTTATTCCTAAACATAAGCAAAGAAAATTGTGTTGCCTCCCAACAAGCGCTATCGTTTAACGCCCCTAGCTCTAGGCATGGTACAAGGATAGATCTAGGTATTGCCATCTTTGCAAGGCAATCCATAAGTGGCTCTCATAATGGATTCATAAGGTAATTTAATTTTCTTTCTAGGAAAGTGTTCCATGCCTTTCCTTAACAGAAATTGGAATATAATATTTCCTTCTTTCATATCAATAATTGCACCAATCGTTCTAAGGAAAGGTCTACCAAGAATAATAGGACATGAAGGATTGCAATCTATATCAAGAACAATGAAATCTACGGGCACATAATTCCTATTGGAAACAATAAGAACATCATTAATCCTTCCTATAGGTTTCTTAATGGTAGAATCCGCAAGATGCAAATTTAAAGAGCAATCATCAAGCTCATGGAAACCTAACAAATCACACAAAGTTTTTGGGATAGTGGAAACACTTGCACCCAAATCACACAAAGCAAAGCATTCATGATCTTTAATTTTAATTTTAATAGTAGGTTCCCACTCATCATAAAGCTTTCTAGGGATAGAAACTTCTAATTCAAGTTTTTCTTCATAAGATTGCATCAAAGCATCAACTATGTGTTTGGTAAAAGCTTTATTTTGACTATAAGCATGCAGAGAGTTTAGTACGGATTGCAACAAGGAAATACAATCAATCAAAGAGCAATTATCATAATTGAATCCCTTGAAATCCAAAGTAGTGGGTTCATCACTATGCAAAGTTTTAATCTCTTCAATCCCACTTTTAACAATTTTAGCATCAAGATCTAAAAACTCTGAATCATTGGGACGCCTTTTAATTAAAGTAGACTCATCTCCAATCCCATCTTTATCAAGATTCGTAGTAGAAAACAAGGATCTAATAGGAGACACATCAATAACTTTCAGATCTTCATATTTATTTTCATGATAACTAGAAGAACACTCTTTTATATAGCTCTCTTTTTTAGCACGCATCCTAGCGGTTCTTTCTTTGCATTCATCAATGGATATTCTCATGGCTTTGAGAGACTCATTGATATCATGCTTAGGTGGAATATATCTAAGTTTCAAAGAATGAACATCAAGAGTAATTCTATCCACACTTCTAGCCAATTCATCAATCTTAAGCAATTTTTCTTCAAGCAAAGCATTGATATTCTTTTGCGAATTCATAAACTCCATAACACTAGTTTCAAATTCAGAAGGCATCTTTCCATAAGAGTTATTGTAGGAATTACCATAATTATTAGAGGAATTACTAGGAAAAGGCCTAGGATTAAAGTTTCCTCTATAATCATTGTTACCAAAATTATTCCTACCAACAAAATTCACATCCAAAGATTTATTATTATTTTCAATCAACGTGGATAAAGGCATATCATTAGGATCAGAAGAAGCACTCTTAGCAGCAAATAATTTCATAAGTTCATCCATCTTTCCACTCAAAACACTAATCTCTTCAATAGCATGCACCTTTTTACTAGTAGATCTTTCGGTGTGCCATTGAGAATAATTAACCATAATATTATCTAGGAGTTTGGTAGTTTTCATGAAAATGCCTCCTGCGGCCGAATCTAAAAGATTTCTAGAAGCAAAATTCAAGCCAACATAAAACTTTTGAATAATCATCCATAAGTTCAAACCATGCGTAGGGTAATTACGTATCATTAATTTCATTCTCTCCCAAGCTTGTGCAACATGCTCATGGTCTAGTTGCTTAAAATTTATAATATCGTTTCTAAGAGAGATGATCTTAGTAGGAGGAAAATACTTAGAGATAAAAGCATCTTTGCACTTATTCCACGAATCAATACAATTTCTAGGCAAAGAGGAAAACCAAGTTTTAGCACGATCAATAAGTGAAATAACTTCAAATTAACAATATCATTATCCATCTCGCTCTTCTTTTGCATATCACACAAATCAACAAAGTTGTTTAGATGGGTAGCGACATCTTCACTAGGAAGGCCGGAAAATTGATCTTCCATAACAAGATTCAACAGAGCAGCATTGATCTCACAAGATTCAACATCGGTAATAGGAGAAATCGGAGTGCTAATAAAATCATAATTGTTGGTATTGGAGAAGTCACACAATTTGGTATTGTTCTGAGCCATTGTGACAAGCAAGCGATCCAACACACAAGCAAACAAGAAACAAGCGAACGATAAACACACGGCAAAAAGAAGGGCTAATAAAACGGCAAGGGTGAAGTGGGGGAGAGGAAAACGGGAGGCAAATAAATGTAATGCGAAGGATAAGGTTTGTGATAGGTACTTGGTATATGAATTTTGCATAAGCCTCCCCGGCAACGGCGCCAGAAATTCTTCTTGCTACTTCTCGAGCTTGTGTTGTATTCCCTCGAAGAGGAAAGGGTGATGCAGCACAATAGCGTAAGTATTTCCCTCAGTTTTGAGAACCAAGGTATCAATCCAGTAGGGGACCACGCGCGAGTCCCTCGCACCTGCACAAACAAATAAGAACTTCGCAGCCAACGCGATAACGGGTTGTCAATCCCTTTATGGTCACTTACGAAAGTGAGATCTAATAGATATGATAGTTTGATATTTTTGGTATTTTTGGATATAAGAACAGAAAGGAAAAACGGTAAAGTAAAGTAGATTGTAGATTGATATGTTGAGAATAGACCCGGGGGGCATAGGTTTCACTAGCGGCTTCTCTCACGATAGCAGAATTCTACGATGGGTGAACGAATTGCTGTCGAGCAATTGATAGAAAAGCGAATAATTATGAGAATATCTAGGCATGATCATTATATATAGGCATCACGTCCGAGTCAAGTAGACCGAAACGATTCTACATCTACTACTATTACTCCACACATTGACCGTTTTCAGCATGCATCTAGAGTATTAAGTTCATAAGAACAGAGTAACGCGTTAAGCAAGATGACATGATGTAGAGGGATAAACTCAAGAAATATGATATAAACCCCATCTTTTTATCCTCGATGGCAACAATACAATACGTGCCTTGCTGCCCCTACTGTCGCTGGGAAAGGACACCGCAAGATTGAACCCACAGCCAAGCACTTCTCCCATTTCAAGAACTATAGATCTAATAGGCCAAACCAAACCGATAATTCAAAGAGACTTGCAAGGATATTATAATCACACATAAAAGAATTCAGAAAAGAACCAAATATTTCTCATAGATAATCTTCATCATAAACCCACAATTCATCGGATCTCGACAAACACACAGCAAAAAAGATTACATCGAATAGATATCCTCGAAGACCGAGGAGAACTTGGTATTGAGATCCAAAAATAGAGAAGAAGCCATCTAGGTACTAACTATGGACCCGAAGGTCTGTCGCAAACTACTCACAACTCATGGTGAGGCGATGGTGTTGATGTAGAAGCACTCCATGGAAGATCCCCCCTCCGGCGGAGCTCAGGAACAGGCCCTAAGATGGGATTTCACGGGAACAGAAGGTTGCGGCGGTGGAATTAGGGTTTTTTCTGTTCGTCTGATGTTTTCAGGGTACATGGTTATATATAGGAGGAAGGAGGGCATCGGGGGACCAACGTGGGGCCCACGAGGCAGGGGGCGCGCCCCCACCCTCGTGTACGCCACGTGTGCCTTATTCCATGGTTCTCAAGTCTCCCATGAAGATATCGCTCCAAAAATTTATCTCCCGAAGGTTTCATTCCGTTTGGACTCTGTTTGATATTCCTTTTCCGTAAAACCCTGAAATAGGAAAAAAACATCAATCTGGACTGGGCCTTTGGGTTAATAGGTTAGTCCCAAAAATAATATAAAAGTGTATAATAAAGCCCATTAAACATACAAAACATCATATATAATAGCATGGAACAATAAAAAATTATAGATACGTTGGAGACGTATCAGGCTGCTGTCGCCGCAGAATAACAGGGGGTCTGGGTGAGTAGAGGGATGGCCTGACCAGTGGTGGGAGTAGTAGGGGGGCAGTGAGGCCTCCGCGGCATCGCAGCCGGCCACGGGAGGTAGGAGCTCGAGGCACGACCGGCGCTATTTGGGCGACTGGAGCAAGAAGAACAGAGGTTGAAAAAGCACTACGGCCGTTGGATGGACATCGTACAATCAGTGGAGCTAGAATTGTGCATATTGACTAAGTTGACAAAGCCCTCCGTCCACGTCAACTTAGTAGGCCCACAAGTCAGCCTCCCACTATACTCGGTCCCAACTAGCAGGGGGAGTATTCATTTTTTGTGCGTAATAAGGAAGCAGTTCCGGTGGGTTCGAGCTGACAGCGGGGGGAACGTTTTTTCGCGAAATACGGTGGCCCGTCCGGCGGGTCCCAGCAGTCAGGGGGAAACGTTTTTTCGCCAAATACGATGGCCCGTCCGGTGGGTCCCTACTGTCAGGTGGAGGAATAATTATTTTCCGCGTAATAAGGAGGCACTTCCTTGCGGCTACCGTGGACCCAGCTGTCAGCCTCTCCACGATATTACTCTTCCGATTAAGTCATTCCTTGACCACGTTGACCAGGCCTAGCCGAGAGCACCAGGGCGGTGGACGACAGCGAGGCCTAGGAAGGGGACGACGCGGAGCCCGCGAAGACGCGACAGTGGATGCCCACGCGGAGAGGAGTACGAGGGTTCACTGGTTCGACTGCGGTGTGAGGCTGTCGTCGCCGCAGAATAACATCGGGTGTGGATGAGTAGAGGGATGACCTGGCCAGCGGTGGGAGTAGTAGGGGGCGATGAGGCCTCCGCGACATCACAGCCGGCCACGGGAGGCAGGAGCACGAGCCACGACTGGCGCTGGTTTGGGCGGCTGGAGCAAGAAGACGAGAGGTTGAAGAAGCACTACGGTCGTTGGATGGACATCGTACGGTCAATGGAGCTAGAATCGTGCATATTGACTAAGTTGACAAAGCCCTCCATCCCCGTCAACTTAGTATGCCCACAAGTCACCCTCCCACTATACTGGGTCCCGGCTAGCAGGGGGAGTATTCATTTTTTTGTGCGTAATAAGGAGGCACTTCCGGTGGGTCCGAGCTGACAGCGGGGGGAACTTTTTTTCGTGAAATATGGTGGCCCGTCCGGTGGGTCCCAGCAATCAGGGGGGAAAGTTTTTTTCGCCAAATATGGTGGCCTGTCCGGTGGGTCCCTACTTTCATGTGGAGGAATAATTATTTTCCGCGTAATAAGGAGGCACTTCCTTGCGGTTGCCGTGGACCCAGCTGTCAGCCTCTCCACAATAGTACTCTTCCAATTAAGTCGTTCCTTGACCACGTTGACCAGGCCTAGCCGAGAGCACCAGTGCGATGGATGACGGTGAGGCCTAGGAAGGGGACGACGTGGAGCCGGGGAAGACGCGGCAGTGGATGCCCACGCGGAAAGGAGTACGAGGGTTCACTGGTTCGGCTGCGGTGTGAGGCTGCCGTCGCCACAGAATAATAGGGGGTGTGGGTGAGTAGAGGGATGGCCTGGCCAGCGGTGGGAGTAGTAGGGGCGGTGAGGCCTCCGCGCCATCGCAGCCGGCCACGGGAGGCAAGAGCACGAGGCACGGTCGGCGCTGTTTTGGGCGGCTGGAGCAAAAAGACCAGAGGTTGAAGAAGGACTACAGTCATTGGATGGATATCGTACGGTCAATAGAGCTAGAATCGTGCATATTGACTAAGTTGACAAAGCCCTCCGTCCCCGTCAACTTAGTAGGCCCACAAGTCAGCCTCCCACTATGCTGGGTCCCAGCTAGCAGCGGGAGTATTCATTTTTTGTGCGAAATAAGGAGGCACTTCCGGTGGGTCCGAGCTGACAGCGGGGGGGACGTTTTTTTCGCGAAATACGGTGGCCCGTCCGGTGGGTCCCAGCAGTCAGGGGGGAAACATTTTTTCGCCAAATACGGTGGCCCGTCCGATGGGTCCCTACTGTCAGGTGGAGGAATAATTATTTTCCGCGTAATAAGGAGGCACTTCCTTGCGGCTGTCGTGGACCCAGCTGTCAGCCTCTCCATGACAGTACTCTTCCGATTAAGTCGTTCCTTAACCACGTTGACCAAGTCGCGCCGAGAGCACCATGTCGGTGGACGACGGCGAGGCCTATGAAGGGAACGACGCGGAGCCGGGGAAGACGCGGCAGTGGATCCCCACACGGAGAGGAGTGCGATGGTTCACTGGTTCGGCTGCGGTGTGAGGCTGCCGTCGCCGCAGAAGAACAGGGGGTGTGGGTGAGTAGAGGGATGCCCTGGCCAGCGGTGGGAGTAGTAGGGGCGGTGAGGCCTGCACGGGAGGCGGGAGTAGGCGGCCCCGCCGGCGCTGGATTTGGCGGTTAGAGCAAGAAGATCAGAGATTGAAGAAACACGACGGCCATTGGATTGACATCCAACGGTTACGTCTGCTAGAATCGTTTGTTGATGTATATAATAACTAAAAAATTCTTGCATACGCATCAACTTACCCATCAGTCAGACCATTCCCACTTTTTTTTAATAATTTATATATATCTCATTGCGACTACTTATGCAATTTATTGCAGCACTTTTTTTTAGTTTGGCCAGGGCCAATTTCGCATATTTCTGTGGGTTCCAAACTATTTTTAATACCGAAATGTCGAGCCAGATTTAAAGTACTTTGAAGATATACTTAAATTAGGTTAATGCCTAGTGAAATAGGAATATGAAAATATGAAAAAATTCAGAAATTATAAAGTAATAGCCAATTTGTCATCTGTTATTATATTTACAACCAATTTCATATGACTTTCAAGATTTGCAGGCGTCTTGAAAGAGTTGCAGCCCATCAGGGCGTAGAAAATTAAATAGGCCTGGATTGGGTATTATTCAGAAAAAATAAACTGGGCTCATTTTACACTCTGTTAAAAGTACAGTCCATTTTCTAGGTAGGACAACGATTAATAATTTCAACCAACCGTTCAAGACAGAATTCAATAAAATTTCCCACATTTTGATGGGATCCGAAATATTTTTATCCCGAAATTTCTAGTCAAATTAAATATAAATATGTATTACGTAAAAATCTAACGAAACATTGCACGCGCAACAATTAAAAATTAAGATTTTCAAAATCCATAAATAATATTTTATAAACTAATTTCATGCTTGGTGCATTTTTTATAGTTACTGCCCAGTTTTTATAATTACATCCCATTTATTATTATTTTTAAAGCTCATTTTCCTATTAAGCCTAATGCATCCCTCCTAGGAAAGATTTGCAGCCCAGCAGGACGGAGAATAACAAGTTGACCTTGCCTGGGTATTCCTCAAAAAAACGTATAGCTGGGCTAGCCATTTTCATCTTGAAAAAAATTAATATCTCGGCTCGATATATGTCCTGGGATAGACGGGCCACAGCCCGCCCAGTTAATACCCTGCTCTCCTCTGAACAACAACGAAAACATCGCCAAGAAAAACTCTGCAATGATCACGCCTCAAAAACACAAATACTGCTCGAGCTGCTTGGTCCCAGCTGTCGGCCGCACCTTGTGCAGTTATCCCGTTTATATTGACTACGTAGGTTGACAATGGTGTGGGACCGTGATGTCAGGAAACCAGGAGGAAACAAAAAAAATAGTTGTACATAATAAGAAGGCACTAGCGTACGTACGGCCATGGCCCGAGTGGGTCCCTACTGTCAATCAGTCAAAATAAAGTCATCTCCTGAATCCTCATGTTCATTCACCATGTTAACAATGCTCGACGCCACGGCGAGCGCAACAACTCGAAGGACGACGGAGAGGGCCTCACGGGCCCTACGGATGGTCTGATACAGTTCCAGCTGCTCATCCAGGAAGCCAGGATCATCGGACACCTATGAGCATTTTCAAGAGACTGAGACGGCATGAAACGGTAAGGCCGCGCTTGAGAGCTCTGGTTTATTTCACACATGTATTAAGATACAAGTGTAATTTACTCATCATCGGAAACAACGCGTAAAATACATGCGTAATGAAACCGAGGGCCCGAGGTCTATAAGTAAAACCGGCGGGTTACGCGTGTAATTTGAGAGACCGGTGTATATTTTTACTAGTCGAAAACGACCAACCAAGCACTTCACCCGAGACCATCTGCTTTTATTTACAAGCGTCAATTTTACAAGCGGTTTTGGTTGGAAAACGACGATCCAATCACGGCCTAAGATGATGAGTTGGTCAGAAGATCATATGGTTTCACGTCTAACCTACCTGACTTGTCGTATAGGCTATGAATGAAACATAAGACGATGAACTTCTTAAGTATGGAAACAAAAAAAGAGGATGATCTTCCTAACAAGCAAATCACTGGCATTAGATCGACATGCAAAACAATACGAAGCATTATTCTCAGGAGGCACGGTGAACAGCTCGTGATGCCGCATGCCACAACATTCCAAGCTCAACTTTGCAATCAAACACAAGGCCTGGCATTACATAGACAATATTCAGAACAAACTCTTAAAATATCTTAGATAAGTCAACATTCATGTGACTATGCATCTAAGCAGAGTAAGTATTTACTTCTGGACTGAACACAGGAATAGGAAAAAACGATCGACGTTGGTCACAACAAAGGGCGTCCCACTCAAAAATATCAAATGCATGTCATCTGGCTAACATCAATGAGCAAAAATTGACAAGGTTTTCCAATTCCGATATATTAAACTAATGTCAACTTTGACAAGCTTTTCCCATTCAAAATATGTAATGCCTATGATTGTGGAACAGGCAGGGTCTGTCAGCAGTTTGTCATCTGATAGTCCGGTGGCTCAAGGTGACGACGAATGATTAGAGAACCATTCGATGTATTGTGCATGATGAAGTATTTTTATGGAGGACACGAACCATCTGAACATTTTGTGCAGTTCCACTAAAATCAAGCTGAGCATCCCTGTGGATTTCGTATTTATATGCTGCCAGAAAACAAAGACACATCAGCACACACATGAATATTGGCCCCAGTGTCAACCCACCAATCGGTAGACGAACAAACTGAAAGTACGGTAAACAGATTACCATACCTAGATGCCCCATCATTGTTTCTTAGAATGACATTGACAGATTTGGAGTCCTGTCCTGGCTTCCTGTACTTGTTTAGGCACTTTTTGCCCAGAGCACTCCACGTGTTGTAGAGTTTCCTATGCTCTCTGCAGACTAGTCATGTCACCAGCTTCTACTAATACTCTGTAAAGCTTCTCGATCATTCCTTGTGTAATGTAGCACAAACAGTGACTGCTTCTTTCTGCAAAGTGGTAAGACCAACTGGACCCACTAATGCAGCAGTTTGCCTTAGACACATTGGCTCCTTTTGTGCAGTTATCCTAAAATCAAAGTCGGAATAAAACCGAGCTTTAATTTTGATATCCCTGTATGCAACAAAAGGTATAAGGGAAACAATTAATGAGAAATAACGGTTGATGACTTGTACTCCTAGAAGAAAAACATCTACTGATCTACCTTATCTTAATGGGAAACAAAGCAGGAGAGTAGCAATTCTCAATCAGTGTGATTCATTCATATTAACTGAGACACTATCTTAACAATGCCTTGTTTCAACATGTATAAAGAACGACAAAGCAGAAAAGTATCATTCCTAAACATGTACTCCAGCCGATCCCTAACAGAAATGGTACTCCCGTCGATTCCTAACAAGTGTTGCAGTTTTGAACTAAGATTCACTAGTTAATTATTAGGAAAGTCGGTACTGACCTTTCAGGACCAAGATTTGAAATAACCCGTGAGGAAGACCTCAAACAGATCTCAACACATATATGGAAATCCGGTCTCATTTTATGCAGTTCCACCAAAATTAAGCGAAGCAAAATGTCGCAATAGCAACAAGTTGAATAGATATCCCTATTTTAATAGAGGCAAAAATGGAATCAATTACTGTCCAATAAAGGAGGATGAAACATGCGGCCACAAAAATGGTAATCCCGCCAATCCCTAACAAGTGTTGCAGTTTTGAAATAAGATTCAGTAGTTAATTCTGAGAGTGGCATTGCTTAATTTTACGAGCGGCATTATATTAACAAAAAACATAAACAATTCCAAGGGAGAGTGGGCGCAACAACATGTGCTTCCATCTACTTATAAAGGGGTGATGCAGATTTTATTTAAAACAGTACCAATACAAGTAGCACAACATCTCAAAACACACTGCACGATCATGTGGATGGGACATGGGACATGCCAGCACCATGTGCGTCCACACGTATAAATGGGTGATGCAGAGTATGTAGCCAAGCAGCATATCTGCATTGGTCCCATATTTGTTCTAGTCCTGCACAAACTACCCGACCCCCCAGTTTCTTTCCCTTTTCAACAAAGAGTTCATTTCCTTACATATGTGTGTACTGGTTACCCCCTTTTTCCCTTTTCGACCAACAAAACGGCTGGATAGCTAGTCTATACTACTTTCCCTCCCTCCTTTTCTCATTGAACCACGTCCAAGATTCATGCTCCACCCCACCGCACCCTTCTTTCCTCTTTGAACCAAGACCTAGATTCGACTACAGAATCGAAAAAGATCATCATGCAGCTAGACCAATGATGGTTTCAAAGAAACTTATACCTTAGGGTCGTCGGGATGTGGCAAGGCGTGCGGCGGGAGGTCGGATATGCCCACACTACGTACGGAAGCGAGGAAGAAGGGGTCGGTGGCCCTCCCGCATAGGCGCTGGGTGAAACAGAAAAGTGTAGCCGGCAGTGAATTGCCTCCCTCGCCGAAGGCGATAGAGTGAATGTTGCACCTCCTCCCCTTCCCGGTGCGACGGGATCCGGACGCCTCCTTCGCCAGCTGTGAGGGGGGTGAGAGAGACAAAGGCCACAACACAGTCTTGTTTAGTTCTGGTGAAGAGGGTGAGAGACAGTGAATATAGCAAACCCTAGGAAAGGAACGCTGACCCTCAAGCGTGTATATATATATGTAGTGCCACAAGAGTGTGGAGAGTGCAAACCCTAGAGAACAAGCGCTGAGGCTCCCGCTTATATATATACTGTAGTACGGACTGAGCTTCGGTGCCTTAACTACACCTGCTTTTGGCTGTATGACAGGTGGGCCAGCCACATTTTGGGCCCACCTATCATAAACCCAAAGGTAGGTGCACTAAAGTCAATGAAGTTGCGTCCATATAGTACTCGTGTATATGACTAATATATAGCGGAGTGGTTTTCTTATTCTCTCCATAACAATCGTTTTAAATTGTGTAAGTACGAAACGAAACTCTTTATTTAACGTACCAGTGAAGAAAACTACTACGTACTTCCGATGAACTAACAATCCAAGCGTCCTGGTCGCACTTCCCGTCCTTCACGTGCGGTACACTACCCTCCCTTAAGTGAACAACCACACATGTGCCAGATTATCGGAAACGTGTGAGAGTGTGTACAAATAAAGAATTTTAATTTCAATTATCGGAAAAGTTTGAGAGTATGTATAGTTTTCCCTCTCTAATAATTATGGTTTGTTGTGTTCGGCCTAAACTTGGTCAAACTTTACAAAGTTTGACTTCAGTCAAATCTAATATGCGGAGTAAATAAAAATGGAGGGCTACTAGGTTCATCCGGCTTTTTAGTCCACACCATTTTTTAATCAAAGTTAATAGATGGACAAATAAAATTACAGGGGAGCTGGAGACAAAGTTGTGAGAAGGCTTAGAAATCAATACAAAATTTATGCTCTTAGTACCAACGTTGATCCTTCTTCGAGGAAACATTTGGTTCATAGCCAATTGTGTGATAAAATTGCACCAACGTGAAAGACGATTGCATCTCCAATGCAGCCAAGGTGAACTAACGAAGGATATCATCTTTGTGGGTAACAAGCAAAGAGCACTGATGGAAGACAGCTTGTTTTTCATTGAAAATCGATCAGCTTCACCAACCGACGCAACCATGAGGTGCAACCATGAGCATCGATAGGTCATCGTGGTGATGCATCATCCATTTGGCATCAAGTTTGGGTGAGGCACCTATGAAGTTCGACAAATCCTCACTGTAGTGTCAGGCCCAATATGCGGTTCTATCCCGATCACGTGACACTTACGTGATTGGGGCACAACCGCATTTCGGGCGCTTGGCAAGATGGATAACATTACATCGTACCATTACAAACATACATGGGGGATACAACAATACATACAAGTCACATGAATACAACAACATCAATACAAGGCATCCGGATGCAAACATGAAAAGCACTACGACATCCATCTGCTCTCCCAGGCTGCCGACCCAGAACCTAACCCAAGACTGAAGAAGAAGAAGAAAGAACACCAACACAACGATCATCTGTCAGGCCCAAGATGCGATTCTATCCCGATCACGTGACACTTTCGTGATTGGGCAAAACCACATTTCGGGCGCTTAGCAAGATGGATATCATTACATCATACCATTACATACATACATGGGGGATACAACAATACATACAAGTCACATGAATACATCAACATCAATACAAAGTATCCGACTACGGATACAAACAAGAAAAGCACAAAGACATCCATCTGCTATCCCAGGCTGCCGACCCGGAACCTAACCCAAGACTGAAGAAGCAGAAGTAGAAAGAACTCCAAACAACGAACAACGCTCTCACGTCGAATCATCGGAAACCTGCACCTGCAACTGTTGTTGTAGTATCTGTGAGCCACGAGGACTCAGCAATCCCATAACCATGGGTAACAAGACTATCAAAGCTTAATGGGTAGGAAGAGGTAAAGTGGTGAGGTTGCAGCAGCGGCTAAGCAATATATATAGTGGCTAACTTACGAGTACAAGAATAAGACGAGCATCTACCCAAATGGTCGCAACTAGTAGTGATCGCTAAAGATCGTGAACTACCTACGAGTCAAACATAACCCCACCATGTTCTCTTCTCAAAGTGAAAAGAGACAGTCACGGTTACTCACACAGTTGTGTGTTTTACTTCGGATCCTCTGTCAAGTTTTCTACAACCGGACATTAACAAATTCCAATCTGCCACATAACCGCTGGCTCGTCTTTCAAAAGATTATAACCCTGCAAGGGTGTCCCAACTTAGCCCATCACAAGCTCTCACGATCAGCTGAAGTGATAAATATAATATTATCACCCCTTATCTTAGGGACAATCTGATCAGGCTCGGCATCCCGGTGCACAAGACATTTCGACAATGGTAAAACAAGTCCAGCAAGACCTCCCGGCGTGCCGACACCCTGATAGTAGCCACGCGTATCTCGTCTCAGGCCACGTCCGGATGAGCTATGGTTACAGCGACCAGATACCCCAAGTTTCCAAGGGGCTGCGCTGCAAGTTGCTCTATTTGGGACCAACACCATCAGCACAGCCCCCCGGCTATGTTGAAGAATCCCCGGGGACGCGACCCCCTATGCAATTTTAATTAGTTAATTAAGTTGTTATTATGAGGCAAATTAAAACCAATGTTGGGCCTTGCTGGAGGAGTTTTATTCAAAGACGAAGTGTCAAGGGGTCCCCATATACCCAACCGTGTAAGGAACGCAAAATCAAGGAACATAATGCCGGTTTATCGGCGCCTAAGGTGGCATGAGTGGAACAAAAACACCGAGCAAAAGGCCAAGCCTTCCACCCATGCCCAGTATATAGGTGTGTTAATAATAATAATAGATATTGTGATATTCCAACAACAAGTTCCCTCCTGGAACGATCTTCATCTTCACCAGCCAAACGATGGTCTTTGCTAGGAAGGTGTCAAAGGTTAGAGGTTTCATGGCAACAAGGAGAGGGGCTGACAATAAGATGGGTAGCGCGAAATATAACGATAGCATCGAGACAACTAAGCAAAGGCAATGATAGTAAAGGTATCCAAGGGTATGGTCATCTTGCCTGAGATCCCGCAAGGAAGAAGAACGGATCCATGAAGAAGACGGAGAAGAAGCCTTGAAGAAGAACCACGGGTAGATGAACAAATCCTCACGATCGCAACGGAACAAGCACTAACGAGAAGAAGCAAGCAACACGGTAAACACACCACACGAGACATGACAATATGCTCAACCAAGTATGATGCAAGACAGTTCTATATAGGATGCACTACAGGTCTATAAAGGAAGCAGAACATGGCAAGGTAGGAAGCACAGAATAACAACACAGTCTATATATGATGCAATACATGGCAAGGTATGATGCAAGACAAGTCTATACAGGAAGCAATACATGGCAAGGTAGGAAGCACAGAAAAAACAACACAGTCTATATATGATGCAATATATGGCAAGGTATGATGCATGACTAGTCTATACAGGAAGCAATACATGGCAAGGTAGGAAGCATAGAAAAACAACACAGTCTATATATGATGCAATACATGACAAGGTAGGAAGCACAGAAAAACAACACAAGTCAACAAGTTTAAAAGAGGCCGGAAACTACATATAATAAAACCGGTAAGTCCTCATATGCATAGTTAGAAATTAGTTCAGATCTGAACAAACCTTAAGTTAAAGTTGTTAAACAGCAGGTTATCATGCACCATGATGATCTACACGAAATTCTAGTCAAGTTTCATATAAAGTTTGTTTAATTCGGAGCTACGACCTAGAAGATATGAGCAAAACAAGACAAGCATGGCAAGGGTGCAATATGCACCCAAACATCAAGCAAACTCACTCCAAACATGAAAACAATATGATATTATGATTCTACATGCAAAATCACACAAGTTTCATATAAGGCACACCCAAAACGGAGCAACGGGCCAAAAGATACACATGAAACAAGATATAACAACAAGCATATGAGGTAGCAACTTTGGAGCAAGATATATATAAGCTACAGCATCCAAACATCATAACAAGAAGCATGGACATGAAGTAGACATATCCCACAGCAAACAACTCCATTGGAGCAACTCCATAGGAGGCATGGATCAATAGCAACAAGCTACAACATTTTGATCATGACACTAAAAACCTGACAGTAATATTTTATAGCAACTTGGGAGCAAGAATTAAATAAGCTACAGCAAGCCAAGGTTATGGATCAATAGACAATAAGATATACAACAAGGAATGATCAATGGCCACCCCAAAACCAACATGGATTTGCCTAGGGCATCAAGCAAACATAGCATCAGGATATGACAGATTCCAGACTTAGTGAAATTTCACTAAGTGTTAAAACAGTAACATTATCATGGCATGTTTACAAGCATGTTTAAGTCAACACAAGGCATGTCATGGCAAATGGTTTGCACCACAGCAAAGAATACATGATCGAGAATCTAAAACATATGGGCATGTGACATGGGGACAAACACATCAATAGCAAAGAGCAATTGAAATCAGCATCTCAAACAAGTTACAAAACCTAACAGCCACATGCACTTTTGCAATAGAGATAAACATGGCAAAATGAACTCTAATGTGCATGCTATTGCAACCAACGTGTAGAGCATCTCATGATGAACATATTGACATATCATATGCATCATTTGGATAAACATGCACCAAGTTATCATATCTCAAACATGGCAACAAAATAACAAGTAGCAGCAGTTTATAACAAGTAGCACTCTTGCAACAGATATTAGAGCATCTAGATGAACTCAAATGAGCATGGCACAATGGAACAAAGTGTAGAGCATGTCACCACGCTCATTTTGACATATCATTCACTCAATTTGGACATACACACAAAAAGTTATCCCCATGCAAACATAGCAACATTATATGCATTTTTAGGGACTTAGAGAGAAAAAGGGACCTCGAGGAAAACGGACATGTCCAAAGTGGGCGGACACTTCCGACGGACTGGGGTCCACATGGCAGCCGCACCGAGAGGGAAGGCGGACATGTCCGGGCTCCTCCCGGACACGTCCGTCGGTGGCGGCTGGCGCGGGCCCACCGGCCAGAGGCACAGGCGGCGAGCAGATCGGGCACAGGGGGGTGGATCGGGCAGATCCATGGAGAGGGAGGCCGGATCCGACGCCAGGGCTCCATTCCCACGACGGCGGCGGCAGGCGAAACTCCGGCGAGCTCCTACGCCGGAGCAGGGAAGGAGGAGGCCGGCGCGTGGGGAACCTAGAGGCCGGCGGAGGGGGCCACTCCGGCGGGCGGCGAGGAACTCCGGGGAAGCGAGCGGCGGAGCGGTTGGCCTCGGGGCCGACGGCGGCGAGCTCCTCCGACGAAGGGCCGACGGAGGTTGGCAGCGGGGACGATGCCGTTCGAGAGGGAGAGCGGGGCTCGGGCGAGCAGCTCGCGGGCGCAGCGCCTCGGGCGAGCGGGCGGCGAACGGGCCCGTCAGGCCCCGCGCGGGCCTGGCGGGCCGTGGCAGCGGGGAAGGCGCTAGAGGCCAGGTGGCGTGCGGGCGTTGGGTGAGGAACTGCCCAGGTGGCGGCTGGCCACTCAAGGGCTGCCAAGTGGCAGTTCGTGGCTGGCCGTCGCCGGAATTCGAGGAGGAGGCGGTTGGAAGCTGCTGGTGGTGCGGTTTTCGAGGAGGAGGCTGCTAGGAGGTAGGGGAAGAGGGTAGGGATGCCAAAATAGGAAGGGGGTTGTTTATATAGGGTAGGAGGCTAGGTTTAGGGGATTTTGGGGTCGTTTCGGACCACCGGATCGCGATCGGACGGCTCCAAAGCGGAGAGGGACTAGGCTGGGCCTAGAGGAAAATAGTAGGCTGTGTAGAAGTAGTTGGGCTGAGGTGAGAGGAGAGGGAGAGAGGCCCGCGGGGGTTTTCGGAGACCGAAAACGTCCGACGTTTATACCGGCTACTAGTGCCGCTATATATATCCGTAGGGCTATCAAACAAACTCCGAACGCGACGAAATTTGGCAGGCGGCCTGTCTACACTATAATAAGACCACACGCCAAGTTTCAATCCATTCTGAGGACGTTTTCCGGCCACTCATAAAATAAATATTCGGAGGCACCGCGGCGCGTGTGAGTGTCTGGGCTCAGAACGAACAACGGAAAGGACGAGGGGACTCGGACGGGTGCAAGTTTTGAAAACATGCTGATGCAACACACATGATGACAAGGCAAAGAGCGACACGCAAGCAGATGACAGGGCAGTGTCTACGAATAACTGACTGACACCTGGCGCACCGGTCTCGGGGTGTCACAACACTCCCCTACTAACAAGAGATCTCGTCTCGAGATCTTAGGAACGAGACAGAAGGGAAAAGGAACAACAAAGTTCTTCGATGACAAAAGAGTGGAGCAAAGAATGTTCAGAGGTTGAACAACTAAAAAGAAAGAACACAACGAAGAAG
The DNA here is from genome assembly GCA_902687465.1 of Secale cereale. NCBI lineage: Eukaryota > Viridiplantae > Streptophyta > Magnoliopsida > Poales > Poaceae > Secale > Secale cereale. The sequence continues at coordinate 725,198,965 of LR738711.1, forward strand.
AATGAGATTGAGAAGCCCCGGTAAAATAAGCAACAAGGCATAAGACGAGAACCAAGAGGATAAGGATATGAAGCACGAGTTGAAGGAACAAGAATTAATTCGAAACTACTCCGGTTAGAAAGTAATTGAACGAAGGAATTCGGGCAGCACTCCGGCTGAAACTGGAAGAAATAGCACACCGGTTGAACATGAATGGAATGGAACAAGAACTCGAAAATATGAGATGATACTCGACGAGAGCAACAACACAAAGCCTCCGGAAGAATTGAAAGAATGGAGTAAAAAGAACGGATAAGAGAACAATAAGTTCCACCGCGAATGAATTTGAAAGAGCATCCTCACAAAAAGGCTTGAACGGAGTTGTTGAGAAAAACAACCACAAAAGAATAAGCTTGTCGTGGACTTATGTAAACATCTCAAAGCTTGAGGTGAATTGCCGCCAAAACGAAAAGCTGGATTAGCTGAGAATGAAGAAAGAAATGCAAAACTCCATTTCAAAAGAATACGGAGAATTAATTGCACTCGAGAGGAAAAAGAATAAGAATCCTTTAGCTGCTCCAGAAGAATTAGCTGAACTTTTGAATATTGAATTAAATGATGGAGAACCACCCTGAAGAACTCCGGTAACGAAAAGAATGATGAATCGGAATTGAGTATGAAAAGAATAAGAATAAGTCTTGCGATGATTTAAAAAGGACCTCCGACGAGATAACCGAGAAAATCTTTGAACTCCGGAAAGGAAAGATTAAGGCACTTGTAACTAGAATTTATTCATCAAGAACAAATACCGAAGGAAGGGATTAATCAACTTGATGAAAAGAATAAGATTTATGTTATGCTTATCCTCCAATTAAATTGATGAAAGCAATGGCTTCGCATACTACTTATTCCTGTTGAAGGATTAAAGAGGGACGCAATCTTCCTGAACACCGGAATGATTTGAATTAAAAGAATGGATTGATATGCTAACACTGGAGAAGAACTGTTGAGCGAACCACCGTAAGGATTGAAACCACGTGAAGAAAAAGAACGAACCACCGGGAAGAATTAATCGAATGATGAAAAAAACAAACCACCGAGAAGAATTACAATCGAGTGAAGAACGAGAATGACCACCGTAGGGAATGAAATTGAACGATGCAAGAGGACAAGCCATCGTAAGAAAATGAATCGAGTGAATACGATGAATCGCCGGAAAGAATAAAGCACTTGGGGAAACTTGGATGGCGAGCACGAAGAGATTGTGAACTGATTAAAGAATACTTCAATGAAGCACCAGACGAATGTGAGACGAACGAAGAGGCATCGATGAAGAATATTTGGAGGACGGAGTTGAAAACTGAGAATGAATAAATCTTCTGAAATGATGACCTACGGAGGAACACAAAGAAAGGAATTCAAGAATAACTCTGGATGAATGAAAGAAGAAGGGTTGAACTACACATGAAAAGAATTGCAAACGAACTTCGGAAGGCATGTGACTGATGGAATCCATACTAACGTCACACTTGAAAAGAATTTTGGAATACTCTGGGAAATTAGAAGAGTCAGGTAAGATCCTGGGAATAAACCTGTGGGTTATGAGCCCACCGAATAGAAAACTCCATTGGAAAGGATTGAAAGGAGAAGATGCACCGGAACGATTAAAGACTTGAAGGAGGTGGGAACCTCGAATTAATTGAAATACGGATAAATCTCCTGAAATGACTTCTTAACTCCGGAATAATTAAATAGCGAGAGGTGAACGAGCAAGGTGAAAACATGAGCCGATTAAAGAATAAGAACAACACCGAATACTTGAGTTGAATCCACCGGAAAAGAAAAGAGATGAAGAATGCCGAACGAGAGGAATATTCACAAGTTGAAATAATTGATGAAAAGAATTCAAAGGTTTCACACGAGTAGAATGGATACTCGATTAAGGACTCATGTCCGAGAAGAAAAGGGTGGGTGGGTGGGAAAAAAGAAAGTCCACTTCGGGCGGGGAAAACACCATCAGATGGAAAGAACTGCGGATTGAACTTGCAAAGAAGAAGAGGGTCGAAAACACTTGATGAGAGATGCACCAGATGAAAGAACTAACAGCGCAACGAACGAAAACTAACCACGTGATCCTAAAAAAATTGAAGGGGAAGAGGGGTAATTCAAAACACCTACGTCAAGATTCCTCACCAGGGCGACGAAGGGGCAGGGGAGTAAAAGAATTCCTACTCTCCGATATAACTAGACTTCAAAAAAGTTTTCTGCTAGACTCAACAACGGCCATGCTACGATCAATCAAGGGGGCTCCTATGGTCGGTCGAGGCTCTGATACCAACTTGTCAGGCCCAAGACGCGATTCTATCCCGATCACGTGACACTTACGTGATTGGGGCACAACCGCATTTCGGGCGCTTAGCAGGATGGATATCATTACATCATACCATTACATACATACATGGTGGATACAACAATACATACAAGTCACATGAATACAACAACATCAATACAAAGTATCCGACTACGGATACAAACAAGAAAAGCACAAAGACATCCATCTGCTATCCCAGGCTGCCGACCCGGAACCTAACCCAAGACTGAAGAAGCAGAAGTAGAAAGAACTCCAAACAACGAACAACGCTCTCACGTCGAATCATCGGAAACCTGCACCTGCAACTGTTGTTGTAGTATCTGTGAGCCACGAGGACTCAGCAATCCCATAACCATGGGTAACAAGACTATCAAAGCTTAATGGGTAGGAAGAGGTAAAGTGGTGAGGTTGCAGCAGCGGCTAAGCAATATATATATATAGTGGCTAACTTACGAGTACAAGAATAAGATGAGCATCTACGCAAACGGTCGCAACTAGTAGTGATCGCTAAAGATCCTAAACTACCTACGAGTCAAACATAACCCCATCGTGTTCTCTTCTCAAAGTGAAAAGAGACAGTCACGGTTACTCACACAGTTGTGTGTTTTACTTCGGATCCTCTGTCAAGTTTTCTACAACCGGACATTAACAAATTCCAATCTGCCACATAACCGCGGGCACGGCTTTCGAAAGATTATAACCCTGCAGGGGTGTCCCAACTTAGCCCATCACAAGCTCTCAGGATCAGCTGAAGTGATAAATATAATATTATCACCCCTTATCTTAGGGACAATCCGATCAGGCTCGGCATCCCGGTGCACAAGACATTTCAACAATGGTAAAACAAGTCCAGCAAGACCTCCCGGCGTGCCGACACCCTGAAAGTAGCCGCGCATATCTCGCCTCAGGCCACATCCAGATGAGCTATGGTTACAGCGACCAGATACCCCAAGTTTCAAAGGGGCGGCGCCGCAAGCTGCTCTATTTGGGACCAACACCATCAGCACTGCCCCCTGCTATGTAGAAGAATCCCGGGGGACGCGACCCCCTATGCAATTTTAATTAATTAATTAAGTTGTTATTATGAGGCAAATTAAAACCAATGTTGGGCCTTGCTGGAGGAGTTTTATTCAAAGACGAAGTGTCAAGGGGTCCCCATATACCCAACCATGTAAGGAACGCATAATCAAGGAACATAATGCCGGTTTATCGGCGCCTAAGGTGGCATGAGTGGAACAAAACACCGAGCAAAAGGCCAAGCCTTCCACCCATGCCCAGTATATAGGTGTGTTAATAATAATAATAGATATTGTGATATTCCAACAACAAGTTCCCTCCTGGAACGATCTTCATCTTCACCTGCAAATAACAACGCTATAAGAGGGGCTGAGCAAGCGGGTAACATAGCCAAGCAATGGTCTTTGCTAGGAAGGTGTCAAAGGTTAGAGGTTTCGTTTCACTTTGTTCTTCCTTTTCTCTTCCGTCTCGTTCCTAAGATCACGGGACGAGATCTCTTGTTAGTAAGGGAGTGTTGTGACACCTCGAGACCGATGCGCCAGGTGTCAGCCAGTTATTCGTTGCCTTTGCCATGTCATCTGCTTGCGTGTATAATTTGATTCTTTGCTTGTTAGTTTGCCACAATCAGCCTTGTTGGACACACCTTTTTGAGAGAGATAAATATGTCCTAGAATTTGTTAGAACACTCTATGTGCTTCACTTATATCTTTTGAGCTAAATAAGTTTGCTCTAGTACTTCACTTATATCTTTTAGAGCACGGTGGTGATTTTATTTTGTAGAGATTGTTGGTCTCTCACGCTTCACTTATATCCTTTTGTGAGTCTTTTAGAACAGCATGGTAATGTGCTTTGGTTATAAAACTAGTCCTAATATGATAGGCATCCAAGATAAATGTAGTAAAAACTTTCATACAAAGTGCACTGAATATGATGAGAAGTTTGATACTTGATGATTGTTTTGAGATATGAGGATAGTGATATTAAAGTCATGCTAGTGGAGTTATTATGAAATTGAGAAATACTTGTGTTAAAGCTTGTGATTCCCGTAGCATGCGCGTATGGTGAACCGCTATGTGACAAAGTTAGAGCATGAGGTATTTGCATAGTATCATCCTTTGTGTGGAGGTCGGGGGAGCGCGATGGTTAACTCCTACCAACCTCCCCCCTAGGAGCATGCGTTGATTGCTTTGTTTTGATGACTCGTAAATTTTTGCAATAAGTATATGAGTTCTTTATGACTAATGTTGAGTCCATGGATCATGCGCACTCTCACCCTTCCACCATTGCTAGCATCTCTTGTACCGCGCAACTTTCGCCGGTGCCATACACCCACCATGTACCTTCCTCAAAACAGCCACCATACCTACCTATCATGGCATTTGCATAGCCATTCCGAGATATATTGCCATGCAACTTTCCACTGTTCCATTCATATGACACGCTTCATATAGTCATATTGCCATGCATGATCATGTAGTTGAGATCGTATTTGTGGCAAAGCCACCATGCATAATTTTTCATACATGTCACTCTTGATTCATTTCACATCCTGGTACACCGCGGGAGGCATTCATATAGAGTCATACTTTGTTCTAGTATCGACTTGTAATATCCAGTTGTAAATCAATAAAAGTGTGATGATCATCATTATTAGAGCATTGTCCCATGTGAGGAAAGGCCAAAAAAAGGAGATGGCCCAAAAATATATAGAGAGGGGCTAAAAAAAGAGAAAGCCGCTCCAAAAAAATGAGAGAAAAGAGAGAAGGGACAATGCTACTATCTTTTTTCACACTTGTGCTTCAAAGTAGCACCATGTTCTTCATGATAGCGAGTCTCTTGTTTAGTCACTTTCATATACTAGTGGGAATGTTTAATTATAGAACTTGGCTTGTATATTCCATCGATGGGCTTCCTCAAATGCCCAAGGTCTTCATGAGCAAGCAAGTTTGGTGCACACCCACTTAGATTCTTTTGTTGAGCTTTCATACACTTTTAGCTCTAGTGCATCCGTTGCATGGCAATCCCTACTCACTCACATTGATATCTATTGATGGGCATCTCCATAGCCCATTGGTATGCCTAGTCGATGTGAGACTATCTTCCTCCTTTTTGTCTTCTCCACAACCACCATTCTATTCCACCCATATTGCTATATCCATGGCTCATGCTCATGTATTGCGTGAAAGTTGAAAGGTTTGAAAAAATTGAGTATGAAAACAAGTGCTTGGCTGAAACCGGTGTTGTGCATGATATTAATATTTTGTGTGATGAAGAGGGAGCATAGCCAGACTATATGATTTTGTAGGGATAACTTTCTTTAGCCATGTTATTTTGAGAAGACATGATTGCTTTGTTAGTATGCTCGAAGTATTATTATTTCTTATGTCAATATAGACTTTTATCTTGAATCTTTCGGATCTGAACATTTATGCCACAATAAAGAGAATTACATTGAAAATTATGTTGGTTAGCATTCCACATAAAAAATCTGTTTTTATCATTTACCTACTCGAGGACGAGCAGGAATTAAGCTTGGGGATGCTTGTTCCATGCTATTATATATGATGTTTTGGATGTTTAATGGGCTTTATTATACACTTATATATTATTTTTGGGACTAACCTATTAACCCAAAGGCTCTGTCCAGATTGTTGTTTTTTGCCTATTTCAGGTTTTACAGAAAAGGAATATCAAACGGAGTCCAAACGGAATGAAACCTTCGGGAGAGATATTTTCGGAGCGATATCTTCACGGGAGACTTAAGAACCATGGAATAGGGCACACGTGGCATCCACGAGGGTGGGGGGCGCGCCCCCCTTACAAGGCGCGCCCCCTGCCTCGTGGGCCCCACGTTAGTCCCCTGATGCCCTCCTTCCTCCTATATATACCCATGTACCCTGAAAACATCAGACGAACAGAAAAAACCCTAATTCCACCGCCGCAACCTTCTGTTCCCGTGAGATCCCATCTTGGGGCTTGTTCCGGAGCTCCGCCGGAGGGGGGATCTTCCACGGAGTGCTTCTACATCAACACCATCGCATCACCATGAGTTGTGACTAGTTTACCACAGACCTTCGGGTCCATAGTTAGTACATAGATGGCTTCTTCTCTCTTTTTGGATCTCAATACCAAGTTCTCCTTAGTCTTCGAGGAGATCTATTCGATGTAATCTTTTTTGCGGTGTGTTTGTCGAGATCCGATGAATTGTGGGTTTATGATCAATATTATCTATGAGAAATATTTGGTTCTTTTCTGAATTCTTTTATGTGTGATTATAATATCCTTGCAAGTCTCTTCGAATTATCGGTTTGGTTTGGCCTACTAGATCTATAGTTCTTGCAATGGGAGAAGTGCTTGGCTTTGGGTTCAATCTTGCGGTGTCCTTTCCCAGTGACAGTAGGGGCAGCAATGCAGGTATTGTATTGTTGCCATCGAGGATAAAAAGATGGGGTTTATATCATATTGCTTGAGTTTATCCCTCTACATTGTCTCATCTTGCTTAAATCGTTACTCCATTCTTATGAACTTAATACTCTAGATGCATGCTGGATAGCGGTCGATGTGTGGAGTAATAGTAGTAGATGCAGGATCGTTTCGGTCTACTTGACTCGGACGTGATGCCTATATATAATGATCATGCCTAGATATTCTCATAATTATTCGCATTTCTATCAATTGCTCGACAGTAATTCGTTCACCCACCGTACAATTCTGCTATCATGAGAGAAGGCTCAAGTGAAACCTATGGCCCCCGGGTCTATTCTCAACATATCAATCTACAATCTACTTTACTTTACAGTTTTTACTTTCTGTTCTTATATCCAAAAATACCAAAAATATTAAACTATCATATCTATCAGATCTCACTTTCGTAAATGACCGTAAAGGGATTGACAACCCCTTATCGCGTTGGCTGCAAAGTTCTTATTTGTTTGTGCAGGTGCGAGGGACTCGCGCATGGTCTCCTACTGGATTGATACCTTGGTTCTCAAACTAAGGGAAATACTTACGCTACATTGCTGCATCACCCTTTCCTCTTCGAGGGAATACAACGCAAGCTCGAGAAGTAGCACAGCCTCACACCGCAGCTGAACCAGTGAACTCTCGTACTCCTCTCCGCGTGGGCATCCACTGTCACGTCTTCCTTGGCTCCGCGTCGTCCCCTTCCTAGGCCTCGCCGTCGTCCACCGCCTTGGTGCTCTCGGCGCGGCGTGGTCAATGTGGTCAACGACCGACTTCCATCGGAAGAGTACTGTACGTGGAGAGGCTGACAGTTGGGTCCATGGCCGCAGCAAGGAAATGACTCCTTATTACGCGCACAATAATTATTCCTCCACCTGACAGCGGGGACCCACCGGACGGGCCACCGTATTTCGCGAAAAAAACGTTTCCCCTTGACTGTTGGGACCCACCGGCTACATCTTCGCACGCAAGGAAGTGC
>LR738711.1:725207012-725270475 GCA_902687465.1 Secale cereale
GCGTCCGGGCAAAAAACCGATTCGCTCCCCCCCCCCCCGACTGCTGGGACCCACCAGCTACATCTTCGCACGCAAGGAAGTGCCTGACAATCGGGACCCACCTGGTCGAAGCGTACGTAGCGTTGTCATTCTGGTCACGAACGTGTACGTACATACTGGTCGATGTAGAGGCGCGCACGTGTCGTAGTAGAGGCGCGCACGTAGCATGTACACGTATGTACAACGGCCAGTGTGCAAGAAAGAAAATACGGCCACGTACGTACATACGAGCAGGGTCTAGAACGCCTACTCGCGCATACGTACGGCCAGGGCTCATGTATATGGCTGGGTCGGAACGGAGAAACATCATCGTCGTCGTGTTCATAGGGAGCCAACCGACTGGGTCAGAACGGAATGCGTCGTCGTGTTCATCGGGAGGGCTTGGACGGAACAGCCGATGGAAACGAGGCCTGGCGTACCGCAGAACGGAGGAAATGGCCTTGTGTTCGACCGGCCATGGTCGAAACGGGATCCTGTTCATTGGAAGGGGTCTGGCGTACCGCAAAACGGAGGAAACAGACCTCCTACGGTCGAAACGGGGGTCCTGTTGATCGGGAGGGGTGTGGCGTGCCGCAAAACGGAGGAAACGGACTTCTGTTGGAGCGCTACGGTCGAAACGGGGGTCCTGTTCATCGGGAGGGGTGTGGCGTACCGCAAATCAGAGGAAACAGACTTGTGTTGGAGCACTACGGTCGAAACGGGGGTCTTGTTCATTGGGAGGGGTGTGGCCTACCGCAAAACAGAGGAAACAGACTTGTGTTGGAGCACTACGGTCGAAATGGGGGTCCTGTTCATCAGGAGGGGTGTGGCGTACCGCAAAACGGGACTCCAAGGGATACTGTTCATCTCCATCGTCGACCCCCCTCCAGCCTCCACGGGCTACTGTTCATCCATCATCGACCACCTCTAGCCTCCACCTGCAACTATTCAACCTCCACAACGCGCTACTCCACCGGCTACTATTCAACCAGCCCTCTCCATGGGCTCCTGTTCAACCACCCCTCCACGGGCTACTGTTCACCCAGCCCTCCACCGTCTACTGTTCATCTAGTCCTCTGCGGGGTGGTCCTGTTCATCCAGCCCTCCACGGGGTCCTGTTCATCCAGCCCCAACCGGCTCGATCGATTGGGGTCCTGTTCATCCAGAGGCAACACCACGGGGTCCTGTTCAGCCACCCCCACCGAGAACTGTTCATCCAAACCCCCCAGCAACGCTCACTGTTCATGCAGAGGCAACATCGATCGGCTTCAGTTAGCAGCAGTAGCGAAGGAATCGCTCGATCGAGTTCAGTTAACAGCCATCGATCGATCGCTCGGGTTCAGTAACGCGTAGCCTGCAGTGCAATCGCCCGGGTTCAGTTAGAGCCCAATGCCTCGCGCGGGTTCAGTTAGAGCCCAACACCTCGCACCCACGCGCGTGCGTGTATGAGAGAAACGCGCATCACTCGGTCCCGACCACCCACCATAATAGGGAACACCCCGATATTTTCCTCGCCCTCGCTTCTACCATGGTTTTTTCTGTCATGGACGGCCCAAAGAATGTCATGCAGCTGCGTCTCCGGCCCGCCCAGGACGAAAAGCCCATTTTCTGTCATGATTTTTTGTCATAGAAGTAGGACCCCACCACATCTATGATGATACCATGTTTTGTCACAATTATTGTCATAGAAGTGTCATAAGTATGACAGAAAAAAGTTTCGTTCGGCCCAAAATGTCATGGATGTGTCTTTTTTTTGTAGTGAACTCACATAAGAAAGATCTTGATCAGGTTAACTGAGAGTTGCCATACTATCAGTAGAATATGTATTGAGTACAGCCAAATTCAATTTATTTCACATGCATAACAATACAAAATTGTACCCACATCAAATGAAAATCAAATTGCAGAATTGAACCAGGTAGTTAAATGGACAACAGACCAAATGAATGAAAACAGTTAACTGAGCACGACATTGTAGAATAGAAACATGTACTAGAAGATGAGGCAGTTAACAAAACAAAGAATGCTTGAGAATAGAACTACGAAATGTAGCAATTTTGGACCAAACTGTTAACTGAACATTACTTTCAGAGGACCAAACTATTAACTGAACATTACATTTTAGAGGACCAAACTATTAACTGAACATCAGATTGCATATTAACATTATAGAGGACAAATCACTAGAAGGCACTGGTGATGGCCTCGAGAAAATAGCACGAACTGTATTTTAAAGTAGACAATCATGTGGTGGTGTCGACGGTGGAAGACGAGGTGCTTCTCCAAGATCTGGCGATCGGTGCGCATGGCAGCCATAGCGACCTCGTGCGCGCGTGCGGCCACGATTTGCTTCTCCGCTGCCAGATCCTACTGAGCTCCATGTTATACTGCATGCAAAATGGCTGTGGGCGGCGCTTAATTGGAGGAGGGGGACAGTGATTTTGGTGGAAGGTGTCATGACGTCGGTTGGGGCATGTGGGACGGGGAAGGAGGAGGATGGTGTGGGTGGGGTGTGGATTACCTGACACTTGGTGAAAATGATACCAACAGAACGGGCTCGACGAGACGATGACGTGAGCGTTTGTTTCACCTGATTCCGAGCTACGGTCGTGAAGATATGAAGGGTAGAAGCTGAGGGACCGTTCTGTAATAAAAGTTACTATGAACAAGTCCCTTGGCTGAAAAACAGAAAGCGCCTTCGGGATAATACATCTTCTGTAAGAGAAAGCGCACTTTTAGCCGAAGTAGAAAAAAAATACGCTTTCAGAACATTGAAAACGTATTTTGCCCAAAGCAGAACAAAAGTACGCTTTTGTTAAAACAAAATGTACTTACAGAAATACGTTTCCACTTGAATCCACGCGGGCCCGGGGCCAAGTCAACGCCCGGAGGCTGACTGGCGGGGCCCAGGGGCAGGAGAGGGGGCCAGGCGCGGGCGTCTTCTTCCTCCCGCGGCTCCCCCGTGCGGGGCAGAAGAGGCAGGGAGGGCCATGCTGCCGGTGACGTGGCGGGTGACTCGGGCCACCTCAGGCGACGGAGAGGGCACCGACGGCTACGGCCAGGTCTCCCGCATCCATCCCGAGGGCTAGCAGGCGTCGGGGAGGCCCAAGGTCGCGACGGCGCATGGCGACAGAAGGAGACAGGGACAGATGGGCGATGGTCGTGCTCGGCGAAGCAGGCGGTCTCCGGCGGGTCTGAGTGGGTGGGGCGGCCCGTGGGGAGGTGGGGGAGGCTGTGGTGAGGTCGGGGAAGGCTGAAAGAGGCTAGGGCGGTCAGACAATGAGGTGGCCGAATGGTGGAGGCAACGGCCGGACTTGGGAGTCGCGGCCACGGGGCTCTCTGGAGAGGGGCAAGGGGTTGGGGCGAACCACTGAGACGAGGGGAATGAAGTGGACAGCTCGGAACGGCGAGGGGAGGCTTGGTTTGGTCGGAACCAAGCCGAGGCCGAGGCGGCAATGGTGAACGACGACGGACAGAGGCGAGGGAGAGGTGCTTCGGGGGACTGGAGAGGCGGGGAAGGGGTTGGTGAGGAGTGTAGGACGTTGGGGGTGCTTATATAGTCGCGACAAGCTACAATGGCGGGTAGAGGCTGGACGCGGCACGAGCACTGTTCCAGCGGCGCAATTATGGTGAACGGAGACGGGGCAGGGGCACAGAGCGATGCAGTCGATCATGGGGAAGCTCCAGGACATGGATGGAGGTCGAGACGACGAGGAAGGAGACGAGCACGGTGGCAAGAACGCGCCAGAGCTTGCAATCTGCATGACGCAAGCGTGATCACCACCGGCACTGGCGCTAGTGGCGCGCTTTGGCGTGGCCGGCAATGTCCAGTAGATAGTCCTTAGTGCCCTTAGTCTAACTAAAGAAATAATTTGGTCCACGGGCAAAGAAGTGATTTGCAGATGGCCACAAAACTGACCAAAAGCTAAGTGTTTGTGATGTGCAGTGGGGACACCAGCTTGGTAATGCAGTAAATAATTTGTATGGTGATGATCTCACACTAAGGTGATGGTGATCACCAAAAAAAACAGACTAAGAGGAGGAGTTTAGAAGATACTTGTTGTAGAAAGTGCAAAACTGGCCAAATTAGGGCATTATGATGTTGCACTCACATACTTAAGTTTCATGAGCTGAAATTTGGTGGAGTGGGGGTATTTGACCATATGGAGCTGCTGTAAAAATTTCATGCCATTTGGAATTACCAAAGTGACACTTGCTTCACAAAGCTCCATTCTGACCAGAAACTAGGAAAATTTACTGAGGGTAAATGGCTAAGTGGATTGAACCAAAAATTGGTGGAGGGAGTAGGTATAGATGTAAGAATGTCCTGGTAAAGTTTCAGCCCAAATAAAGCAATATAAAATATAGTTGCTTCACAAAGTGTAAATCTGACCAGAAACCAAGATTTGGAGCTGAGCTGACATAGATGATCTCCATAAGCTAAAATTTGGTAGAGAGTCATGATTTGTTGAAATGAAGGATGTGACAAAGTTTCAACTCATTTGGACCTTCCTAAATACACTTCCTTCACAACGTTCCTTTCTGGAGAGAAACTTTGGAAAATTGCTGAAAAATAATTACTAGGCAAATGAAGTTGAAATTTGGCACAAGGCAATGATATGGACAGTAAAAGATGTCCAAAAAGTTTGGAGGCAATTGGGCAAAGATAAATATCACTTGCTTCACAAAGTGTCATTTAGGGCAGAATAGAAAAAAGATTATTGGGGGATTATTTTTTAACGTGGCAATGAAATGTTTTGCCATATTTGATCAATATATGACCCAAAAAAATTATGAGAATTATTTGGGAATTTTTAGAATGACAGAGATATAGGTTGCTTCACAACCTAGGGTAAAAGAATTATTCCTTTGATAGAAAAGGAATATTCCTTGGAAAAGAATATTGGGTTCGGTCAAGGATGGAAATGACAAGATCATGGGATGATGAGGAGGATGGCAAGCCACTATAAAACCTAGGAAGACAAGGTCTTCCCAAGTTTCAGAACCACATAGCCACAGAAAAGCAAATAAAATCAAGAAAAACAAGAAAAACAAAGGAAAAAAGAAAAGGGCAAAAATCCAGGCTATTACAAAAGAACCAAATTGTCGACTGTCCAGACGTCGGAGCCTTAGCGGCATTCAGAGACAGTGTCCGTGGCGAATGGCTCGCCCGACACCTCGGCCAGGAGAAGCCAAAGACTATGGCAGCTCTTACTGCACTTATAACCCGCTTTTGCGCGGGCGAAGATAGCTAGTTGGCTCGTAGAAGGAACAGTACTAGCGACTCTGGCACTTCCGAACCCAGGGATGGCAATGGGAGGCCACGATGCAACAAGAATAAGCGTCAGAACAATAACGGAGAAACAGATGGCACGATAGTGAATGCCGGATTCAGTGGCTCCAAATCCGGCCAGAGGAAGAAGCCGTTCAAGGGCAATAGGAACGGTCCATCCAACCTGGACAACATATTAGGGAGACCTTGACAGCTTCATGGCACCCCTGACAAACTTGGAGACCACACCAATAAAATTGTTGGGTCTTCAAGCAGGCCGGCAAGTTAAATGCCGAACATAAGGGGAAAGAACCTCAAATCAAGGATGAAGACGAGCCTCGCCCACGAAACACTGGGGGACAGAAACAATTTCCCCCTGAGGTGAAAACGGTGAAAATGATCTATGTCACCCATATCCCCAAGAGGGAGCGCAAGCGCACACTAAGGGACGTCTATGCCGTAGAGCTTGTTGCCCCCAAATTAAACCCATGGTCGGCTTGTCCCATCACCTTTGATCACAGGGACCATCCAACCAGTATCCGTCACGGAGGTTCGGCGGCCCTGGTACTCGATCCCATCATCGACATATACCATCTTACTAGAGTCCTTATGGACGGCGACAGCAGCCTCAACTTGATTTATCAGGATATTGTCCGCAAGATGGGGATCAACCCGTCAAGAATCAAGCCTAACAACACTACCTTTAAAGGAGTGATACCGGCGTGGAGGCCCGCTGCACTGGCTCATTAACACTGGAGGTGGTATTCGGCTCTCCAGACAATTTTCGAAGCGAGGAGTTAATCTTCGACATCGCTCCTTTCCGCAATGGCTATCATGCATTGCTCGGACGAACTGCTTTCGCCCGCTTAAACACAGTCCCGCACTATGCTTATCTCAAGCTTAAAATGTCCGAACCTCGTGGCGTCATCACAGTAAATGGGAATACAGAGCGCTCCCTTCGTACCAAGGAGGATACCGCAGCCCTGGCAGCCGAAGTTCAAGGCGGCCTATTCAAGCCGAATAATTCACCGGTCTTTAAGACCCAAGACACTGCTAAACATGTCTGGCCTGCATTACAGCGTGGTAGCTCAGGGAACTTGAGCTTGAGTAGCAGATTTTCCTCCGCCAACTGCCACATAAGGTTGTGGCAGACGTACCTCGCGTACATAACTACGCCCTTACAATACCTTGGGCAGCGCCGGGGGCACACTTCAGAAAATGTTCCATAGTATGGCTTGACCCTATTCGGACTTTAAATATGTTTTCACTGTAGGTTGATTAAAGAACCCACTTTATCCATGGTGGTGCGGGGAATTCTTTCCATATTCCTCTTTCTTCGCAGACGGCCATCAGACTTATCTCCTTCAAGGATGTGTCACAAAGGAGAAATGGCGCAGACGTGCAGCAGGGTATCATTGGGATTTTTAAATCATTAAGTTTAGGCTCTGTGTAAACCTTTTCCTTTATTATTTTCCATGTCGGCACGTAAAATGTCCTTGATGCTTTTGGCATTATCTATAAACTACACGGCTCGCCGTATTAATCAGGGTATAAAGGAAGCGGTTGGTTTCCACTTTGTTTGGAGTTTATTTTATCTTACATTAACATCTGTGTTCCCTCCCTACATCGGATTGCCACATGTGTTTCAATTCGGCCTTAACACCAGGGGCTGTATGCGGCCGAGCACATTGCAAAGTCCGAACACCCATAGGGAATTATTCGGCGTCCCGGATATTGCATTATATGCATTGCTACTTCTTGAGCTTGAGTTGTTTTCCCTCGAAGAGGAAAGGGTGATGCAGCACAGTAGCGTAAGTATTTCACTCAGTTTTTGAGAACCAAGGTATCAATCCAGTAGGAGACCATGCGCGAGTCCCTCGTACCTGCACAAACAAATAAGAACCTTGCAACCAACACAATAAGGGGTTGTCAATCCCTTCACGGCCACTTGCAAAAGTGAGATCTGACAGAGGTGATAAGATAATATTTTTGGTGCTTTTTATATGTAGATTGAAAGTAAAGATTGTAAAATAAAACAACGGCGACAGAAATTGGCAAGTTAATGGAAACTAATATGATAAAAGATAGACCCGGGGGCCATAGGTTTCACTAGTGCTTCTCTCATGATAACAGATTTCTACGGTGGGTGAACAAATTACTGTCGAGCAATTGATAGAAAAGTGCATAGTTATGAGAATATCTAGGCATGATAATTGTATATAGGCATCACGTCCGAGACAAGTAGACCGAAACGATTCTACATCTACTACTATTACTCCACACATTGACCGCTATCCAGCATGCATCTAGAGTATTAAGTTCATAAGAACAGAGTAAAGCCTTAAGCAAGATGACATGATGTAGAGGGATAAACTCATGCAATATGATATAAACCCCATCTTTTTATCCTCGATGGCAACAATACACGTGCCTTGCTGCCCCTGCTGTCACTGGGAAAGGACACCGCAAGATTGAACCCAAAGCCAAGCACTTCTCCCATTGCAAGAACTACCAATCTAGTAGGCCAAACCAAATCGATAATTCGGAGAGACTTGCAAGGATATTTAAATCATGCATAAAAGATTTCAGAAAAGAATCCAATATTGTTCATAGATAATCTTGATCATAAACCCACAATTCATCGGATCTCAACAAACACACCACAAAAAGAATTACATCGAATAGATCTCCACGAAGATCATGGAGAACTTTGTATTGAGATCTAAAGAGAGAAAAGAAGCCATCTAGAAAATGACTATGGACCCGAAGGTCAGTGGTAAACTACTCACAACTCATCGGAGAGGCTATGGTGTTGATGTAGAAGCCCTCCATGATCGATCCCCCTCCGGTGGAGCTCCGGAACAGGCCCCAAGATGGGATCTCACGGGAACAGAAGGTTGCGGCGGTGGAATTAGGGTTTCGTGGTGCTCCCCGATGGTTTCAGGGTATGTAGGTATATATAGGAGGAAGAGGCACGTCAGGGGAGCCACGAGGGGCCCACAAGGGTGGGGGCGCGCCTACCCACTGGGCGCGCCCCTACCCTCATGGACACCTCTTCCGCTTCCTGGCGTGTACTCCAAGTCATCTGTGTTGATATTGTTCCAAAAATGACTCTCCCGAAGGTTTCATTCCGTTTGGACTCCGTTTGATATTCCTTTTCTGCGAAACACTGAAATAGGCAAAAAACAGCAATTTGCACTGGGCCTTGGGTTAATAGGTTAGTCCCAAAAATAATATAAAAGTGTATAATAAAGTCCATTAAACATGCTAAACAGATAATATAATAGCATGGAACAATCAAAAATTGTAGATATGTTGGAGACGTATCAAGCATCCCCAAGCTTAATCCCTGCTCGTCCTCAAGTAGGTAAATGATAAAAACAGAAATTTTAATGTGGAATGCTACCCAACATAATTCTCAATGTAATTTTCTTTATTGTGGCATGAATGTTCAGATCATAAATATTCAATACAAAAGTCTATATTGACATAAGAATAATAATACTTCAAGTATACTAACAAAGAAATTATGTCTTCTCAAAATAACATGGCCAAAGAAAGTTCATCCCTACAAAATCGTATTATTTGGCTATGTTCCATCTCCGTCACACAAAATACTGAAATCATGCACAACCCCGGTTTCAGCCAAGCAATTGTTTCATACTTCAAATTTTTCAAACTCTTTCAACTTTCACGCAATACATGAGCGTGAGCCATGGATATAGCACTATAGGTGGAATAGAGTGGTGGTTGTGGAGAAGACAAAAGAGAAGATGGTCCCACATCAACTAGGCATATCAATGGGCTATGGAGATGCCCATCAATAGATATCAATGTGAGTGAGTAGGGATTGCCATGCAACGGATGCACTAGAGCTATAAATGTATGAAAGCTCAACAAAAGAAACTAAGTGGATGTGCATCCAACGTGCTTGCTCACGAAGACCTAGGGCATTTGAGGAAGCCCATTGTTGGAATATACAAGCCAAGTTCTATAATGAAAATTCCCACTAGTATATGAAAGTGACAAAACAAGAGACCCTCTATCATGAAGATCATGGTGCTACTTTGAAGCACAAGTGTGGAAAAAGATAGTAGCATTGTCCCTTTTTTCTTTTCTTTTTCTTTTTTTCTTATTTTTTGGGCCTTTCTTTTTTTCTTTGGCCTTTTTTGGGACAATGCTCTAATAATGATGATCATCACACTTATGTTGATTTACAACTCATTGATTACAACTCGATACTAGAACAAAATATGACTCTATATGAATGCCTCCGGCGGTGTACCAGGATGTGCAATGAATCAAGAGTGACATGTATGAATTTTTTTGCATGGTGGCCTTGCCACAAATACGATGTCAACTACATGATCATGCATGGCAATATGACAATGATGAACGTGTCATATGAAGGGAACAGTGGAAAGTTGCATGGCAATATATCTCAGAATGGCTATGGAAATGCCATGATAGGTAGGTATGGTGGCTGTTTTCGGGAAGGTATATGGTGGGTGTATGGTACCGGCGAAAGTTGCGCGGTACAAGAGAGGCTAGCAATGGTGGAAGGGTGAGAGTGTGTATAATCCATGGACTCAACATTAGTCATAAAGAACTCACATACTTATTGCAAAAATCTACAAGTCATCAAAACAAAGTACTACACGTATGCCCCTAGGGGAAGGGTTGGTAGAAGTTAACTATCGCGCGATCCCGACCTCCACAGAAAGGATGACACTCAATGAAATACCTCATGCTTCAAATTTGTCACACAACGGTTACCATACGTGCATGCTAAGGGGCTTGCAAACCTCAACATAAGTATTTCTCAAATTCACAACTACTCTACTAGCATGACTCTAATATCACCATCCTCATATCTCAAAACAATCATCAAGTATTAAACTTCTCATAATATTCAATGCACTTTATATGAAAGTTTTTACTATACCCATCTTGGATGCCTATTATATTAGGACTAATTTTATAACCAAAGCACATTACCATGCTGTTCTAAAAGACTCTCAAAATAATATAAGTGAAGCATGAGAGATCAACGATTTCTATAAAATAAAACCACCACCGTGCTCTAAAAAGATATAAGTGAAGCTCTAGAGCAAAACTATCTAGCCCAAAAAGATATAAGTGAAGCACATAGAGTATTCTAATAAATTCTGATTCATGTGTACCTCTCTCAAAAGGTGTGTACAGCAAGGATGATTGTGGTAAACTAAAAATCAAAGACTCAAATCATACATGATGCTCCAAGCAAAACACATATCATGTGGTGAATAAAAATATAGTCTCAAGTAAAGTTACCGATAGACGAAGACGAAAGAGGCGATGCCTTCCCGGGGCATCCCCAAGCTTAGGCTTTTGGTTGTCCTTGAATTTTACCTTCGGGTGCCTTGGACATCCCCAAGCTTAGGCTCTTGCCACTCTTTGTTCCATAGTCCATCAAATCCTTACCCAAAACTTGAAAACTTCACAACACAAAACTTAACAGAAAATCTCGTGAGCTTCGTTAGTATAAGAAAACAAACCACCACTCAAAGGTACTGTAATGAACTCATTCTTCATTTATATTGGTGTTAAACCTACTGTATTACAACTCAGGCTGGCAATGGGGATTACCCAAGCGGGTATTGGACTGCCATCCCCATCCCCGCGACAGCCACCCCATGCCCATCCCCGTCCCCATAACCGCCCGTGGGGAACAAAAGTTTTTCATCCCCATGGGGAAACCCATACATGCAATCAACAATCACCTCCAGTAGTGTTTAAGTAGAAAAAACAATGTGTCAACACAATAAACAATATTTTGTGGCTAGGTTAGCGATTTCTTTGGGATTTTGGGGCCCAAGGGTGGGATTAGTGAAAATTTAGGTGGGTATGGTCGGAAATTACCTAGATCTACCAATTTTAGGGCCCAAAAGTAAGGCACTAATGGGTAAGGTGGGTAACGAGTATGGGTAATGCTATCCCATCCCCATCCCCATCTGATGCGCTGGGTAAGATATTTGACCCGCGAGCTTCCCCGTGGGCAAAAAACTCGGCACGTCCCCGTCCCCTAATAGAGTAATTACCCATGGGGGTGCGGGTAACGGTTAAAAATTGCCAGCTTGAATTACAACTTCTCTACGATTCATACTCCCCGATACTACTCATAGATTCATCAAAATAAGCAAACAACACACGAAAAACAGAATCTGTCAAAAACAGAATAGTCTGTAGCAATCTGTAACTTTAGAATACTTCGGTAACCCTACAAATTCTGAAATAAATTGGTGGACGTGAGGAATTTGTCTATTAATCATCTGCAAAAAGAATCAACTTAAAAGAACTCTCCGATAAAATATGGTAGCTAATCTCGTGAGTGCAAAAGTTTCTGTTTTTTACAGCAATATCGCATAAACTTCACCCAAGTCTTCCCAAAGGTTCTACTTGGCACAAACACTAATCAAAACACAAAACCACATCTAAACAGAAGCTAGATGTATTATTTATTACTAAACAGAAGTAAAATCAAATAAAATAAAATTGGGTTGCCTCCCAACAAGCGCTATTGTTTAACGCCCCTATCTAGGCATTGATAATTTTAATGATGCTCACATGAAAGACAAGGATTGAAGCATAAAGAGAGCATCATATAGCATGTGAAAATCACATCTAAGTCTAACATACTTCCTATGCATAGGCATTTTATAGGAAAACAAATTAACAAGACAAGGAAGATCTAACATATGTAAGGAAGAAGAAAGAAACAAGATCGATCTCAACATGAAGAGAGGTAATTTAGTAACATGAAGATTTATACAATCATATTTTCCTTTCTCATAATAATTGCATGTAGGATCATAAGAAAATTCAACAATATATCTATCACATGCATACGAAGCTGACACTCTTCCAAAATAGTGGGAGCAACATTAACTAAAGTCATGACCTCTCCAAACCCACTTTTATCAAAAAATTCATAAGATTGAACATTCTTCAAATATATGGGATCTAAAGTTGACACTCTTCCAAACCCACTTTCAATATTATTGCAAACATTATTATCAATCTTATATTCATCATGGGGATTAAATAAATTTTCAAGATCATAAGAAGAATCACCCCAATCATGATCATTGCAACAAGTAGTGAACATGGCAATACTAGCATCCCCAAGCTTAGGTTTTGCATATTATTAACACAATTGAAATTAATAGAATTTATAATAACATCGTTGCAATCATGCTTTTCGTTCAAGGAGCTATCGTGAATCACTTTATAATCTTCTTCTTTCAACACTTCATCATAATTTTTGGACTCACAAATTTCAAGCAAATCCTCATAAAGATAATCTAGTGCACGCAGCTCACTAGCAATTGGTTCATAATAATTGGATCTCTTAAAAATATTAGCAAGTGGATGAGGATCCATAATTTAGCATGCGAAGATGCAAGCTGATAGAGGGCACATGGCAACACAAGCAAACAGAAAGGCGAACGGAAAAAATGCAAAGGTGAAGTGGGGGAGAGGAAAACGAGAGGCAAATGGAAAATAATGTAATGCGAGGGATAAGAGTTTGTGATAGGTACTTGGTATACGACTTCTGCGTAGATCTCGCCGGCAACGGCCCCAGAAATTCTTCTTGCTACTTCTTGAGCTTGCGTTGTTTTCCCTCGAAAAGGAAAGGGTGATGCAGCACAGTAGCGTAAGTATTTCCCTCAGTTTTTGAGAACCATGGTATCAATCCAGTAGGAGACCACGCGCGAGTCCCTCGTACCTGCACAAACAAATAAGAACCTTGCAACCAATGTGATAAGGGGTTGTCAATCCCTTCACGGCCACTTGTAAAAGTGAGATCTGATAGAGATGATAAGATAATATTTTTGGTTTTTTTGATATGTAGATTGTAAGTAAAGATTGTAAAATAAAACAACGGCGACAGAAATTGGCAAGTTAACAGAAACTAATATGATAAAAGATAGACCCGGGGGCCATAGGTTTCACTAGTGGCTTCTCTAATGATAGCAGATTTCTACGGTGGGTGAACAAATTACTGTCGAGCAATTGATCAAAAATCGCATAGTTATGAGAATATCTAGGCATGATCATTGTACATAGGCATCACGTCCGTGACAAGTAGATCGAAACGATTCTTCATCTACTGCTATTACTCCACACATCGACCGCTATCCAGCATGCATCTAGAGTATTAAGTTCATAAGAACAGAGTAACGCGTTAAGCAAGATGGCATGATGTAGAGGGATAAACTCATGCAATATGATATAAACCCCATCTTTTTATCCTCGATGGCAACAATACAATACGTGCCTTTCTACCCCTGTTGTCACTGGGAAAAGACACCGCAAGATTAAACCCAAAGCCAAGCACTTCTCCCATTGCAAGAACTACCAATCTAGTAGGCCAAACCAAATCGATAATTCGAAGAGACTTGCAAGGATATTTAAATCATGCATTAAAGATTTCAGAAAAGAATCCAATATTGTTCATAGATAATCTTGATCATACCCACAATTCATCGGATCTCAACAAACACACCGCAAAAAGAATTACATCGAATAGACTCCACGAAGATCGTGGAGAACTTTGTATTGTGATCCAAAGAGAGAGAAGAAGCCATCGAGCTAATAACTATGGACCCGAAGGTTTGTGGTAAACTACTCACAACTCATCGGAGAGGCTATGGTGTTGATGTATAAGCCCTCCGTTATTGATCCCCCTCCGGTGGAGCTCCGGAACAGGGCCCAAGATGGGATCTCACAGGAACAGAAGGTTGCGGCGGTGGAATTAGGGTTCTGTGGTGCTCCCGGATGGTTTCAGGGTACGTAGGTATATATAGGAGGAAGAGGCACGTTAGGGGAGCCACGAGGGGCCCACGAGGGTCGGGACGCGCCTATCCCCCTGGGTGTGCCCCCTGCCCTCGTGGCTGCCTCTTCCGGTTCCTGGCGTGTACTCCAAGTCTTCTGTGTTGATATTGTTCCAAAAATGACTCTCCCGCAGGTTTCATTCCGTTTGGACTCCGTTTGATATTCCGTTTCTGCGAAACAATGAAATAGGCAAAAAAACAGCAATTTGCACTGGGCCATGGGTTAATAGGTTAGTCCCAAAAATAATATAAAAGTGTATAATAAAGCCCATTAAACATCCAAAACAGATAATATAATAGCATGGAACAATAAAAAATTATAGATACGTTGGAGACGTATCATGCATCAGCTCTGAATCATGTATTGGGTCTATAGTTGGGTTGCCCACCTCCTGTGCTTACCACCTTACATTCTGCTTTGTTCGGCTAAGGTAGTAAAGGAAGAACTACTGCGATTGTATTTCTGGTTCGTCCGGTCAAGTACCTCAGTAGATAAAGCCGAAAACTGACTTCATGGTAAGCGAGAGCTGGTCGGCGATGCGGCGACTTAGTACTATATGACAGATCGTTAGCGATCTACCCCGTGTTACACAAGGGGCTGGTCTTCGTCTAGCCGCATGGAAGAGGCATTGTAATCCGGATAGCCGCACACGCACAAGTGGCTAGTACTTAGCCCCACAGTCAAACTCATGTGGCTAAGTGAAAGTAATAAAGCCGCATAGTCTGATTGCCTGGTTCACCTCACGGACACCTCATTCACGGACGAAGACATTGGATAAAGCGTGGTCACGCGTCATGCCGAACACCCCTGAAGCATCTACATGGGGGCTGAAGCCGACGACTGGAAACTTTCAGAACTATAAAATAAAACGGACACACAGGAGGAAAATTCGCTTGATTGAAAGGCGCAAAATATATCCATACGTATGGGTTCATAAGCATAGTTTTTACAACCTGAACACACTTAATTAAAAACCACGTCCTTCGAGCACTGGCCCTCTACAATGCGGGCTCCTTCTAGGACGTCATCGAAGTACCTCTCCGGCTTCCGATGATCCTTGCCTTCGGTCAGGCCTGCGGTCGCCACTTCGGTGGCCTTCATCTTCGCCCATTGCATCTTGACACGGGCGAAGGCCATCAGGAACCCTCTATGCAGGCCGAGCGCTTCACAGCTTCTATCTGCGGCCTCGCATGGACGAACCGCTTCACCAATTCGAAGTAGCTGCTCGGGATCGGCTCGGTTGGCCAAAGCCGGACTATTAAGTCCTTCATGTCCGCACCCGCCACCCTATGCAGCTCGACCAGCTGCTCCAGCTAGTCGTTCAGAGGCACTGGATGTTCTGGTGCAAGAAATTGCGACCAGAACAGCTTCTCTGTTGAGTTCCCCTCCTGGGCTCGGAAGAATTGTGCAGCGTCGACGATACTCTTCAGGAGATCCGCAAACGCGCCTGGAGAACTCCACACTCGGGTGAGCAATGCATACTTCTAACCTCCAAGGATACTCTGCAAAATAAAGGCCTTACCAGCCACTATCTGTCGCGCCTGGTGGATCTCTTCGCGAGCACTCCAGGGCTTGCTCTGTGCCTCCTTGGCATCAAGGAGAGCTTTGTTAAGCTCGGACGTTTGGTCCGAAGTCTTCTGCTCCAATGCCTCGCATTTGCGGATGGTGTCTCGCAGCTCCTGTTTGACTTTGGCCACCCGAGCTTCATGTTGGCGGCGGGAAGCCTGTTCTGCCTCCAGTTCAGCAGCCGCTTTGTGAGCGGCTGCCTTATTCGCCTCTGCCTCCTTCTTGGCCTCGGCAAGGGCACCCTTGAGGGTCTTAACCTCGGCTGCGCCAGCTGTGATCATCAATCACATCATTCGATGAGTTCAACTCTTAATACACATATCATCTTTTGACAAAAAAACAAAAAATCTCTACAGACCACATACCTTGTGTTTCATCGAACCGCTTATTAATGCGGTCGAGCTCCTCATCGGCTATCTGAAGCTTCCGATTGAGCTCGGAAAATTCTGCGGCATGGGCGGTCGCAGCTAACATGGAAGCCTGTTTCAACAAATGACACAATATGTTATACTCACGGATGCTATATGAATCCTTGAAACGTCTCCAACGTATCTACTTTTCCAAACACTTTTGCCCTTGTTTTGGACTCTAACTTGCATGATTTGAATGGAACTAACCCGGACTGATGCTGTTTTCAGCAGAACTGCCATGGTGTTATTTTTGTGCAGAAATAGAAGTCCTTAGAATGACTTGAAATTCAGCTGAGAATTATTTTGGAATATATAAAAAATATATGCAGAAAGATCCAAGCCAGGGGGCACACCCTGTCCACGAGGGTGGGGGCGTGCCCCCTCCCCCTGGGCGCGCCCCCTACCTCGTGGGCCCCCTGTTGCTCCACCGACGTACCCCCGGACTCCATATATTCACTTTCAGGGAGAAAAAAATTAGAGAGGAAAATTATCGCGCTTTACGATACGGAGCCGCCGCCAAGCCCTAATCTCTCTCGGGAGGGCTGATCTGGAGTCCGTTCGGGGCTCCGGAGAGGGGAGATCGTCGCCATCGTCATCATTAACCTTCCTCCATCACCAATTTCATGACGCTCACCGCCTTGCGTGAGTAATCCCATCGTAGGCTTGCTGGACGGTGATGGGTTGGATGAGATTTACCATGTAATCGAGTTAGTTTTGTTAGGGTTTGATCCCTAGTATCCACTATGTTCTAAGATTGATGTTGCTATGACTTTGTCATGCTTAATGCTTGTCACTAGGGCCGGAGTGCCATGATTTCAGATCTGAACCTATTATGTTTTCATGAATATATGTGTGTTCTTGATCCTATCTTACAAGTCAATAGTCACCTACTATGTGTTATGATCCGGCAACCCCGAAGTGACAACAATCGGGACCACTCCCGGTGATGACCGTAGTTTGAGGAGTTCATGTACTCACTATGTGTTAATGCTTTGGTCCGGTACCCTATTAAAAGGAGGCCTTAATATCCCTTAGTTTCCACTAGGACCCCGCTGCCACGGGAGGGTAGGACAAAAGATGTCATGCAAGTTCTTTTCCATAAGCACGTATGACTATATTCGGAATACATGCCTACATTACATTGATGAACTGGAGCTAGTTCTGTGTCACCCTAGGTTATAACTTTTACATGAGGAATCGCATCCGACATAATTCTCCATCACCGATCCAATGCCTACGAGTTTTTCACTTATTGCTTGTTGCTTATTTACTTTTCCGTTGATGCTATTCCAAAACTACAAAAAAAACTATCGTTACTTTTATTGTTGTTACCGTTACTTCCATATTACTTTGCTACTAAATTACCTTGCTGCAGATATTAAGTTTCCAGGTGTGGTTGAATTGACAACTCAGCTGCTAATACTTAAGAGTATTCTTTGGCTCCCCTTGTGTCGAATCAATAAATTTGGGTTGAATACTTTACCCTCGAAACTATTGCAATCCCCTACACTTGTGGGTTATCAAGACTATTTTCTGGCGCCGTTGCCGGGGAGCATTACTATATTCTTTAAGTCACTTGGGATTTATATCTGTTGATCACTATGAAGAATTTGAAGGACTCAAAAACCAAGATCTTTCCCTCAACTACGAGGGGAGGTAAGGAACTGCCATCTAGCTCTGCACTTGATTCACCATCTGTTATGAGTAAATTTGCGACACCAACTCCTGCTATTGAATCTGATATGTCGCATGTTCTTGATGATGCCACTTCTGCTATGTATGATGAAACTACTTCTATGCTTGATAATAATGGCCACTAGGTGAATTTCTAGATGAACAAATTGCTAAGGTTAGGGAGAATGCAAGTATTGAAACTGATAATATTTATGAAAGTGAAGATGAAGATTCTCCCCCTAGATATGAATTGCCTGTTATTCCTGAGGGTTATGTAATGAATGAAGAAACCGCTAGAGACTTTCTTGCTTGCAACGATAGATATGATCTTAAGAAATTATTAGCTAAGCTGAAAGAAAAGTCTTTGAATGCTATAATGAAATATGATCCTGCTTTTGCTACTTCACCTATCTTTGTTACTGATAAGGATTATGATTTCTCTGTTGATCCTGAGCTAATTACTTTGGTTGAATCTGATCCTTTCCATGGCTATGAATCTAAAACTATTGTGGCACATCTTACTAAGTTGAATGATATAGACACCCTGTTTACCAACGATGAAAAGATTCGTTATTACTATATCCTTAAGCTATTTCCGTTCTCGTTAAAGGGTGATGCTAAGACATGGTTTAATTCTCTTGATCCTGGTTGTGTGCGTAGTCTCCAGGATATGATTTATTACTTCTCTGCTAAATATTTTCCCACTCATAAGAAACAAGCTGCCTTACGGGAAATGTATAACTTTGTGCAAATTGAAGAAAAGAGTCTCCCACAAGCTTGGGGGAGGCTTCTCCAATTACTTAATGCTTTGCCTAATCATCCTCTTCAGAGGAATGAAATACTTGATGTCTTTTATAATGGACTAACCGATGCTTCCAGAGACCACCTGGATAGTTGTGTTGGTTGTGTTTTCAGGGAAAGAACAGTTGATCAAGCTGAATTACTATTGAATAATATGTTGGCCAATGAAAATAATTGGACACTTCCTAAACCAGCCCCTAAGCCAACTCCGAAGATAAGGGGTGTTCTATTTCTCAGTCCCGAAGATATGCAACAGGCAAAGAAATCTATGAAAGAAAAAGGTATTAAAGTTGAAGATGTTAAGAATTTACCGCCTATTGAAGAAATACATGGTCTTGATAACCCGACGCAGGTAGTACAGGTAAATTCTCTTTATAGGATTGATGAAGGTGATATTCCTCGTTATAAGTCTGCTAGCCAATGCTTAGATGAGTTTGATAATTTTATTGTGAAGCAAGAAAACTTCAATGCTTATGTTGGTAGATAATTGCAACGTAATGCTTATATGATTGAATGCTTGAGTGATTATATGTCTAGAGTTAAAGGTGAATTGAAACTCATTAGTAAACATGCTTCTATGGTTACCTGTAATGCCCAGTATGTGACTATACCTCCCACGTGTCAAGGCATGACTTAAAGGCATAGGCACATACTAGAATGATCTCAAGTATGGTATCTTTGCACAACTCATGTAAAAGAGGGGATGAAAATGTAAAAGAGTAGTTGGCTTAGACTCGCCACGTCACACAAAGTAATACATTAACATACATCATCCAATAACATCAGAGTCCGACTACGGACGAAGATCCAAATGAAAGATACCATAAATAAAGCAACACAAGGTCCTGATCATCCTAGTAAGAGCCCTATTGATCCTCTGGGTAAGACACGTAGTAACGTCCACGCTCTTCGTCAAACTCCCAGTACAACTCTGTGCCATCTCCTGTGTAGTTCTCATCGGTACCTGCATCTGGTGTTGTGTAGAATCTGTGAGCCACGGAGGACTCAGCAATCCCGTTCCCGGGTAGCAATACTAGGTTGAACAAGGCTGGAAACAAGGTTGCAGCAGCACTAGCACTAGCTTACGTGTTTAGAGCGAGAAGAGAAAGTGCCAACGATCGACAAAGTGATCACGAAGTGATCCTAACTAAGCACGATCAAACATAACCCCACCATGTTCACTTCCCGAACCCCTTCGGAAAGAGACCATCACGGTTACTCACGCAGGTAGTGTATTATGAACATGGTGTCAAGTTATCTACAACCGGATATTAACAAATTCCCATCTGCCACATAACCGCGGGCACGGCTTTCGAAAGATCAAACCCTGCAGGGGTGTCCCAACTTAGCCCATCACAAGCTCACGATCTGCGGAGTCGCAACTCCAAGGTGGGAAGACCCGAGTATTCTCGGAATCCCGTGCTCAAGATATTCCGACAAAGGTAAAACTAATCCAGCAAGACCTCCCGGCGTGCCGACACCCTGATAGTAGCCGCGCGTATCTCGTCTCAGGCCACGACCGGATGGGACGGCCTACAGGAAAATACCAAATACCTCGGGTTTCCCCGAGGTGGCCCTGCAGTCCGCCCAGTCGGGCCAACACTCATGAGGAGCACTGGCCCGGGGGTTGTTAATTAAGTCCACGAGATAGCTAGTCCCTATGCAAATTTTTAGTTATTAGGCAAATGTAAAACCAATGTTGGGCCTTGCTGGAAAAGCTTTAGCGCTAAGCGGGTTATCGAGGGGGGCTCATAAACCCCAACCATGTTAGGGACGCAAAATCAAGGAATATAACACCGGTTTAACGGTTCCTAGGGTGGCATGAGTGGAACAAAACACCAAGCAAGAGGCTTAGCCTTCCACCCGTTACCAATATATAGATGATTTAGTTTAACAGTTTATATATTGTGATATCCCAACAATAACTTTATCATGAAGCAAGAATCTTCAAGTCTTCACCTGCAACTAACAACACTATATGAGGGGCTGAGCGAAGCTTACGTAGCCAAACAATGGTTTGCTAGGTGGGTGGTTAGAGAGTATCATGGCAACAATAGGAGGGCTGACAAACAGACATAGGCATCGAGGCAATATCTAAAGAGTGAGACATATAGCATAGGCAAAGATAGTAGTGATATCTGGGTAAGGTCATCTTGCCTGTTGATTCTACGGAGGGATCGTAACCTTGCTCCTCAAACTCAGCCTCGGTAGTAACCTCGTACTCGGTCTCGGCTCCCAGCTCTACTCAACACAAGAACACAAC
Source organism: Secale cereale (assembly GCA_902687465.1). Taxonomy (NCBI): domain Eukaryota; kingdom Viridiplantae; phylum Streptophyta; class Magnoliopsida; order Poales; family Poaceae; genus Secale; species Secale cereale. The sequence continues at coordinate 725,227,894 of LR738711.1, forward strand.
ACGGCACAATATCAAACACGGTGCAATGCACAAACAACATGATGCAAGTCATAAGAAGGGATGCGAGTATGATGTGTGTATGCATGTGGAAGCACTTGAGCCTAAGGAGAAGATTATGGAAAATGCCTCATCTTGGAAAACCAAGCAAGCCACTGGATAGAGGGGAATATTTTGGTTGAAATCGATATAAAGATCACCGGAAACGGACGCACGGTTTGCAAATGGCAAGCAAAACAATATTCACACAAAACTGCAGTTTACAGCAACATGGCATCTTTGGAGCAAGAAATAATTATGCTATAGCACTCAAACATGGAGACAAAGGGCATGGATGTGAAATAGACATGATACTTAACAAGCACGAACTTAGAACACACTCAAAAACCTACTGGAACACAATTAACCAAGCATGGCAAGTTGCAATAAATTTATCCAGACTTAGCCAAAATCTGGGAAGGCATAGATATCATCACGATGCTGCCTTCGGAGGCACAAAACAACATGCATATCGACTCCACTAAGTATATAAAGATCTTGGACATGTAATAGACATAGCATACATCAAACAACTCCATTGGAGCAACTCCATAGGAGGCATGGATCAATAACAACAAGCTTCACCAAATTGATCATGCTGATAAAAACCTGACAGGTAAATTTATAGCAATTTGAGAGCGAGCAATAAATAAGCTACAGCATGCCATATATGCAAATAAGGGCATGGATGGATAGAGCATAACATGGACAACAAGACATGATCATTTGACAAACTAAAACGTGCATGGATTTGAGTGAGGCATCAAGCAAACATAGCATCAGGTTTAACAGATTCCAGACTTAGCAGTTTTTTCACTAAGTATATAACAGCAACATTGGCATGGCATGTTTACAAGCTTGTTTAAGTCACCTCAAGGAATATCATGGAAAGTGGATTGCACCACAGCAAAGACCATATGAATGTGCTTCTAAAACATATTGACATGTGACATGAAGACAAACACATCAATAGCAATGAGCAAGTCAAAACAGCATCTCACAACAAGTTTCAGCACTTAACAGCCACATGCACTTTTGCAACAGAGATTAACATGGCAATATGACACCTAACATGAATGCCACAGCAACCATCATGTAGAGAACTTCACAATGAACATTTTGACATATCATATGCTCCATTTGGGCCAACATGCACAAAGTTATCAACACCACAAGCTTGCAACAAAATTACAGATAACAGCAGTTTTAAACATATAGCACTCTTGCAACGAGGATTAGGTCATCAAGATGAACTCAAACAAGCATGTCATAGTGGAACAAAATGAAGAGCATATCACAACGAACATTTTGACATATTATATGCATCATTTGGATAACCACACAAAAAGTTACAGGCTTTCAAAGATGCACACAAATTTACAACTTCCAGGGACTTGGTGGAATTTTATACCTCCGCGAAAGTCAACGCGGGATGAGCATATCCGGGACAAGACGGAGCGGATCGGGGCGAGGCGTTTGGTACAGGGAACCGGTGGATCTGGCCCAATCTTCCAGATCCGGCTAGACCCTCGCCGTTGTTCGCCGGAGAGGTCGACGGGGCGGCGGGCGGCAATGGCGACGGAGCTCCGGCGGCGGAGGAAGAGGCGGCGGGCGCGGGGGCACCGGCGATGTCCGAGGACGGCGGCGGTGGAGGCGGTTGGCGGCGGGATCTCGCCGAGGCGCGCGGGAGTTGCGGTGGCGGTGGCGATGGCCGCGTGGTGGCGAGCGGCGCCAGCGGAGGTGATGGCCGGCGGAGCAGGCGGAGGGGATGGCCGGCGGCGGAGGCGAGCTCGCCTGCGGCAGAGCAGGGCCTTGCCAGCGGCGAGGGGCAGCGCTGGCGACGGAGTAGTCGGGCGCCCGAGTGGCGGCGGCGTCGGGCCGGCGGGCCGGCCCCGGGCTCCGCGGCCCGCGCGGCGGCGGTAGAGTTGGCTACGGGGGCGCCGGCGAATGGGAGGCAGACACGTGGAGGCGGGCTGACGTGTCACGATGCTAGTGGCCAGGGCGACGTGGCTGCGGAGGGATGGACATGTCCGGCTGGGTCGGATGTGTCCGGTGCGGCGCGGAGGGAAGAGGAGCTAGGTTTTGATCCGGAATTCGGGGATGGGGACTGTTTTATAGTTTCTGGGAGCTAGGAAGGTCCAAATGGGGTGCGGTTTTCGCCCACACGATCACGATCCGACGACCGAGGGGATGGGAGTGGTTGTGCTAGGTTAGTGGGCTGTTGTGGAGGGGGTCTTGGGCCAAAAGGAAGAGGAGCTTTTAGCCCACTAGGTTAACCGTTGGAGTATCAAACGACCTCCAAATGCGATGAAACTTGACAGGCGGCCTACATGTACCAAAACAACAACGCACGACAAGTCTCACCTCATCCCAGGAACGTTACACGGCCACACACGAAAGAAGGACTCAGGGTTGCCACGGCACGTGTGTGAGTGTCGGAACTCGAAATGAACAACGGGAAGAGGCGAGCAGGACCGGGTGCAAGTGACAACACGAATGCAATGCAATGCACATGAAAACATGACATGGATGAAATGCACACACGCACGTGACAAAACGCAGAAACCCGAAATGAAAAAAGAGCCCAGAATGGAATTATTGAAGTCAACGATTCATATATTGCCATAAATGGAAGGTATCACATATGGGGTGTTACATTACCACTCAAGTAGAACAAGTACTTAAGGCTCGGAATGATTTTCTCAATGAATTAAATAGTAAGAATAATGACTATATTGTTAGAGTTGCAACTAGAGGGGGTAAAGTGACTCAGGAACCTTTGTATCCTGAAGGCCACCCTAAGAGAATTGAGCAAGATTCTCAGAGAACTAATTTAGATGCACCTAGTTCTTTTAAGAAGAAGAAATAGAAAAATGATAGGACTTTGCATGCTCCTAGTAAACCTGTAGCAGACACACCTGAGAATCCTAATGATATCTCTGTTTCTGATGCTGAGACACAATCTGGTAATGAACATGAACCTAGTGATAATGTTAATGATGATGTTCATGATGATGCTCAACCTAGCAATGATAATGATGTATAGATTGAACCTGTTGTTGATCTTGATAACCCACAATCAAAGAATCAACGTTATGATAAGAGAGACTTTGTTGCTAGGAAGCATGGTAAGGAAAGAGAACCATGGGTTCAGAAACCCATGCCTTTTCCTCCTAAACCATCCAAGAAAAAGGATGATGAGGATTTTGAGCGCTTTGCTGAAATGATTAGACCTATCTTTGTGCGTATGCATTTGACTGATATGCTTAAAACAAACCCTTATGCTAAGTATATGAAAGATATTATTACCAATAAAAGAAAGATATCTGAAGTTGAAATTTCCACCATGCTTGCCAATTACACTTTTAAGGGTGGAATACCTAAGAAACTAGGAGATCCAGGAGTACCTACTATACCTTGCTCCATCAAAAGAAACTATGTTAAAACTACTTTATGTGATCTTGGGGCCGGGGTTAGTGTTATGCCTCTCTCTTTATATCGTAGACTTGACTTGAGTAAGTTGACACCTACTGAAATATCTTTGTAAATGGCTGATAAATCAACTGCTATACATGTCGGTATTTGTGAGGATGTGCCTGTTGTGGTTGCAAATGTTACTATTCTAACGGACTTTGTTATCCTTGATATTCCCGAGGACGATAGTATGTCCATTATCCTTGGTAGAACCTTTTTGAATATTGCAGGGGCTGATATTGATTGCAACAAAGGCAATGTCACTTTTCATGTCAATGGTAATGAGCATACGGTACACTTTCCGAGGAAACAACCTCAGGTCCATAGTATCAATTCTATTGGAAAAAAATTCAACTATCACTATTGGAGGTTTTGAATTTCCTCTTCCTATTATCAAGAAGACATATGGTATTCTTATTGTTGGGGACATACATATCCCCATTGAGGTACCCTAGTGTTATCCAAAAATTCTCCAGTTTCATGTTATTCGGAAAGAGTTTATTAACAAGACCTGATCAACCTTGTTAATGGATTCCTTTTGATGAGCATGAGATGGGTGAATCTAGATAGCACAACCTTCTGTACCCTCCTTCTACTTTCTGTTAATTCGATTAAATAAAGCAAAAATAGTAATTTTTTTGTCTGTTTCCAGACTTATCCGTGCAATAAAAAAATACCCGAAAATAAAAGTTCTCCAAATGCCCTGAAATTGAAATATGATTATTTCTAGAATATTTGAGAATATTTGGCACAGAAGACACGGCGAGGGGAGCCAGCACCTGGCCACGAGGGTCCAGGGCGCGCCCACCCTCACAGGGCGCGCCCCTGCCTCATGGGCCCCACGTGGCCCCCTCCACTTATTCCTGTACCCACACACTCCTTCTTCCTCCAAAAAAAATCACTATCCAGCTCAAGCACGAGTTCTAGCTCATCTTGCTGCCATTTTCGATCTCCTTGCTCAAAGCTCCATTCACAAAACTGTGTGGGGAGATTGTTCCTTGGTATGTGACTCCTCCATTGGTCCAATTAGTTTTTGTTCTAGTGCTTTATTTATTGCAATTTTTTGCTGCTGTGGTGACCTTGTTCTTGAGCTTGCATGTCAAATTTCTTTGGTCCCAAGTAGTTCTAATGCATGATATAGTCTCTAGGCACTTGTAGGAGTTGTTGATATCAATCTTGTTGAGTTTGGTTCACTTTTATTTTGAGTTACTAAAAATTTCAGAGTAGGAAAATGATAAAGAGATTGTTGAGAGGCTCTTCCAGTAAAAGTTCAAAGGATGAGAAAAAGGAAGAGAATAAGAAGCCCAAATATAATCTTCCTCGCATCGCGGAAGTTCGGCCGTGTGAATGGCCTTGTAATGAGTTCTTGGAAGCCGTCGGGATTTATGAAGACTTTTATTATTTGGCGAACAATGCAGGCCTCACTGACTTCCTCCACGACCAGCGTGAACAGTATCTCTTACTCACTAATATTTTCACGCAAAACTTTCATTTTCATGCTAATAAATCACCACCTTCAGTGGAGTTTCGTTTATATGATGAGGTTAAGGAAATGCCATTCTTTGAATTTTGTGAAGTATGCAAGATACCCTTTGCTCGTAGCCTTGAAGAACCACGTCGTGAAGATGTTGAAGGGTTTATTGACATGATAGCTGTAGGGGAAACTAGGCAAGTTTCAGGGGCAAGAATTACTAGTATACATTTTCATGTTCTACGCTACTTTGCTATGTTTGCTAGTAGATGTTTAATTGGTTGCGGGAACAGTGGGAATATTAGTGCCCCTGATATTGTCATTTTGCGCCATGCTTTGTTTCGAGACACAACTTTTAGCTTGGGTGCCGTCGTTGCTAAACGATTAAGTCTGAACTGCACAAAAGGCCCCGTTTTTGGAGGCATCTTTGCTTCTCGCCTTGCTGAACATATTAGAATACCTATTAGGCATCATGAGAAGGAAGAAAAATTGCTTGCCCCTGTATATCTAGTTTATAAGAGTATGACAGCACATGATTTTATTGTTAAAGACAAAGAGAAGTTGCTTAAGTACAAATTGAGGTTTGATGAAAAATATTGTGAGATTGTTACCATCTCTGTTTGATCTGTTTTCAGGCATATACCTCGTTTCGTCAGATACCTTCTACAAGTACCAGAGCCAGGCACAAGCTTCAGAACCTGAGCCAGAGCCACCACTCAACCCTTATCGGCAGTCTGTTTATGGGTGGGATCCGGATGAGATGGCCAACCAGTGGCACCCAGAGGACGCTTCTCAGTACACCAGAGAGAGTAGCTACGATCCGTGGTCATAGACCAACTTAGGCCAAAAGCCTAAGCTTGGGGGAGTACGTGTTTCTCACCGACATTACATTCATGTTCACACACTTATTCTAGTAGTCGGTGCTCACACTCTTTCATTGTACTATCCATGCTTAGTTTCAATTATTTTCTTAATTTTTTCTTGGGTGTTAAAAAAACCTTAAGAACAAAAAAAAATAGTTGTAGCTTTCAGCTAGTTTACTTTCCTTGCCTGTAGTAGTAGTAATTAAAAGAAAACCCAAAAAGATTTCTCGTTCTTCTTTTGCTTGTTGGGAGCTTTCCCGTGTAAATAGTTTCTTTTCTTTTCTTTGGGGGTCAAGAGGAGAAGACCATGATGAAAATGTTTAGTGGCTCTCATATGCTTTATTGTTGAATTAACCTTGAGCCATATTACTTTGTCTTCTCTCTTGTATTAAATGTGTGCAGATTCCAGCTTAGTCCAATGCACGTGCACTATTATTATTATCCACACCGTTCGGTCGTGCGAGTGAAAGGCAATAATGACGATATATGATGAACTAATTGAGATGAGAAAAGCTGGTACGAACTCGACCTCTCATGTTTTTGTAAATATGATAGTTCATCATTCCTGATTCAGCATATTATGAATGAAACATGCTTGCAATGACAATTAGAGATCATAGCTGCTCATGACAAGCTTAATTAGCTAAGAGTTTTTAATGGCCTATCTTGCATGCCAACATGATATTAAAGTGGTTGTGATGTGGTATGATAGGGTGGTATCCTCCTTTGAACGATTCAAGTGGTCTGACTTGGCACAAGTTCACGCATGTAGTTGAAACAAAATCAACATAGCCTCCACGATATTTATGTTCATGGTGATTTATATCCTACTCATGCTTGCATTCATTGTTGATTAATTTTAATGCATGTTCATGACTGTTGTCGCTCTCTAGCTGGTCGCTTCCCAGTCTCTTTCTAGCCTTCACCTGTACTAAGCGGGAATACTGCTTGTGCATCCATTTCCATAAACCCCAAAGTTATTCCATATGAGTCCACTATACCTTCCTATATGCAGTATCTACCTGTCGTTCCAAGTAAATTTGTATGTGCCAAACTCTAAACCTTCAAATGAAATTTTGTTTTGTATGCTCGAACAACTCATGTATCAACTAGGGTTGTCTATCTTCCATGCTAGGTGGGTTATTCTCACGATGAGTGGACTCCGTTCATCATTCATGAGAAAATGGCTGGTAACCGGGATGCCCAGTCCCATGCTCAAATCATAATAATTAAACAAAACTCCCCTAGGGTTGTTGTTGGTTTGGACGGTACCCATTGTTTCGGGCTAGCCGTGGAGTGTGCTTGTTGGTGGTTGGGGAGTATAAACTTACCATTCTATTTGGGAACCGCCTATAATGTGTGTAGCATGGAAGATATCGAGATTCTTGGTTGTTATGTTGACAATGAGAGTATACCGCTCAAAATATTATTCTATATTTAAAAAATCGAGCTCTGGCACCTCTACAAATCCCTGCTTCCCGCTGTGAAGGGCCTATCTAGTTACTTTTATGTTGAGTCATCATCCTCTTATAAAAGAGCACCAGTTGGCGAGCACATCTGTCATTTGCATGTATTGCGATTAATTTGCATTGAGTATGATCATGACTGCATCTCTTTTACCATGAATTACAATGTCTAGTCAGTCCTTGATCTTTAAAGGTGCTCTGCATTTATGTTTTGCGGTCTCAGATAGGGCTAGCGAGATACCATCTTGTTATATCATATTATGATTGTTTTGAGAAAGTGTTGTCATCCAAGGTTTATTATTATTGCTCACTAGTTGATTATGCCATTAATATGAGTAGACTTGAGACCTGAAAATTATTGTGAATGTGGTTAGTTCATGATCTTAGCTGAAAACTTGAATGCTGGCTTTACATATTTACAACAACAAGGACACACAGAGTTTGTCAAAGTTTTTCTTTATCACTTTCAGTTTATCAACTGAATTGCTTGAGGACAAGCAAAGGTTTAAGCTTGGGGGAGTTGATACATCTCCAACGTATCTACTTTTCCGAACACTTTTGCCCTTGTTTTGGACTCTAACATGCATGATTTGAATGGAACTAACCCGGACTGACGTTGTTTTCAGCAGAACTGCCATGGTGTTATTTTTGTGCATAAATAAAAGTCCTCGGAATGACCAGAAATTCAACGGAGAATTATTTTGGAATATATAAAAAATATCTACGGAAAGATCCAAGCCAGGGGGCCCACACCCTGTCCACGAGGGTGGGGGGTGCGCCCCCTCCCTCTAGGCGCGCCCCCTGCCTCGTGGGCCCCTTGTTGCTCCACCGACGTACCCCCGAACTCCATATATTCACTTTCGGGGAGAGAAAAATCAGAGAGGAAGAATTATCGCGTTTTTACGATACAGAGCCGCCGCCAAGCCCTAATCTCTCTTGGGAGGGCTGATCTGGAGTCCGTTCGGGGCTCCGGAGAGGGGAGATCGTCGCCATCGTCATCATCAACCTTCCTCCATCACCAATTTCATGATGCTCACCGCCGTGCGTGAGTAATCCCATCGTAGGCTTGCTGGACGGTGATGGGTTGGATGAGACTTACCATGTAATCGAGTTAGTTTTGTTAGGGTTTGATCCCTAGTATCCAATATGTTCTAAGATTGATGTTGCTATGACTTTGCCATGCTTAATGCTTGTCACTAGGGCCCGAGTGCCATGATTTCAGATCTGAACCTATTATGTTTTCATGAATATATGTGTGTTCTTGATCCTATCTTGCAAGTCAATAGTCACCTACTATGTGTTCTGATCCGCCAACCCCGATATGACAACAATCGGGACCACTCCCGGTGATGATCGTAGTTTGAGGAGTTCATGTATTCACTATGTGTTAATGCTTTGGTCCGGTAAGCTATTAAAAGGAGGCCTTAATATCCCTTAGTTTCCACTAGGACCCTGCTGCCATAGGAGGGTAGGACAAAAGATGTCATGCAAGTTATTTTCCATAAGCATGTATGACTATATTCGGAATACATGCCTACATTACATTGATGAACTGGAGCTGGTTCTGTGTCACCCTAGGTTATAACTTTTACATGAGGAATCGCATCCGATATAATTCTCCATCACCGATCCAATGCCTACGAGCTTTTCACATATTGCTTGTTGCTTATTTACTTTTCCGCTGCTGCTATTACAAAAACTACAAAAACACTATCGTTACTTTTATTGTTGTTACCGTTACTTCCATATTACTTTGCTACTAAATTACCTTGTTGCAGATATTATGTTTCCAGGTGTGGTTGAATTGACAACTCAGCTGCTAATACTTAAGAGTATTCTTTGGCTCCCCTTGTGTCGAATCAATAAATTTGGGTTGAATACTTTATCCTCGAAAACTGTTGCGATCCCCTACACTTGTGGGTTATCAATCCTCTATCTGATTTCTTTCAAATCGGGCAGAGTATCAGGGGCTATTGTCCGTACACATGTTTATTATCCTATACAAATAAAATGTAAAGTTCTTTTGGAGTATTACGTCGCATACCTCAAAACCCATCAGTAGGCTATTGAATGCTTCATTCAGTCCACTCTTAGCAGACTGAATCTTCCCCATAACCGCACCCATTAGGGTGCGGTGTTCCGCCACAATGGAAGCACCTTGCAGTACTTCCTCCAGCGCGTTGGGCGCCTCCGGATTAACGGAGGCAATGGGTGCGGTGTTCTACCACAATGGAAGCACCTTGCAGTACTTCCTCCAGCGCGTTGGGCGCCTCCGGATTAACGGAGGCCGCCGGTGGAGATGATGCTCCTTCCCCTATCGTAGGGGGCTGCCTATTCGATTCTGGAGCCATACTTGCCACCGATATGGTGTTCGATGGGAGCCCGGATTCTGGGGCTCCCAGCTATCGGTTGCCATGGGAATTGTTTCCCCTTGGTTGATCGTGACCTAGGTGTTAACCTTAGGCACTCTCTTGTCAGCCCCGCTCTCCCCCTCTTGTGCAGGGGACATCCGCAGGGAGGACACCTCAATGTCCCCCATGATGATGGGACAATGAGCCCGCAGCGGTGTGTCACTCTCTGCCATTTCGGGCGGCAAAGAGTTCCCCAACGATGATGAAGCATTGGGGAGTGTGCGGGGAGGACTGCAAAAGAACAAACAAGTTGACTTATACAATAAAAACAGGTAGACCAAAGACATCAGTAAGTATCCGACGACTTGCGTTTCTTCGGCGGTTTAACCCTGAGCCGTTTTCGGGGGGCGTCTTCGGATCCTGAATCCAAACTGTTCGGGAGGTTCAGCTTCCTCCTCCTAGACGCCCCCTCCTCCGTGCCCTCGGGGGCCGTCTTCTTCTTCCTTCCTTCCCTTAGGGGGAGAGTCGCTTTCCACTTCTTCTTCCTCCTCCTCCTCGTCTGCCTCGTGGGAGGAGGTGGCTTCGGTCTCTCCGGACATAGCGTCCGAAGGACCCTTGGGGTAGGGGCCACCCTTGGCCTCCTTGCCCTTCTTCTTCTTGGCCTTCTTCTCCGGCGCTTGATACGGCGCCGGCACCAGCATCTTCGTTAGCTGGGGGTGGCTGTATCCTCAGGTAGCGGAGCCGGAAAGTTGATCTGCTCTGCCTTCGCCGTCCAAGCCTGTATGGAACGCAGATATTCTAACTCCTGTTATACTTGAAATATTGACCGGATAGGTCTTCAGCAAAATCGTGCTTACCGCTGTAGCCGGAGTCTCATTGTCGAATCCGATGTCATCGGTCTCCTTTGGCCACGTCTTCTGGGCCTTGAAGAGCTGCTTCCATATTTCTTCATGCGTAGTGCCGAAGAAGCGCTTCAAGGTATGTGGCCCCTCCGGATCGAACTCCCACAAGCGGGAGGCCCGGAGCTGGTGTAACACCCCATATGTAATACTTTCCTATTATGGCAATAAAGCTTTCTCAATTTGATCCTTGTCCTTATCCTTGGGTGTTCTTGTCATTTGAGCTCATTTCATTTTTGCACTGCCATGTCATTTTATTTTATTTTGCATCCATGCATTGCTTTCATTATCATGGCATCATGGCATCTAGTTTACTTCTTTGTTATGATGAGTGTGTGTGAGGTCTTCTGATGTTGTGTGTGTGATTCTAACCTTGCCTAGCTAAACCCTAAACCCCCTCCTTGTTCCCTTTTCTTCTTCTTCTTTTCTTTTCTTTCTTTTCTTTACTCCATTGTGCAAGTCACCTAGTAAAGTTCATTATTGTTCTTGCTTTTCCTAAAAACCTTGCACCATGTCTACACCCTCTCTGCCAAATATCACCCCATTTAGAATTGATTTGGTTGGGTTTTAAAATGACAAGAGTTTGAACTATATTCAAACTCCTTTTATTTTTCTGCCTCTAAAAATGTCCAAGTCAATTTTATTAAATAGGGCATAAATCACTCAGCATGGGGATATTTTTTCCCCTAACTCTTTTCCTTTTAGTCTGTGCTTTTCTTTTTCTTTTCTAGCTGAAGTTAAATGAAAAAGAAAAGAAACAACAGCTCCAACAGTGGCATGGGCCTCCTCCTTCTTCTCCTCCCCCAGGCCCAGTCTTTTCTCTCCCGCAGCGCGGCCCATCTCCTCTCTCCTGCAGGCCCACGGAGCGCTCGCAGTCGCGCCGTGTCTTTTCCCCCCTTGCCCCACCTGTCTGTCTCTCAGCCCCGAGTCGCCGTCTTCCTCCGTCAAACGCTGCAGAGCCAGAGCGTGCGCTCGCCGTCGCGCCGTGATCACGGACGTCGAGGTCTCGTGATCTGAGCCCTCCATTTAAACCCGCACCGTGTCCAGTCCCTCTCTCTAGGGTTCCTCTTCCTCCTCTCGCCGCCTGGAGAGCCAAGCTCCGCCAGATCCGCCGCTCCAGTAAACACCCGCACGCATCTGAGAGCGCCAGCTCGTCGCCGGCGTGTCTCCCGTCGACCTCAGGCTCGCCGACCGTGTCCAGCTGCTTCCCCGACGTTGAATACTTCCTCTACGTGGAGTCGATCGCCTCGCCGCCGACGTCTTCTTCCTCTTCTTCGTCTCCGGCGCCCATAGCTGTTCGAGACTCGCCGCCGTCAACTCCATCCACGTCTGGGCCAGCTGAACACATCTCCATGTTCGCGGTGAGCTCCTCTTCCTCCTTGTGCCCTTTTCCCCCTCCTTAGCACCCTCTAGGTTTGAGTTCGTCGAGCACCCGAGCTCATCGCCGTTGGGCCTCGTCGCCGGCGAGTGTTCCGACCCCTCTAGGCCGTCGCTTGCTGCCCGTTCGCTTCAGTTCGTCGCGTAGATGCTGTCTGTGTTGTCGTTGCTCCGCCTAGGCCGCTGCATCATCTCGTCGTTGCTCCGTCGCCGCCGTTCCGTTGTTGCTCACCGCCGGCCCTGTAGTGCTCGTTAGGTGCTGCAAGTGCGTCGTTTGGATGGGGAACTCCTCCAGGAGCACCCCGCACACCTCCGCTGCCTCGTTTGGTCGCCGGAGCAGCTCCGGCGAGCAGCTCCGATGAGCCCTGTGTTTTCCCCTGTTTCTGCATCTGCGGTTACTTCTTCAGAGTTCGCTCCTGTTATCTGTCAAGATCCGATCGATAGCGCAGTGGTTTGTGTCTCCGTCAGTTAGCAGTAGGGTGTGGGTTCGAATCCGTTGCGGGGCAGTGGGCATTTCGCCCCCTTTTTGTTTTTCTTGAGTGGCTGACAGGTAGGCCCCACCTGCCAGCCTCTCTATGCTTCTCCAGCCCCCGCGCGCACCCGCTGGCGCCAGCTCAGCACAGCCGGGCCCTCTTGTCAGTTGCTCTGGCTAGATGAGCCTGGATCACTTTGACCCTATGCATGTTCTGTTTTTTTTCTGCTTTGTGTTTTTCTTTTTCTTTTCTGTTTTTTCTTGATTAATTAATATATGTTGATATTTTCATCTGATGAAAATAAGTCTATATGAAAAGTGCTTAGAATTTTATGTAGATTATGAATATGTTGTTTGTTGCCATGTTTAAAAACATTTAAAATGTTGTTTGAATTTATTCTTGTTTTAAAATGCTTAAACTTGTAAAAATCATAACTAAATATCTACAACTCCAAATTAAACAAACTTTATATGCATTTGGGGTGGAAAAATGTGTAGAATATTTTGGTGCTGTTGTTTAGCATGTTTGACAACTTTATCATAGAAGTTTTTCAGATCTGTCTCAAATGCATTTAAATTAATATGGGAGTTTCTGGAAATTGTTGTTTATTATTTCCAACACATTTAAATGTGCTAGCATGTTGCTGTAATGTTAGTTGCACCCTTGACATGTTAACCAACCCCTTGAAAACTTGTTGGATGCTTGTTTGAACAATCTACATAAACTTGATAGTTGTTCTTTTGTTTGTTTTCTTCTTGTGAGTGCTCTTGTTTGATCACGTTGTGTTGCACTCTTGTGACCCTAGGCCATGCATCATTTCTTTCCATGTCCATATGCTTCATGTTCATGCATCATGTGTCTGAGCATTGCATTATGATTGATTGCGTTCCGTTGTTGCATTGTTGTGTTTGGTTAGAGCTCGGTGATGATACGGAGTACGAGGTTCCTACCGAGGTTGAGTTTGAGGAGCAAGGTTACGATCCCTCCATGGAATCAACAGGCAAGATGACCTTACCCAGATATCAGTACTATCTTTGCCTATGCTAGATGTCTCGCTCTCTAGATTATTGCCTCGATGCCTATGTCTGTTTGTCAGCCTCCTATTGTTGCCATGAAACTCTCTAACCACCCACCTAGCAAGCCGTTGTTTGGCTACGTAACCATCGCTCTGCCCCTCTTATAGCGTTGTTAGTTGCAGGTGAAGATTTGAAGATTCTTGCTTCATGATGAAGTTATTGTTGGGATATCACAATATATAATCTGTTAAACTAAACCATCTATATATTGGTAATGGGTGGAAGGCTAAGCCTCTTGCTTGGTGTTTTTTTCCACTCATGCCACCCTAGGAACCGTTAAACCGGTGTTATGTTCCTTGATTTTGCGTCCCTAACACGGTTGGGGTTTATGGGCCCCCCTTGATAACCCGCTTAGCGCTAAAGCTTTTCCAGCAAGGCCCAACATTGGTTTTACATTTTCCTAATAACTAAAACTTGCATAGGGAGTTGCAAACCCGAGTTCTTAATTAACAACCCTGGGCCAGTGCTCCATATGAGTGTTGGTCCAAACTAGGCAGCCTGCGGGGCCACCTCGAGGAAACTCAAGGGCTGGTATACACCTGTAGGATGTCCCATCCGGTCGCGGCCTGAGACGAGATATGCGCGGCTACTATCAGGGTGTCGGCACGCCGGGAGGTCTTGCTGGATTAGTTTTACCTTTGTTGGAATATCTTGAGCACGGGATTCTGAGAATACTCGGGTCTTCCCACCTTGGAGTTGCGACTCCGCAGATCGTGAGCTTGTGATGGGCTAAGTTGGGACACCCCTGCAGGGTTTGATCTTTCGAAAGCCGTGCCCGCGGTTATGTGGCAGATGGGAATTTGTTAATATCCGGTTGTAGATAACTTGACACCATGTTCATAATACACTACCTGCGTGAGTAACCATGACGGTCTCTTTCCGAAGGGGTTCGGGAAGTGAACACGATGGGTTATGTTTGACGTGAGTAGTTAGGATCACTTCGTGATCACTTTGTCGATCGTTGGCACTTGTTTCTCTCCTCGCTCTAAACCCGTAAGGTAGTGCTAGTGCTGCTGCAACCTTGTTTAAGCCTTTTCCACACCTAAGGCTTTGATAGTATTTCTACCTGGGAACGGGATTGCTGAGTCCTCCGTGGCTCACAGATTCTACACAACACCAGATGCAGGTACCGTTGAGAACTACACAGGTGGTGGTTCAGAGTTGTATTGGGAGTTCGATGAAGAGCGTGGACGATACTACGTGTCTTATCCCAAAGATCAGTAGGGCTCTTACTAGGATGATCGGGACCTTGTGTTGCTTTATTTATGGTATCTTTCATTTGGATCTTCGTCTGTAGTCGGACTCTGATGTTATTGGATGATGTATGTTAATGTATTACATTGTGTGACGTGGCGAGTGTAAGCCAACTACTCTTTTGCATTTTCATCCCCTCTTTTACATGAGTTGTGCAAAGATACCATACTTGAGATCATTCTAGTATGTGATTATGCCTTTAAGTCGTGCCTCGACACGTGGGAGGCATAGTCACATATTGGGCATTACAGCTGGCAGGGGAGGATGCGGCGGAACAGCATCACTTGGATCACATTAGTGAGATGGGTACCCTCCACCATCATGTTGGAGATGCGATTCTGGAGCGTCTTCACCTCCGATTGGGACCCCCACTCAAGGCTCTTGGTGGTCCATGAGGTGAGCCTCTCTAGAGGTCTGGATCTGAATTCGGGCATGGGCGCCCAGGTGGCTTTGCGGGGTTCGATGATGTAGAATCACTCATGCTGCCAAATTTTGACGGTTTCCACATAGGCCCCTTGGGCCAGGTGGCATTGGGGAGCTTGATTACCATGGCTCCACCACAGTCTGCATGTTGTTCGTCGGCCACCTTCGGCTTCAGATTGAAGATCTTGAGCCATAGGCCGAAGTGTGGGGGGACGCAGAGGAAAGCCTCACACACGACTATGAAAGCCGATATGTGAAGGATAGAGTTTGGGGCTAGATCATGAAAATCTAGCTCGTAGAAGAACATCAGGCCCGGACAAAGGGGTGGAGGGGAAATCCAAGCCCCCGAAGAAAATGAGGGATGAACACGACCCTCTCACCGGGCCGTGGAGTAGGGTCACCTGATTTTTGTCAGGAATCCGGTGCGCTATGTTAGCGGAAAGATAGCCTGCGCTCCGGAGACTCCTCACGTCCTTCTCAATGACAGTGGAGGCCTCCCACTTGCCCTTGTAGCCAGATCTAGCCTTTGCTGGAGAAGGAGGTGGTGCTGGGAGAGATGGAAGCTGCGGGCGCTGGAGCTAGAAGATTGGGAAGCAGAGGCTTGAGGAAAGCATGAGGTAAAAGGGAGGGATTTGTATCCTTTTATAGGCGGTAAATACCAAATGTCCCCCACTCAAGCCATAATACTCGCCTGTTCCCAACGAGATCGTGCGTAAGGTACGGTTGGGTTACCCAAGCCATATTGATGGGGATCCCGCAATAAGCGGGCACAATCTGTGTTTAGACAAGACGTGCCACTGGAGGCTATGCCTCGAAATGCAAAACAAGGGGTAAAAAAACGGCTCGAAATGTTAATGGGTCAAGTGTGACGTTTCGCCGAAAAAATTGTCAGTAAAGACACAGTTGTTATTTTGACGTCTTGCCTTCGTGGCTAAGGGTTGTACTAATCCTGCAGAGCCGGACATAGTTCTGTTGTGCATGAAAACCAACTTAGAATGTTCAGAAGGAGGAACCCGCCTTGCAATGCCAAAGACAGTATGCGTGCCGAACTCATCGTCACCGAAAGCTGGTTCAGGGGCTACTGAGGGAGTCCTAGACTAGGGGGTCCTCGGTGTTGGGGAACGTGGTATTTCAAAAAAAAAATCCTACGATCATGCAAGATCTATCTACTAGATGCATAGCAATGAGAGGGGAGAGTGTGTCTACGTACCCTCGTAGACCAAAAGCGGAAGCGTCTAGTGACGCGGTTGATGTAGTCGAACGTCTTCGCGATCCAACCGATCAAGCACCGAATGTACGGCACCTCCGCGTTCAGCACACATTCAGCTCGATGACATCCCACGAGCTCTAGATCCAGTTGAGCTTCACAAGAGAGTTTTGTCAGCACAACGGCATGGTGACGGAGATGATTAAGCTACCGGCGCAGGGCTTCGCCTAAGCACTGCAACAGTACAACCGAGGTGTGTTTCTGTGGAGGGGGGCACCGCACACGGCTAAAAGATCAATGATCAACTTGTGTGTCCATGGGGTGCCCCCCACCCCCCGTATATAAAGGAGTGGGGGAGGGGGAGGGCCGGCCCTCTCTATGGCGCGCCCTAGGGGAGTCCTACTCCCACCCGGAGTAGGATTCCCCCTTTCCTAGTAGAACTAGGAGCCCTTCCAAGTAGTAGGAGTAGGAGAGAAGGAAAGGGAAAAGAGAAGAGAAGGAAGGAGGGGGCGCAACCCCTCCCCCTAGTCCAATTCG
The DNA here is from genome assembly GCA_902687465.1 of Secale cereale. NCBI lineage: Eukaryota > Viridiplantae > Streptophyta > Magnoliopsida > Poales > Poaceae > Secale > Secale cereale. Next base: position 725,244,801 of record LR738711.1, read on the forward strand.
GACTAAGCCTTCGGGGGGCACGCAGCCTCCTCTCTCTCTCTCTTTCCCCTAAAGCCCAATAAGGCCCATATACTCCCCGGCGAATTCTCGTAACTCTCCGGTACTCCGAAAAATACCTGAATCACTCGGAACCTTTCCGGTGTCCGAATATAGTCGTCCAATATGTCGATATTTACGTCTCGGCCATTCCGAGACTCCTCGTCATGTTCTCGATCTCATTCGGTACCCCTAACTACCTTCGGTACATCAAAACATATACACTCATAATATTGATCGTCACCGAACGTTAAGCATGCGGACCCTACGGGTTCGAGAACTATGTAGACATGACCGAGACTCATCTCCGGTCAATAACCAATAGCGTAACCTGGATGCTCATATTGTTCCTACATATTCTATGAAGATCTTTATCAGTCAAACCGCATAACAACATACATTGTTCCCTTTCTCATCGGTATGTTACTTGCCCAAGATTCGATCGTCGGTATCTAAATACCTAGTTCAATCTCGTTACCGGCAAGTCTCTTTACTCGTTCCGTAATACATCATCTCATGACTAACTCATTAGTCATTTGCTTGCAAGGCTTATTATGATGTGCATTACCGAGAGGGCCCAGAGATACCTCTCCGACATTCGGAGTGACAAATCCTATTCTTGATCTATGCCAACACCACGAACACTTTCGGAGACACCTGTAGAGCATCTTTATAATCACCCAGTTACGTTGTGACGTTTGATAGCACACAAGGTGTTCCTCCGGTATTCGGGAGTTGCATAATCTCATAGTCATACGAACATGTATAAGTCATGAAGAAAGCAATAGCAGTAAAACTAAACGATCATAGTGCTAAGCTAACGGATGGGTCTTGTCCATCACATCATTCTCCTAATGATGTGATCTCATTAATCAAATGACAACTCATGTCTATGGCTAGGAAACATAACCATCTTTGATCAATGAGCTAGTCTAGTAGAGGCATACTAGGGACACTCTGTTTTGTCTATGTATTCACACATGTACTAAGTTTCCGGTTAATACAATTCTAGCATGAATAATAAACATTTATCATGATATAAGGAAATAAACAATAACATTATTATTGCCTCTAGGGCATATTTCCTTCAGTCTCCCACTTGCACTAGAGTCAATAATCTAGATCACATCACCATGTGATTAACACCAATAGTTCACATCACCATGTGACTAACACCCATAGTTCTCATCGCCATGTGACCACTACCCAAAGGGTTTACTAGAGTCAACAATCTAGTTCACACCGTCATGTGATTAACACCCAAAGAGTACTAAGGTGTGATCATGTTTTGTTTCGTGAGAGAAGTTTAGTCAACGGGTCTGTTACATTCAAATCCGTATGTATTCTGCAAATTTCTATGTCTACAATGCTCTGCATGGAGCTACTCTAGCAAATTGCTCCCACTTTCAATACGCATCCAGATTGATTCTTAGAGTCATCTGGCTTAGTGTCAAAGCTTTCATCAGCGTAACTCTTTACGACGAACTCTTTATCACCTCCATAATCGAGAAACATTTCCTTAGTCATCCAGTAATTAAGGACAATTTTGACCGATGTGCAATGATCTGCTCCTGGATCACTGTTGTACCTCCTTGTCAAACTCATGGCAAGGTACACAATAGGTTTGGCACACGGCATGGCATACTTTATAGAACCTATGACTGAGGCATAGGGAATGACTTCCATTCTTTCTCTATCTTCTGTCGTGGTCGGGTTTTGAGTCTTACTCAACTTCACACCTTACAAATCAAGCACAAACTCCTTCTTTGACTTATCCATTTTGAACTACTTCAAAATCTTATCAAGGCATGTACTCATTGAAAGTCTTATCAAGCGTCTTGATCTATCTCTATAGATCTTGATGCCTAATATATAAGCAGCTTCACCGAGGTCTTTTCTTTGAAAAACTCCTTTCAAACACTCCTTTATGCTTTCCAGAATATTCTACATTATTTCTGATCAACAATATGTCATTCACATATACTTATCATAAATGTTGTAGTGCTCCCACTCACTTTCTTGTAAATACATGCTTCACTGTAAGTCTGTATAAAACCATATGCTTTGATCACCTCATCAAAGCGTATAATCCACCTTTGAGATGCTTGCACCAGTCCATAGATGGATCGCTGGAGCTTGCACACTTTGTTAGCACATTTAGGATCGACAAAACCTTCTGGTTGCATCATATACAACTTCTCTTTGATATATCCATTCAGGAATGCAGTTTTGACATCCATTTGCCAGATTTCATAATAATAAAATGCGGCAATTGATAACATGATTCGGAGAGACTTAAGCATCGCTACGGGTGAGAAAGTCTCATCGTAGTCAACTCCTTGAACTTGTCGAAAACCTTTCGCAACAAGTCGAGCTTTGTAGACAGTAACGTTACCGTCGGCATCGGTCTTCCTCTCGAAGATCCATTTATTTTCAATGGCTTGCCTATCATCGGGCAAGTCAACCAGAGTCCACACTTTGTTCTCATACATGGATCCCATCTCAGATTTGATGTGGTATTCACACAATGGGGCCGAAGTGCAAAGCCCCGCAGCCTATCCGTGGTCGGGAAGGCAGGCGAAAAGCGCGCACAAAAGAAAAATAAAGCTAAAAAGCTTATTTTGCAATCCATTATCTTTGGTATTCTTCTATATTTAGACCATATTATATAGCTATTTCACAGGTTTTATTTACATACCTCAGTCATGTTATTTGTCTAGCCTTCAATCAGAATAGCCTCTCCACCGGTTCCGAAGATTCTTTCGGCATCAATGTGCTTTTGGAATCTTCCTATGAAACAAATAACATTCTGGAACAGTTTAGGACAGAACAGGCCTCAGTAGAAAGCGAGCTTTTTTCGCGTATAGCCACCTCGAAGCCCAATTAGCGCACGGGCTGCCCCCTCAACTCAACCCTGACGAGTACGCACACTTGGTCAGGGAGCATTTAGACGGTGCAGTTAGTATTGACCACTACCGCCAAGTCCATAATTCACAAATTGATGAAGTCCACATAATGGAGCTCAAAAGCCGATTACCAAATCTACTTTTTTAGCATCTTGAAACCGCACATAAGAAATATTATGAATGAATCACCTTACAATAACATACGAGAGACAGCTTTCTATTTTGTCGAACAACAAGTCGAACCCAATGAACAATTCCATTCAAAGGAATGTTCTAGAGTTTTTTCCACTATATTCGCGATATTTAACAAAATGGAATAAATTCTTCACGATTTCTAGAGTTCCGGGATTACTTCACTGATATCGATTTTCGCCTAAGCACGGCCTCTAGGTTAGTTCAAAGTGTAATACAACGAACTATCGATACACCGAAAACGAGTCAAGATGGATACATAAAATGGAGACATCGTGGATTACCCATGGCCTCAAGCCATTTTGCGGAATCTGGGCTCATCATCGCTTCCTCATAGTTTGTAGGTTCATCATGGTCTAGTAACATGACTTCCAGAACCGGGTTACCGTACCACTCTGGCGCAGGACGCACTCTAGTTGGCCTACAAGGTTTAGTAGTAACTTGATCTGAAGTTTCATGATCATCATCATTAGCTTCCTCGTTGATTGGTGTAGGAATCACTAGAACTAGTTTTTGTGATGTACTACTATCCAATTCGGGAGAAGGTACAATTACCTCATCAAGTTCCACTTTCCTCCCACTCACTTCTTTCGAGAGAAACTCCTTCTCTAGAAAGGATCCATTCTTAGCAGCGAATATCTTGCCTTCAGATCTGTGATAGAAGGGGTACCCAACAGTCTCCTTTGGGTATCCTATGAAGAAACATTTCTCCCACTTGGGTTCGAGCTTATCAGGTTGAAGCTCTTTCATAAGCATCGCAGCCCCAAACTCTAAGAAACGACAACTTTGGTTTCTTGCCAAACCACAGTTCATAAGGCGTCGTCTCAACGGATTTAGATGGTGCCCTATTTAACATGAATTTAGCTGTCTCTAATGCATAACCCAAAACGATAGTGGTAAATCGGTAAGAGACATCATATATCGCACCATATCTAATAAAGTGTGGTTACGACGTTCGGAAACACCATTATGTTGTGGTGTTCCGGGTGGCGTGAGTTGTGAAACTATTCCACATTGTTTCAAATGAAGACCAAACTCGTAACTCAAATATTCGCCTCCATGATCAGATTGTAGAAAGTTTATTTTTCTTGTTACGATGATTCTCTACTTCACTCTGAAATTCTTTGAACTTTTCAAATGTTTCAGACTTGTGTTTCATCAAGTATATATACCCATATCTGCTCAAATCACCAGTGAAGGTCAGAAAATAACGATACTCGCCGCGAGCCTCAACACTCATCGGTCCACATACATCAGTATGTATGATTTCCAATAAATCAGTTGCTCGCTCCATTGTTCTGGAGAACGGAGTTTTAGTCATCTAGCCCATGAGGCATGGTTCGCAAGCACCAAGTGATTCATAATCAAGTGATTCCAAAAGTCCATCACTATGGAGTTTCTTCATGCGCTTTACACCAATATGACCTAAACGGCAGTGCCAAAAATAAGTTGCACTATCATTATTAACCGTGCATCTTTTGGCTTCAATATTATGAATATGTGTATCACTACGATCGAGATCCAACAAACTATTTTCATTGGGTGTATGACCATCGAAGGTTTTATTCATGTAAACAGAATAACAATTATTCTATGACTTTAAATGAATAACCGTATTGCAACAAACATGATCAAATCATATTCATGCTCAACGCAAATGCCAAATAACATTTATTTAGGTTCTATACTAATCCCGAAAGTATAGGGAGTGCACGATATTGATCTTATCAATCATGGAACCACTTCCAACACACATCATCACTTCACCTTTAACTAGTCTCTGTTCATTCTGCAACTCTAGTTTTGAGTTACTAATTTTAGCAACTGAACCGGTATCAAATACCCATGGGTTGCTATGAACACTAGTAAAGTACACATCAATAATTTGTATATCAAATATACCTTTGTTCATTTCGCCATCCTTATTATCCGCCAAGTATCTATGGCAGTCCCGCTTCCACTGACCATTTCCTTTGCAGTAGAAGCACTTAGTTTCAGGCTTGAGTTTAGCTTTGGGTTTTTTCACGGGAGTGACAACTTGCTTGTCATTCTTCTTGAAGTTCCTTTTCTATCCCTTTGCCCTTTACTTGAAACAAGTGGTCTTGTTAACCATCAACACTTGATGCTCTTTCTTGATTTCTACCTTCGCCGATTTCAGCATCGCGAAGAGCTCGGGAATTACTTTTGTCATCCCTTGCATATTATAGTTCATCACGAAGTTCTACTAACTTTGTGATAGTGACTAGATAACTTTGTCAATTACTATCTTATCTGGAAGATTAACTCCCACTTGATTCAAGCAATTGTAGTACCCAGACAATTTGAGCACATGCTCACTGGTTGTGCTATTCTCCTCCATCTTGTAGGCAAAGTACTGTCAGAGGTCTTATACCTCTTGACACGGGCATGAGTATGAAATACTAATTTCAACTCTTGGAACATCTCATATGCTCTATGGCGTTCAAAACGTTTTTGCAGTCCCGGTTATAAGCTGTAAAGCATGGTGCACTTAATTATCAAGTAGTCATCATACCGAGCTTGTCAAACGTTCATAACGTCTGCATATGCTCCTGCAATAGGTTTGTCACCTAGCGGTGCATCAAGGACATAATACTTCTATGCAGCAATGAGGATAATCCTCAAGTTACGGACCCAGTCCGTGTAGTTGCTACCATCATCTTTCAACTTAGCTTTCTCTAGGAACATATCAAAAACATAGGGGAGCTATAACGCGAGCTATTGGTCTACAACATGATTTGCAAATACTATCAGGACTAAGTTCATGATAAATTAAAGTTCAATTAATCATATTACTAAAGAACTCCGACTTAGATAGACATCCCTCTAGTCATCTAAATGATCACATGATCCAAATCAACTAAACCATGTCTGATCATCATGTGAGATGGAGTAGTTTTCAATGGTGAACATCTTATGTTGATCATATCTACTATATGATTCACGCTCAACCTTTCGGTCTCCAGTGTTCCGAGGCCATGTCTGTACATGCTAGGCTCGTCAAGTTTAACCCGAGTATTCTGCGTGTGCAAAACTGGCTTACACCCGTTTTATTTGAACGTAGAGCTTATCACACCCGATCATCACGTGGTGTCTCGGCACGATGAACTTTCGCAACGGTGCATACTCAGGGGGAACACTTGTACCTTGAAATTTTGTATGGGATCATCTTATAATGCTACCGTCGATCTAAGCAAAATAAGATGCATAAAAGATAAACTTCACATGCAATCAATATAAGTGATATGATATGGCCATCATCATCTTGTGCCTTTGATCTCCATCTCCAAGACACCGTCATGATTACCATCATCACCGGCGCGACACCTTGATCTCCATTGTAGCATCGTTGTCATCTCGCCAACTATTGCTTCTACGACTATCGCTATCGCTTAGTGATAAAGTAAAGCAATTACATGGCGTTTTCATTTTATACAATAAAGCGACAACCATATGGCTCCTGCCAGTTGCCGATAACTTTACAAAACATGATCATCTCATACAATAATGTATAACTCATCACATCTTGACCATATCACATCACAACATGCCCTGCAAAAACAAGTTACACGTCCTCTACTTTGTAGTTGCAAGTTTTACGTGGCTGCTACGGGCTGAGCAAAAACCGTTCTTACCTACGCATCAAAACCACAACGATATTTCGTCAAGTATGTGTTGTTTTAACCTTCACAAGGACCGGGCGTAGCCACACTCGATTCAACTAAAGTTGGAGAAACTGACACCCGCCAGCCACCTGTGTGTGAAGCACGTCGGTAGAACCAGTCTCGCGTAAGCATACACGTAATGTCGGTCCGGGCCGCTTCATCCAACAATACCGCCGAATCAAAGTATGACATGCTGGTAAGCAGTATGACTAGTATCGTCCACAACTCACTTGTGTTCTACTCATGCATATCATCTACGCATAGACCTGGCTCATGATGCCACTGTGGGGGAACATAGTATTTAAAAAAAATTCCTACGATCATGCAATATCTATCTACTAGATGCATAGCAACCAGAGGGCAGAGTGTGTCTACATACCCTCGTAGACCGAAAGCGGAAGCATCTAGTGACGCGGTTGATGTAGTCGAACAACTTCGCGATCCAACCGATCAAGCACCGAACGTACTACACCTCCGCGTTCAGCACACGTTCAGCTCGATGACGTCCCACGAGCTCTTGATCCAGTTGAGCTTCACAGGAGAGTTTCGTTAGCACGATGGCGTGGTGATGGAGATGATGAAGCTACTGGCGCAGGGCTTTGCCTAAGCACTGCAACGGTACGACCGAGGTGTGTTTCTGTGGAGGGGGCACCGCACACGGCTAAAAGATCAATGATCAACTTGTGTGTCCATGGGGTGCCCCCCACCCCCGTATATAAAGGAGTGGAGGAGGGGGAGGGTCGACCCTCACTATGGCGCGCCCTAGGGGAGTCCTACTCCCACCCGGAGTAGGATTCCCCCTTTCCTAATAGAACTAGGAGCCCTTCCAAGTAGTAGGAGTAGGAGAGAAGGAAAGGGAAAAGAGAAGAGAAGGAAGGAGGGGGCGCAGCCCCTCCCCCTAGTCCAATTGGGACTAAGCCTTGGGGGGCGCGCAGCCTCCTCTCTCTCTTTCCCCTAAAGCCCAATAAGGCCCATATACTCCCCGGCGAATTCCCGTAACTCTCCGGTACTCTGAAAAATACTCGAATCACTCGGAACCTTTCCGATGTCCGAATATAGTCGTCCAATATATCGATCTTTACGTCTCGACCATTTCGAGGCTCCTTGTCATGTCCCCGATCTCATCCGGGACCCTGTACTACCTTCGGTACATCAAAACATATAAACTCATAATACCGATCGTCACTGAACGTTAAGCGTGAGGACCCTACAGGTTCGAGAACTATGTAGACATGACCGAGACTCATCTCCGGTCAATAACCAATAGCGGAACCTGGATGCTCATATTGGTTCCTACATATTCTACGAAGATCTTTATCGGTCAAACCGCATAACAACATACGTTGTTCCCTTTGTCATCAGTATGTTACTTGCCCGAGATTCGATCGTTGGTATCTCAATAATTAGTTCAATCTCATTACTGGCAAGTCTCTTTACTCGTTCTGTAATACATCATCTCATGACTAACTCATTACTCATTTGCTTGCAAGGCTTATTATGATGTGCATTACCGAGAGGGCCCAGCGATACCTCTCCGACATTCGGAGTGACAAATCCTATTCTTGATCTATGCCAACACCACAAAAACTTTCGGAGACACCTGTAGAGCATCTTTATAATCACCCAGTTACGTGGTGACATTTGATAGCACACAAGGTGTTCCTCCGGTATTCGGGAGTTGCATAATCACATAGTCATAGGAACATGTATAAGTCATGAAGAAAGCAATAGCAGTAAAACTAAACAATTATAGTGCTAAGCTAACAGATGGGTCTTGTCCATCACATCATTCTCCTAATGATGTGATCTCGTTGATCAAATGACAACTCATGTCTATGGCTAGGAAACATAGCCATCTTTGATCAATGAGCTAGTCTAGTAGAGGCATACTAGGGACACTCTGTTTTGTTTATGTATTCACACATGTACTAATTTTCCAGTTAATACAATTCTAGCATGAATAATAAATATTTATCATGATATAAGGAAATAAATAATAACTTTAATATTGCCTCTAGGGCATATTTCCTTCATTCGAGTGTCTGGATTACTCGATATGGGCCGGACTAGTGGGCCGTGAAGATCAAAGCAGAACATTATCTGTAATGCCCAGTATGAGATTATACCTCCCACGTGTCGAGGCACGACTTAAAGGTATAAGCTCATACTAGAATGATCTCAAGTATGGTATCTTTAAACGACTCATGTAAAAGAGGGATGAAAATGCAAAAGAGTAGTTGGCTTACACTCGCCACGTCACAAAATACATTACATAAGCAATCCTCATCCAAATAACATCAGAGTCCGACTACGGACGAAGATCCAAATGAAAGATACCATAAATAAATAACACAAGGTCCCGATCGCCCCTAGTAGGAACCACTACTGATCGTCGAAAACGTCACATACATACGGCTACGCTCTTCATCGAACTCCCGCTGAAGTTCTGATCCACCTCCTGCACTGTTCTTGGATGTACCTGCATCTGGTGTCTGTAGTAATCTGTGAGCCATAGAGGACTCAGCAATCCCATTCCCGGGTATCAAAACTATCTAAGCCTTGGGAGTGGAACAAGGCTGAAGAACAAGGTTGCAGCTGCACTAGCACTAGCTTACGTGTTTAGAGCGAGAAGAGAAGTGCCACGAGCGTCAAAGTGATCACGAAGTGATCCTATCTAAGCACGTCAAACATAACCCCACCGTGTTCACTTACCGAACCCCTTCGGAAAATGACCGTCACGGTTACTCACGCTGGTAGTGTGTTATGAACATGGTGTCAAGTTTTCTACAATTGGATATTAACAAATTCCCATCTGCCACATAACCGCGGGCACGGCTTTCGAAAGATCAAACCCTGCAGGGGTGTCCCAACTTAGCCCATCACAAGCTCACGATCTGCGGAGTCGCAACTCCAAGGTGGGAAGACCCGAGTATTCTCGGAATCCCGTGCTCAAGATATACCGACATAGGTAAAACTAATCCAGCAAGACCTCCCGGTGTGTCGAAACCCTGACAGTAGCCGCGCGTATCTAGTCTCAGGCCACGACCGGATAGGTCAGCCTACAGGAAAATACCAATCCCCGAGTCTCCCCGCGGTGGCCCTGCAGTCTGCCCGTTTGGGACCAACACCATCAGCACTGGCCCCCCCTGTTATGTAGAATTAAGAACCCGGGGACATGACCCCCTATGCAATTAATTAATTAAGTTTTTTATTATGAGGCAAATTAAAACCAAAGTTGGGCCTTGCTGGAAAAAGCTTTAGCGCTAAGCGGGTTATCAAGGGGGGCCCATAAACCCCAACCGTGTTAGGAACGCAAAATCCGGGAACATAACACCGGTTTATCGGGTCCTAAGGTGGCATGAGTGGAACAAAACACCGAGCAAAAGGCCAAGCCTTCCACCCATTGCCAAGTATATAGGTGTGTTAATATATTTAAGAGATATTGTGATATTCCAACAACAAGTTCCAACATGGAGCAATCTTCATCTTCACCTGCAACTAACAACGCTATAAGAGGGGCTGAGCAAGCGGGTAACATAGCCATTCAACGGTTTGCTGGGAAGGTGTCAAAGGTTAGAGGTTTCATGGCAACAATAGGAGGCTGACAACCAGGAATAGGCATCGAGGTAAAAACTAAAGAACGAGACATCTAGCATAGGCAAAGGTAGGGGAGATATCTAGGAATGGTCATCTTGCCTAGGATTCCGCAAGGAAGAACAAGTCCATGAAGTAGACGGAGCAACATAGTCGAGCGAACCCTCACAACTCCGGAACGGAACCGAAGCTAACAAGAGAAGCAACCGGAAAGAAGCAAACAACACGGTAAACACACAAGCATAAACATGGCATACGATGCACATCCAAGTATGATGCATGTCCGGTTTAAATATGCATGGCATGGCAAGGTGCACAAACAATACTACACGTTAAGAGGAGCTCAATATGCAACGAGTTGCATATTGACGAAACACCACATTATATTTATTTAGTTGACTCTCGTTTAAGCTACCCAACAATATTAAATGTTGTTAAACATGGAAAGAGGTGAAGCATAATAAAACTACCTATCTAGGCAAGTTTAAATGGGGCCGGAACAACAAACAACAATTCCGGAAAACCCCCATGTGCATATTATGAATTTGGTACTGTTCTGCCTATTACCACATTTTAAAGTTGTTAAACAATAAAACAAAGTGCATCATGTTATTCTACACAATTTTCTACCCCATTTACATATCAAGTTTATTAAATTTGGAGCTACAGTTATTTAGTTATGAAATAAACCATTTTAGCAAGTTATTTACACAAATTAATGAAAACAGCAAGTTAAACATTTTTAACAGGGGTGAAAGTGGCATATTATGAATCTACACAAAATTCTAAGCATTTTTCATATATAACTTGTTTAATTCTGATGCACGGTTGTGAAGTTATTAGATGCATGAACTAGAGGGACTATTCTGTAAAACTGGCACCTCAGGAAATTAGATAAATTCGCTGGCCTGAAAAAAACAAGAGCCAAATCTATAGGCTGGCCCAACAAGAGGAAAGAAAAAAAATATAAAAAGGAGGGCCCGCTGGGGCATCTCACCCAGCTGGGCCTTGGCCCGGCTGGCTCGCAGGAGATCCACACAGGCGGTCGTGCGCCTGAAGCAGAGCTTCTGCATCTCGTTGCAGAAGAATGCAGCAGTGCGAGTTGCAGGTGCAGAGGAGGAAGAGGCGGGCAGCGGGACTCCGGCGAGGCGGAGGGAGGTCTGCCAGGGGCGGACCTCGACGGATCCGGCCGCGGAGCATCGATTCTCGGCGATGGCGAGGCGATCTGGAGCTCGGGGAGGCACCGGCGGCGGAGCCTCAAGGCCATGGTGGTCTCCTGTGAGCAAAACAGAGGAGGAGAGGCAGATCGTGAGAGAGAGAGAGAGACAGAGAGGAACGAAGGAAGGAAAACGGGGGCGCGGGCGCTCGAAGGAGGCCAACGGAGGAAGGCATCTCCGGTGCGCTCGGAGTCGCCGACGACGGGCGCCATGAGGCTCGGCTGCGGCTCTGTGGGGGCGCGCTCTGGCGATGCCGACTGAAGCAGAGAAATCGAGGCCGTGGCGGGGTCGAGCTATAGCCTCCATGGCATCCTGGTTTGGGAGCAGCTCGTCTCCATGGATAGGGGAAGCGAGTAGGCGCGGCAGATGCTGGTGCCCCTGGTGGTGGACGCCGGCAGCGTCGGCGATGGCCAGAAACAAGGCATAGGCGCGCACGATCGGGAGCTCCTCTCCTAATCGAGCTTGTGGATGAAGGAGTCGAGCGCTCGGGCTCTGGGTCGAGAGGAGGAGCTCAGGGCCTTGGGAGCAGAGGAGGTGGCGGATGTGGTTGGTCGGCAGCGCAAAACAAGGGGCTTGTTGGAGAAATTTGGATCGGGAGGGGTCCCGAGGTGGGAGGTGGAGTGTGGCGGCGGCGATTGGATAAGGGAGGAATGGATGGGACAAGGTCCCTAGGCTTTAGGGTTGGACTGATATATGTAGCCGATGGATTAGATTAGGTGCTAATTGGGCCCTCCGATTTAGATCGGACGGTCAAGAACAAAATAGGTAGGGAGTCCAAACAAGAAAACGGAGATATTTTAGGGATGTTTGGGGATGATCTGGATCCATCGGTAATGACTGCTCGGGTCGGGTTTCGGGCAGTCTCGGACACGCAGTCGAGGGGGGTAAATGTGGGCTGTATAGAGTGATTGGGCTGAGAATAGAGGGAGAGAGAGGGGGCCCGGCGACTGTTTCGGAACACCGAAACGTCTGACGTTTATCCGGCTATAGTGCCGCTATATGTTTAACGGTTGGGCTATCAAACGAACTCCGAATGCGACGAAATTTGACAGGCGGTCTGACTATACTATAATAAGACCACACGCCAAGTTTCACCCCATTCCGAGAACGTTTTCCAGCCACTTATAAAATAAATATTCGGATGTGCCGCGGGCGCGTGCAAGTGTGTCTGGACTCAGAACGGACAACAGAGAGAACTGGGGAGCCCGAACGAATGCAAGTTTTGAAAACATGCTAATGAAATGCACATGATGACATGACAAAGTGCAACACGCAAGCAAATGACATGGCAACGATGACGAATAACTGGCTGACACCTGGCGATCGGTCTTGGGGCGTCACAACTCTCCCACACTAACAGAGGATCTCGACTCGAGATCCTGGAGATGGCACCAGATAAAAACGGAAAAGAAGAGGTAAAACAAAGTTGCTTCTTTGACGAACGAGTGAAACCACGAACTTGAGAGGTTGGCCAAATTGAAAGAAGAATACAACATAGATGAAAGAGCTTGGAAACACTCCGTTAGCAAAGAGGAACAAGGAACATTATGAGAACCTTGTAGGTTGAAAGACATGAAACAAGAGCTTAAGAACCAAACTAATATGAAACCACAACGGTATAGCCAATGAATAAGAATGAAAGAATTTGGACAGCACTCCATCTGAAAATGGAAGGAATTGAACAAGAACTTGAGAAGATGGGGTGATACTTGATGAAATCAACAACACACTGCCTCCGAAACAATTAAAAGAATGGCACAAGGTTAAGAAGGATTTCAGACAGCACTCCGGTTGAAAAGAGAGGCAAAACTTCATAAGATGAGGGATCTTGAATGGAGAATACAACACTCCGGAAAAATAGATAAACAAGGAAAGAACATGATCTCGATAAAAACGAGATGATGGTTTGGAGAGATCAACATCACAATGCCTCCGGAATGAAATAATATATGCTAGGTCGTTGGAAAGAACAGAACAGAGAAGAAAATGACAACTTCTCCCACGAATGAATTTTGAAAATCATCCTTACGAAGAAGGGTTGAACGGAGTTGTTGGAAAAATCAACAACAAAAAGAATAAGCTTGTTGTGGGCTTATGGAAAACATCTCAAAATTAAGGTGAAATTCTGCCACTACAAAATGATTGATTTGAGATGAGCGAAGAGATGAAAACTTTTTCCACCGAGAGGAGAAATGAAGAATTTGGGTCATTTAGAAGCACCACACATAGCAACAATCCCAATGGAAGGCTTTAGGTGAAATCTATACCAAGCTAACTCCAGTGAAGAAATTGACGGGTTTAAATATCTCATTCCTGACAACTTGTGAATCATGAAACATGAAGGGAAATTGGCAAAAATGACATACCACCATCTCAAACTATAAGGTAGAAAGAACTGCACTTCGGAATGCATGATGAAGAATTCTTGAGCTCCAACAAGAATCTTGATGAAGACTTCGAGGATGAATTAAATCTTGATGAACCACCAAGAAGAACTCCGGTAACAAAAGGATGAGAAGTGAAGGATGAAAAGATTAAGATTGAAGCCTTGCAATGATTTAGATAGAGCTTCGTGACAAGATAATTGATATAGTTTGGAACTCCGGAAAAAGAAAGTTGGAGCACTTCGAACCGAGAATATGATATCACGAACGAACTCCGGACGAAGGAAATTAAATCACCATGAAGGAATAAGAATAAGAATAATGTCATGCTTATCCTTCACCAATTTAAATTGATGACAACCAATGGATTTGGCATACTAATTATTCTTGTTGCAAAGAATTAAAGAGAGATCTCGCACGAACTTAGGAAAGTCTTGAATGACTCACCGGTAGGATTTTGGAAAGAACGAGTGAAATGACATGATAACACATAAAAGAATGTTTAACGAACCACCGTACCAATTGAAATGGAGTTATGACAGAGAACAAGCCACCGTAAGGAATTGAAATTGAGTGAATATAAAAGAATGAATCACCGGGAAGAATATGGAGACGAACGAAGAGGCATCAATTAAGAATAGTTGGAGGACGAAGTTGAAAACTGAGAACGAAGAAATCTTCTGAAATGATGGCCTTCGGAGGATCACAATGGAAAGAATTCATGAAATGCTTCGGATGGGTATAAAAAAGAATTCCACACAATCGGAACCATAAAGAGGATGACATGAAGCTAGAACCCTGAATCTTTAGAAGAACGGGTAGGATTTGAGAGAAACTCTTTTTGGTCTTCAAATGTTGAGAAGAACGACGAGAAATACCACCATGAATTGTTGAGGCACTCTGGAATGAAGAATTAAAAGGTTGAACCAATGATGAAAATAATTTGAAAGCGATCTTGGAGAAGGCATATGACTGATGTAATTTCATTCTTACGTCACAATTTGAAAGAATTTTGGAATAACTCTAGAAAAATAGAAGAGTCAGGTAAGATCCTGGGAAAAGACCTGTGGGTTAGGGCCCACTCAAAAGAAACAGCGTTGGAATGATTACTTGAGAGATATTGCGCCGGTTGAATTAAATGGCTTGGATGAGATAACAATCTCAAAATATAATGAACAGGTTGAAAATGGAAACACGAGTCCTCTGAGATCTCTTGTACACTCCGGATAAGAATTAGGGAGAGTTGAATAAATAAGAGAGCCTTGGATAAGAAATTACAACATGGGAAAACATGTGAAACAAGAGAAAGATATGTGATCAACACCGAAGCTTGAATTACATCCACCAGAGAAGAAGCGAGAACGAAGAATGATAAACTTGAATCTTCCTGAGCATTTTCGCGAGAATTCACCGGATGAAACATTAAAGAAGATTGATGAAGAGGCATCACAAGAATAAAATGGATATCTCATTCTAGAATTTCTGACTCCTAGAATAAGAAGGGAGGGAGGGCGGGGAGAACAAAGACAATTTGGGATGAATGGAATAGACACCGTTGATAAAAACCAAGGATTGGTCTTGCACAAATTAAAAGGATCGGTTTAGCTTGAAGAGAAGCGCACCGGTTGAAAAGAATTTACATGACAATCTCGATGATCAAGAAGGACTAGCACTCTCATAGAAATATGAGAACACCGCTTAGGAAAGGTATGGAATCAACACTTGACATCAAAGCAACTCGAATACCAGAATCAAAACAAAAACAAAGGATATATATGTTGCAACATTATCTTGACAATATCATTCGAACAAAGAATTGAATGAATGAATTCCATAGCTTAATGCTACATCAACTTGTCGAGAAGCCACTTGGGAGAACAAAAGGTAAATAAAAACAACAAGGAGCAGATAGAACAAATACAAGATAGAAGCTTCGTTCCACATGTTCGTGCTGAAAGCTCATGGAACGTGTTACAAAAGGGTTTCACAATCCCCAGATCAGCATAGCCAAGGACCCTTTAAGATGCGACTCCCGATTGGAACAACGCCCATAAAACCACTTCACTAGATGTTGAACCCCGAACTCCATATCATGCATTCGTTGGAAGAATGCCTACAAACTACTGGATGAACCCACCTATTAATTTCCGAAGATTTCCGGTTATGCAATCGGGTGTTGGGGATATAGGGGAAGCACCGCGCACTCAACTCTAATCCTACATCCAGCTGTATCCATCCTTCAACACATAACCAGCCATTTCCGGAAACCGCTTACATCGGACCTTCGAAACGCATCCGCTATACAAGCTATGGCAATACTCCCGAACTACCTCCCCAGTACTGGGTGATGTCGGGGTTATCTTGCCACTAACCGCATAGAAGAGTTTTCGATGTCGGCCATCTTAAGTATTACAGAACTGCTGTGATATATTTGTGACGACAACACCTCGGAGCTCAACTCCCCGGGACACTGCCACAACCCCTAAATGACAGGAGGCATCGAGAACAATGTTCTCATCACAAAGACATCAAAACAATCCAAACAATACTCGCGTGATCCTAAAAAAAATTAGTGAATTTTTGAGAGTAGAAGAGATAGAGTAATCGTCAGGAGTCCTCACCAGAGTGATAAAGGGATGAGGAGTAAAAACAAATCCTACTCTCCGATATATATATAGGACTCAAAACATTTTCAAGTGTGTGCCTAGACTCAATCGTCAATGATTCGATCAATCAGTGGGGGCTTCTAGGTCGGAGAAGCCTCTGATACCAACTTGTAATGCCCAGTATGAGATTATACCTCCCACGTGTCGAGGCACGACTTAAAGGTATAAGCTCATACTAGAATGATCTCAAGTATGGTATCTTTGCACGACTCATGTAAAAGAGGGATGAAAATGCAAAAGAGTAGTTGGCTTACACTCGCCACGTCACAAAATACATTACATAAGCAATCCTCATCCAAATAACATCAAAGTCCGACTACGGACGAAGATCCAAATGAAAGATACCATAAATAAATAACACAAGGTCCCGACCGCCCCTAGTAGGAACCACTACTGATCGTCGAAAACGTCACATACATACGGCTACGCTCTTCATCGAACTCCCACTGAAGTTCTGATCCACCTCCTGCACTGTTCTCGGATGTACCTGCATCTGGTGTGTGTAGTAATCTGTGAGCCACAGATGACTCAGCAATCCCATTCCCGGGTATCAAAACTATCTAAGCCTTGGGTGTGGAACAAGGCTAAAGAACAAGGTTGCAGCTGCACTAGCACTAGCTTACGTGTTTAGAGCGAGAAGAGAAGTGCCACGAGCATCAAAGTGATCACGAAGTGATCCTATCTAAGCACGTCAAACATAACCCCACCGTGTTCACTTACCGAACCCCTTCGAAAAATGACCGTCATGGTTACTCACGCTGGTAGTGTGTTATGAACATGGTGTCAAGTTTTCTACAACCGGATATTAACAAATTCCCATCTGCCACATAACCGCAGGCATGGCTTTCGAAAGATCAAACCCTGCAGGGGTGTCCCAACTTAGCCCATCACAAGCTCACGATCTGCGGAGTCGCAACTCCAAGGTGGGAAGACCCGAGTATTCTCGGAATCCCGTGCTCAAGATATACCGACATAGGTAAAACTAATCCAGCAAGACCTCCCGGCGTGCCGACACCCTGACAGTAGCCGCGTGTATCTAGTCTCAGGCCACGACCGGATAGGTCAGCCTACAGGAAAATACCAATCCCCGAGTCTCCCCGCGATGGCCCTGCAGTCTGCCCGTTTGGGACCAACACCATCAGCACTTGTCCCCCCTGTTATGTAGAATTAAGAACCTGGGGACATGACCCCCTATGCAATTAATTAATTAAGTTTTTTATTATGAGGCAAATTAAAACCAAAGTTGGGCCTTGCTGGAAAAAGCTTTAGCGCTAAGAGGGTTATCGAGGGGGGGCCATAAACCCCAACCGTGTTAGGAACGCAAAATCCGGGAACATAACACCGGTTTATCGGGTCCTAAGGTGGCATGAGTGGAACAAAACACCGAGCAAAAGGCCAAGCCTTCCACCCATTGCCAAGTATATAGGTGTGTTAATATATTTAAGAGATATTGTGATATTCCAACAACAAGTTCCAACATGGAGCAATCTTCATCTTCACCTGTAACTAACAACGCTATAAGAGGGGCTAAGCAAGCGGGTAACATAGCCATTCAACGGTTTGCTGGGAAGGTGTCAAAGGTTAGAGGTTTCATGGCAACAATTGGAGGCTGACAACCAGGAATAGGCATCGAGGCAAAAACTAAAGAACGAGACATCTAGCATAGGCAAAGGTAGGAGATATATTTGGGAATGGTCATCTTGCCTGGGATTCCGCAAGGAAGAAGAACAAGTCCATGAAGTAGACGGAGCAAGATAGTCGAGCGAATCCTCACAACTCCGGAACGGAACCGAAGCTAACAAGAGAAGCAACCGGAAAGAAGCAAACAACACGGTAAACACACAAGCATAAACATGGCATACGATGCACATCCAAGTATGATGCATGTCCGGTTTAAATATGCATGGCATGGCAACGTGCACAAACAATACTACACGTTAAGAGGAGCTCAATATGCAACGAGTTGCATATTGACGAAACACCACATTATATTTATTTAGTTGCCTCTCGTTTAAGCTACCCAACAATATTAAATGTTGTTAAACATGGAAAGAGGTGAAGCATAATAAAACTACCTATCTAGGCAAGTTTAAATGGGGCCGGAACAACAAACAACAATTCCGGAAAACCCCCATGTGCATATTATGAATTTGGTACTGTTCTGCTTATTACCACATTTTATAGTTGTTAAATAGCAAAACAAAGTGCATCATGTTATTCTACACATTTTCCACCCCATTTACATATCAAGTTTATTAAATTTGGAGCTACGGTTATTTAGTTATGAAATAAACCATTTTAGCAAGTTATTTACACAAATTAATGAAAACAGCAAGTTAAACATTTTTAATAGGGGTGAAAGTGGAATATTATGAATCTACACAAAATACTGAGCATTTTTCATATATAACTTGTTTAATTCTGATGCACGGTTGTGAAGTTATTAAATGCATGAACTAGAGGGACTATTCTGTAAAACTGGCAGCCTCAGGAAATTAGATAAATTCGCTGGCCTTAAAAAACAACAAGGGCCGAATCTACAGGCTGGCCCAACAAGAGGAAAGAAAAAAATATAAAAAGGAGGGCGCGCTGGGGCATCTCACCCAGCTGGGCCTTGGCCCGGCTGGATTGTAGGAGATCCACACGGGCGGTCGTGCGCCTGAAGCACAGCTTCTGCATCTCGTTGCAGAAGAACGCAGCAGCGCCAGTTGCAGGTGCAGAGGAGGAAGAGGCGGGCCGCGGGACTCCGGCGAGGCGGATGGAGGTCTGGTAGGGGCGGACCTCGACGGATCCGGCCGCGGAGCATCGGTTCCCGGCGATGACGAGGCGATCTGGAGCTCGGGAAGGCACCGGCGGCGGAGCCTCGAGGCCATGGTGGTCTCCGTGAGCAAAACAGAGGAGGAGAGGCAGATCGTGAGAGAGAGACAGAGAGGAACGGAGGAAGGAAAACGGGGGCTCGGGCGCTCGAAGGAGGCCAGCGGAGGAAGGCATCTCCGGCGCGCTCGGAGTCGCTGACGACTGGCGCCATGAGGCTCGGCTGCGGCTCTGTGGGGGCGCGCTCCGGTGATGCCGACCGAAGCAGAGAGATCGAGGCCGCGGCGGGGTCGAGCTGTAGCCTCCATGGCGTCCTGGTTTGGGAGGAGCTCGTCTCCATGGATGAGGGAAGCGAGTAGGCGCGGTAGATGCTGGTGCCCCTGGTGGTGGATGCCGGCAGCGTCGGCGATGGCCAGAAACAAGGCATAGGCGCCCACGATCGGGAGCTCCTCTCCTAATCGGGCTTGTGGATGAAGGAGTCAAGCGCTCGGGCTCTGGGTCGAGAGGAGGAGCTCAGGGCCTTGGGAGCAGAGGAGGTGGCGGATGTGGTTGGTCGGCGGCGCAAAACAAGGGGCTTGTCGGAGAAATTTGGATCGGGAGGAGATCCCGAGGTGGGAGGTGGAGTGTGGCGGCGACGATTGGATAGGGGAGGAATGGATGGGACAAGGTCCCTAGGCTTTAGGGTTGGACTGATATATGTAGCCGATGGATTAGATTAGGTGCTAATTGGGCCCTCCGATTTAGATCGGACGATCAAGAACAAAATAGGTAGGGAGTCCAAATAAGAAAACGAAGATATTTTAGGGATGTTTGGGGATGATCCGGATCCATCGGTAATGACTGCTCGGGTCGGGTTTCGGGCAGTCTCGGACGCGCAGTCGAGGGGGGTAAATGTGGGTTGTATAGAGTGATTGGGCTGAGAATAGAGGGAGAGAGAGGGGGCCCGGCGACTGTTTCGGAACACCGAAACGTCCGACATTTATCCGGCTATAGTTCTGCTATATGTTTAACGGTTGGGCTATCAAACGAACTCCGAATGCGACGAAATTTGACAGGCTGTCTGACTATACTATAATAAGACCACATGCCAAGTTTCACCCCATTCCGAGAACGTTTTCCGGCCACTTATAAAATAAATATTCGGTTGTGCCGCGGGCGCGTGCGAGTGTGTCTGGACTCAGAACGGACAACGGAGAGAACTGGGGAGCCCGAACGAATGCAAGTTTTGAAAACATGCTAATGAAATGCACATGATGACATGACAAAGTGCAACACGCAAGCAAATGACATGGCAACGATGACGAATAACTGGCTGACACCTGGCGCATCGGTCTCGGGGCGTCACATTATCCCCCGTGTCCGGATAGGACTCCTATGTGCGTAGAATGGCAAGTTTGTGTCTGGGTGCAATGTTTTCTTCTTCTGCAAGATGATTCTGTACAACCCTAGGTCCCTCTGATGTGTATATAAACCAAAGGGTTTAGTCTGTAGAGGCTATCAGAACAATCATAGGCTAGACATCTAGGGTTTAGCCATTACGATCTCGAGGTAGGTCAACTCTTGTAATCTCCATATTCATCAAGATCAATCGAGCAGGAAGTAGGGTATTACCTCCGTCAAGAGGGCCCGAACCTGGGTAAACATCGTGTCCTTGTTTCCCCCTGTTACCATTGATCCTCAAATACACAACTTGGGACCCCCTACCCGAGATTTGCCGGTTTTGACACCGACAGGTATGCCAATGTGTATTCATAAATTTTAATCTTTGGGTGATCATCATTCCCCTGGTGGGGCCCTTCTATTGCTCAAACTCCATGACAACACATGCTGAGAAGGAGCTCTTGATGTCCTTGGACATCGGTTTTTGCTCCATCATCATCACGTCCATAAGAACTAAGTTGAAGAATTTGTTAGGCATTAATACAGTGCACCGATTCTAAATTTACAGTACAGAGGGCAGTTGTATTTAGGCTAACATGGGTTTGCAGTTAGCCTTTAACTATTAATTTGTTTGGCCTGCAATATGCAGTAGAGAGGTGATCGAATTTGTGTTGTGTATGTATATTACTGCATATTCGCAATATGGTAGGTTAATACTAATAATTTGCAATATGGCAGGTTAATACAAATAATTCGCACCATCTTCCCAATTATGTATGAATATTTGGTCTGCCAAATATTACATGTGCTCAATCTCAAATTTTCTTTGTGACTATAACCAAAAGTTTGTGCTATGCATAACAAAAACATTATCGGAACGGATGAAGGCAAGGCATATCAATATAAGAAATGGATGAAGGCAAGGTATCATTCTAAAAAAAAGGCAAGGCAAACCAGGATGCTACATTGCTTAATGACCACTTCACTATGCTTTCCCTATAGAACACGGTTTTTTGTACGTGTGACATACTATAGCTAATTCAGGTAAAATTAACGCCCACTACTACTTATTGATCTTCAGTTCATATTACTCCCTTGGTGAGACCTTTGTAAGATAATGGTTAATATAATCCCAAAATTATATTCATGTCCTCAGCTATGTTTACTTTTACAACAATTAAAGGACAAAAGAAGTCTAGGAATGTCACTGCTGAATGTCTATACATTTTGATTTGAGTGGTTGTTGCAGAAAAAACTTAACTAATTTCCTTCAAGCGATACGTTGATTTAGTGGGTTCACTAACAATGTAGTAGGCTTCCCTATAGTGTTTTTTTCCTTTTGCTTCTCAGCACTGTAGTACTCGCACTGTAGTACTCTCTTATGTTTCTTTACAGAGGGAGTACTTTATAATTGAACTCTCTACGAATGAAACATAGAAGATACACTAAAAACAAAGTTTGCACTTCTTTGATACAGGCTAGATTAACCTTTCCCAAGAAATCGTTTGCGTGTGGGATATCGAAATAGTCGGCATGCCAAGATAACATGACAGATAGTGCAGACAACCATATGTCTCGCCCACATATGGGCTGGATTTGGGGTGGCTGGATTGCCTAGATGGCTGGATTTTGGATAGTCTGTTAGGCACTTGTTTGATGCTCAAACACGCCTGGATGTGAGAGAAATGAGTTTTAACCTTGGAAACAACTTTAATCGTTTGTTTGATTCATTTATATGCACTATAGTTCGTATCATACATAAAGAAGCACTCGAAATAAAACAAACATGTCGGAACTTAATCATTTGTTTGATTCATTTATACACATTGTAGCCCGTACCATACATAAAGAAGCACTCGAAATAAAGCAAGCCGACTGGGATTTCGATATATCTAAACAACAACGTTTATATCTGTATGGTATTCCAACGAGCATAGGCGGGTAACAAATTCATAATAAAACATTTATTTTTGTCATCACTATATATAATATAATATAATATTAATATTGGAAATTGCAGGGATGTGTCTCGCTATGTTGTTTTTCATTTTATGCTCTGGTGGAACGGTAAAGAACTGGTTAAGCCGGTTTGCACGATGAGTATTGTCCGTTAAATGTTTTAAGAACTTGGATGTGAAATACTCGTACTAACTACATTTATTTGGTTGTGTGGGATGAGTATGAATTGATGAAGCAGTTTTTATTATACTTTCTAAAACATCATGCAAATGAAGCTAAAGACAACTTTCCTGATATTGGGCGAGAATTTCTTAAGCGCATCAAGTAGACCTTAATAATTTGCAATGGATTTTTAGTTGGATCATCGCTCTATATGTATACATCATCAATTTTCCTTTTTGTTATCAATTATTGTAAGTGAAGTGGACTTCAATTATTATGCAATTGTGTCTGTGTTATATTGTCTCTACATGTGAAATTTAACATGCATTAACTTTATATAACTCCAGCAAAATATTGGGAAAGCCCGTAGCAATGCATGGGCATTCTACTAGTATAAGAAGAAAGAAAGAAGCCCCCTCCTCTCTCTTCGGAGGCACCAAGCCAATTTCTTCCTCGCGCGCGAAAAATCAAAATCGAGACCGAGAGCACGCGCGAAGCGCGAAATAGGCACATCTAGAGATAGATAAGTTAAAAGGAGGTACATACAGAGAATACCTAGTGCTCCCATCCATTTTGATGCTCCCATGCTCCAAATTTTTAGGAAAAAACTAACGCCCACACATGTGAAATCTTGCACATTGCTCACACGCCTCCATTACCACTCATTTTATCACGTGTGAACATATGACATCAACATGAATCTTTTTGGTTTTCGACTTAAAAATGATTTATCTCCTAATTGAAAAGTCGAATTAAAAATCCGTTTTCACCATTAAATTCGTCTCGACGAGATCTTCAAAACTAGACCCCATGTGTTTCGACAAAATTTGTTTTTGCCCAAAAGTTGCCATGATGTTTATACTATAGTTGCCATAGTGCTTAAATTAAAGTTGCCATGTGGCAATTTTAATTTGTAGAACATGACAATTTTAGTATTTTGATGATGGCAATTCCAGTACTTTGACTATTAAAATTATTTTTTGTATGAACCATGGCAATTTTAAGTGCATGTATCATGGAAAATTTAGTTTATGGTTCATGGCAAGTCTAGTTTCTTAATTCCTCGTTTTATAATAAGTCAAAATTTACTTTTACATGTAGAAGAAAATAGCGGAGACATATCATGCCAACTTCAGTGTAAACACCATGGCAATTCATGTGCAATAGACATGTCAATTTTTAACCCCAAAAAAATTTCATCAAAATATATTGATATGAGATCTAGTTTCGAAGATCTCGTCGTGAGGGATTTAATGGTGAAAACGTATCTTCAATCGGATTTTTCATTTAAGAGATAAACTATTTTAAAAACTGAAAATTCAAAAAGATTCTCACATGCATGCATGCGGGACGTGGCGCAGTGTGTGCGTTATAGTGTGTGTGACCGGTTTCGCTCCCACCTAGACCTGGCCATGGGCAGCCCGGCCCGATCGGCCCGACCCGGCCCGGCCCGACCTTGTCCACGGGCCGGGCTCGGGCCTAGATTTCAAGCCCGGTGGCCGGGCCGGGCCGGGCCGGGCCCAGACCCGTCATTTTTGCACATTAGCGAAGGGGCCCGGCCCGAGGCCCGAGGCCCGTCGGGCTTTTTGCGTGTTCGGGCCGGGCTCGGGCCCGATTTTTAGGCCCGACGGCCGGGCCGGGCCGGGCTCGGGCCTGGGTTTTTTGCACCGGGCTTTGGTAGGCCCGGCCCGAAGCCCGGCCCGGCCCGAGGTCTGGCCAGGTCTACTCCCACCACATGTGTGGGCATTAGTGTTGTCCAATTTTTAAAATGCACATGTAAATATTTGAAAAAATTCTGAAACTAGTGAATATTGACATCACATCATTGTACAATCCCTAAAAATTTCAAATCAAAATTCGGAAACACATTAAGAAACAAAAAAGACAAATCCAACATGAATGTTTTGTAGAAAACGCCCCAAACATTCCCAAAATAACGCTTTGGTCAACATCCCCGCGATGTTGCCCATTAGATCACGACCCAACGGCCGAGGTTGCATCGGAGCACCTAAGCTTAGGTGCTCCGGAAGCACCAGATATTCTCCCGTATACAGCACACAAAACACAGAGTTGGGAGTAGTCCTGCCATGGGTAGCCCGGCCCGATGCGAAAAAGCCCGACCCGGCCCGACCCGACGCTGCTTCCGGGCCGGGCTCGGGCCTATATTTTAAGCCCAAAGACTAGGTCGGGCCGAGTCCGAGCCTGTTGTTTTTGATGTTTATTGAAGAGGCCCAGTGCCAGGCCAGGGGCCCGGGGTCTTTTTGCAGTGGCGGGCCGGGCTCGCGCCTGAAAGGCAGGCCCGGTGGCCAGGCCCGGCCCGGTGGATGGCCAGGTATAGTTGGGAGAGAGAGGCCGGCCGCCTTCGTGCATCTATACCTAGTGCCATGGGGATGATGTCGCTAAATCGCCTCTTGTTAAAGCAGGAGCGGAGACGCCGCCTCCGGCGAATCCTAGGCCGCAGTAAGTCTTCTCTCTGTTCCTCTCGTAATTCATCTCTGCTACGTTATCTTCATGACCTGAATTGAGATCTGTACCTGTCCTGCGTAATTTTTGCTCCAAATCCCCGTGGGACGAACCTCAGTTGCTGCCTCTATCTTTCACACATAAAAAGGAAAACCTTTTATGGTTCTGCTAGTAGCGTTCGTGTTTACTCACTGTTTTAGGGGGGTGGGATGGGATGGG
>LR738711.1:725270499-725298623 GCA_902687465.1 Secale cereale
ATATCTCCTTTTTGAGGGAGGAGCAATACAGACATAATCACTCTTCCCAATGTTTCTTTGCTCACAGATATTACTTTGGTGGAAGCCAAATTGACCAAAATTGACGGGACGGAGATTTCAAGAGATAAAGAGTGTTCAGTGATAATGATAATAGTGTCTAATGGCTTGAGAATACCCACTCAAACACTCCTGTGAATGTTACATGATCTGGCATGGTTGGGAAATAATCTTCATCCAACTGCCTGATGAGCTCCTCCATCATGTTCTGCAAAAATGTTTATATTCTACTGTTGCTTTTTTCTTGAATTCAAACAAGAGTATGTTAGTTATCTTGCAAATGCCGGGAAGAGAGAGAAACTGAATTGCTGCGTGTGTGTGTTTGTGCTCGAGTTGGTTGTTTCCTTCTCTAGTTCTCTTAATATCTGTATTACTCAGTGCCATTTGTGATATGCTGCAGATAAAGCGATTATTCCAGTGCCAGATAAAAATGACTCACACTGCCAACAAGATTACCCATTCCCAGGGTGGTGATCAGTTGACATATTCAGGGCCAAATCTACCTGAGGTACGGCATAAAACGTTGATAATGGAAAATTACTGTACCTATGCTGGCTGCATGAGATCGTGAACAGCTTCTAGTGTTTACTTCTTTGCTGTTGCGACAGTGAAGCTAACCTCTCGCTTGCTTATTACTGAGGCGGGTTGTGCTATAGGGGCAATTGTCAAAGCATCTCCAGCCGTTGGCCCCCCAGGGGGCGCGTAAAATCGCCGCCTGTGGGCGAACCGGCGCTAAAATCGGCATGGGGGCTTTCGGGTTCCCAGCCGCCGGCCCCAGGGTCGCCCCCAGAAGGTGTTTTTTTTTAAATAAAAAAGGAATTCGGCTAAAGTTAGGTAAACTGGGCAAAGATTCGGCTAAAATTCGGCGAACATGACATTTATAGCATAGTTTTTTTATTACATAGCAAACTGAAATACATTCTACGGGGCGAAGAAAGCGGCGAGCGCGGCGAAGTCGCTGACGTCCTCGTCGGTCTTCTCCTCCTTGACGCGGCCGCCCCTGCTGGACCCCTGCCCGGCGTCGCCCTGGCGGACTGGTGCCGGCGGTGCGCAGTCGACGCTGTCGTCGTCGAGGACGACGACGCCTCCCTCGTCGCGGCCACGGTGCCGAGCGGCGAACTGTTCGTAGGCGCGGCACTGGCGCTCCAGCTCCGTCCACGCCCAGTCGTCGCGCACCCACTTCAAGGCCGCCGCTTCGTTGAGCTCCTCCTTCGCGCCGCCAGTGAGCCCGGGCTCCGTCTTCACGGCGGCGAGCCCGGCTCCGTCTTCGGCTTGACGTAGCGGGGAGGAGCTGAGGAGAAGGCGCGCCCGACGCCCTTGTTGATGACGATGCGGGTGCGCCGGTCGAGCGGGGTCTCTGCTGCGGGCTCGGCCTTGACTCCGAACACCACCGGAGAGCCGGAGGAGTGGAAAGAGGAGCGGGACGAGGAAGACGAGGCGGAGCCGAACCTCCTGAGCATCCATTGCTCGGCACCGCGGCGGGGGACCGGGGCGGCCGCCGGGTATGTTAGCGGCGGGTTGTTGCCGCCCTCGAGGTGCTGGAGAACCTCGTGGAGCGTACGGCCGGGGGCGGCCCACCACAGGCGGCGCCCATCGCTGTTCCACCGGCCCCCCACCACCAGCGCCCCATTGGTGGAGGCGAGCCGCTGCTCCTGCCGGCGCTGGAAGTACGCCGCCCACGCCTCGTGGTTGTCGGCGGCGTACTGCGGGAGGGCGCGCTGCTCCTCGGTCAGCGACGACCGAACGCGGTCGACCTCGCCGGCGAATTAGTCGGCGCGCGCGTTGACGTCGGGCACCGGGGGAATGGGGACGCCACCGGCTCTGAGCCTCCATCCGCTCGGCCCAGCGTGCATGTCTGGAGGCGCCGGGATGTTGGCCTCGAAGAGCAGGTGTGCCTCCCACGCGTGCAGCGAGCGGCGGGCGAAGCCGTTGGCCGCCGCTCCGTCGCCGGGGAACCGCTCGCACATCGTCGCGGCTGGGCTAGGGGAGAAAGGGGAGGATCGTCGGTGGCGGCTGCGCACGAGGAGAGAGGCAGAGCACGGCGCTGTGTGGCCAGAGGCGGGGGGAGGCGATGCTTTTTATAGGCGCCGGGAGCCGTGTGTACGCGTGGCGGGAAGGGAGGCGTAGCCGCGCCGCCCGTGAAGAGCCGCCTCGTGAGGAATCAATGGAAGGCTGACCGGCGGCAGCCTTGACATTGATTCCCCGCGGGAAACCGAGGCGTTCTGAGGACGACGAGGCGAGTGTCGCTGACTCGGCGGGCCCGTGGTTAGTTCGCGCCAAAACCGTTTCGCCCGGCGCCCCAGAGTGCCCCAGCGCGCCGGGTTCGGCCTGGGTCCGCCGGCGCCAAATTCGGCCCGAGCCGGCGAAAAATGGCTTTCTGGGGGCGCGGCTGGGCCGTTTTTTGGGCGCTGGCGCGAAAAAAACGTCTGGGGAGGGCGTGTTGGGGGCGCGGCTGGAGATGCTCTTACACCGTAGTTTATTCAAAATACACAGCTTTCAAAAACCTTTTCTTTCACCTGTAGAAAAGACTGGAACTCAGAACCATTTAGCATCGTCCTTTCTATAACCTAACCACTCATGTAATTAAGTATTACCTCTGTCCCAAATTAGCTGTCTTAGTTTTGTCTAGATACGGGTGTACCTAACAAAATAGATACGGATGTACCTAACACGTTTTGTTAGGTACATCCGTATCTAGAAAAATCTAAGACAACTAATTTGGGACGGAGGGAGTAGAAAAGACTGGAACTAAAAAACATTTATTATCACCCTCCTTTAGCCTAATTACCCATGTGATTACAAGCAAGATACAGTTTGTTCAAAGCTTTGCTCTACAACACTTTGACAGTCCTAAAGAGGATGGTCAAGGAGTTACCCAAATTACCGTGTCCATCATTTCCCTATGAAACCTTCCACTCGCCCAAGTCCAGCCATGACTGCCATTGGAATAAACTTTATGGATCTTTCTGAAAGATGTGATTTTCCTTCTATGGCCACATCATCCCAATTAAAGCTTCATTCTTGACACACAACGTTGCCTTCCTCTGTTTTTTCTCTCCTGATTACAGGTAGAAATTTCTGGGCAGTGTTAGTAGCCGTGAAAAGTCTGGACGAATTTCATCAGGAGGCATTCATCCTGCACTTTCAGATTCTTAATACTAAAGCCACCTTCCTCAACCGGTTGACATACTTGTTCCCAAGATACCGAGCAGTCACTACCATTAGATTTCTCCTTTTCCTTCCATGAGATGAGCGTTTGAGCTTGTCAATTTCTTCAATCACGCATTGAGGCAGCCTGATGCAGGACATCAGATATACTGGCATTGCCGCCAGGACCGGCTTGGTGAGTGTAAGGCGGCCCCTTTTAGAGGGGAAACC
Organism: Secale cereale; assembly: GCA_902687465.1. Lineage (NCBI taxonomy): Eukaryota > Viridiplantae > Streptophyta > Magnoliopsida > Poales > Poaceae > Secale > Secale cereale. Next base: position 725,273,935 of record LR738711.1, read on the forward strand.
CATTGAGAAGCTAGTCAGGCTTTTGGCAATAGAAGATATCACTGGCAGGAACACTTCTTTTGGCAGCTTGGAATCTGAGAGAGGAAGTCCCAAATATGTTTGGGGAAATGACTCCACTGGGCAATCTAGGACACAGGAAATGGCCAAAACCTCTCCTCCATGTTGATGGGCACAAATGTAGACTTTGAGAAGTTGATCTGCAGCCTTGTGGTGTTCTGCAAAAGCAACCAATATTTATTTCAACAGCTTGGCTTGATGAACATCTCCTTCCAACACTATCAAAGGTATCGTCTGCGTATTACAGCACCGTTTGTCAGATAGTTTCGGGTGACGCAGTTGGCATCTAGATGTGAATTCTTTGATTGTCTACTGTAGGACATCCACCACAACAGTGAACAGCAGAGGAGAGAGGTCTCCCTCATGTAATCCGTGTTTTGATATCAATCCAATTGCCTGGGATGCTATTTAAACAAGACAGCTGCTTTTGTAGTAAAGAGAAGCAAATTCATGCACATAATCCATGTGTCATCGAAGGCTCTTGTTTTCAAGATAACAAACAAAGCTTCCCACGAAACTGTCAAATGCTTTAATGAAGTCTAGTTTTAACAACACTGCTTTCTTCTTTATTTTTCTGGAAGTTTGCACCAGGTCCATATTGCATACTCCCTCTGTAAAGAAATATAAGAGCGTTTAGATCACTACTTTAGTGGTCTAAACGCTCTTATATTTCTTTACGGAGGGAGTAGTACATGATATTGTCAGCTATGCATCTCTTCTTGACAAAATCAGATTGAGCAGCATCCACTAGCAGGGTAATAAGTTTCTGTAGCCTAGCCGCCAAAACCTTAGTGATCCATTTGACAGAGCAGTTGTGAAGGGAAATCGGTTTAATATTACCAGGGTAGCACTTATTCCCTCTGTCCGGAAATACTTGTCCTAGAAATGGATGTATCTAGACTTATTTTAGTTATAGATACATCCATTTTATCCATTTTTAGGACAAGTATTTCCGGACGGAGGGAGTATATGATCCCGTTAATTCTGTCCAGCTGCAAAGTCCTGTCAAAAAATTGATCAAAGAAAGCATTCATGTCACTCTTGATAAGCATATGACCTTGCATGATAATTAAATGCTGGACGATGGAACTGGCACAAGACTCACCAACTAACAAGATTAGACCAGGAATATGAGCCAGATTAAAACCATGGATGTATGTGCAGTTTCCAGGATATTCTCTGATCTAATAACCATTGCCCTGTATTAGTTCCCGAGGTTTATGCATGTATCTTATACTGTAGCTGTTAGGAAGTCTTTTTAAACATTATGAGTACTCTGTATGTCAATGTTATTTCTGTCCTTCTGCTAGTGGGCTTATTTGTTGCAAGCTATTGCACAAAGAATCATTCCTTGGCTGTAACAAATGCACATAACCTATATTGTTTGCAACTCCAGGTTTAGTTCAAGTAACAATAGTTAAAATCCGGCATTATTGATTTCTTAGTGATAGTAGTTGATCATGCAAACATTACTCTTACTTAGAAGAGGAACCTCTATGCACGAGCTGAACTTACGTACCACGATAACATTCAATGCACTTGTCTTCCTCCATGTGCAGCACATTTTGTACAAGTGCCAACAGATCACATGGGATATAGCATTTTCTCTGTATAGTCCCATTATTATTTGTTAAAAAATTGCTTGCCTTTACAATTCCACTGATCAACTTCCATGCTTGTGCAGGATATCTGGTGCCTTATACATTCCCTAATGCCATTGTGTGATTCTGCCCATTCTGCCTGTGTATCTCGCATGTTTCTACGTTCTTGGAGATGTCACCCCAAGCTTATCTTTAGCAAGGAAACACTAGGTTTGAAACAGAAGGACGGCGAAAAGATCAATATAACAAAGGGTTTCACTAGCAGAGTTGATCAAATTCTGAAAAATCACTCAGATGCTGGTGTGAAGATACTCAGGTTTATAATCGATGTTCATAACAATGTCAACACTCGTCATCTTGATAGCTGGCTCCAGAAAGGTATCACACCAGGGATTGAAGAAGTTGTCCTTTTGCTGCCTATGAAGTATAGGGAAAAGTACAACTTCCCGTGTCCAATTCTACTTGATGGGCGTGGAAACTCAATTCGGTATGTTCACCTCACCAATTGTGCCTTCCGTCCCATGGTTGAATTTGATTGCTTGAGAAGCCTCAGAAAGCTGTGTCTGTCTGAAGTCTGTACCACGGGGGATGAGTTAAGGCATCTTATTTCCAATTGTCTTGCTTTGGAAGAGTTGGAACTCAGGTGTTGCATGGAGCTAAACTCCTTGAAGATACCATGCTGGCTTGAGCAGTTTAGTTGCTTGATCGTGTCAGAGTGTGACATGCTGCGAGTGATAGAGAGCACAGCTCCAAACCTCTCCATTCTTGACATCTTTGGTGAACCAGTGCAACTCGTACTCGGAGAATCATCAAAGGTTATAAACTTGAAGGTGGGGTATTCACTTGAGCCAAATGCTGTGAGTTATGCTATCACTAAGCTACCTTCCATTGCGCCACATATTGAGACTCTTACTGTATATTCGTCTTGTGAGGTATACTCTGAAGCTTCACATTATCAAATTCCAGTGTTTATGACTTGTAAGAAGGAATATGATTAATTTGAGATATCTTTGTGCAGATGGTTAATACCCCAATGGTAGCTGACAGGTTCCTTCAGTTAAAGCACTTGAATATTTACTTTGGTGGTGATGATGATGGGGCTGTTACCCCATCCTATGATTATTTATCCTTGGCTTTGTTTCTGGATGCTTGTCCTATCTTGGAGAGTTTCATCTTGAGCGTGAGTTTTACTGTTCACGCTGCAATTGTGTCTAGTATCTGTTGTGGAGACATTTAATTTGACTGGCATTCATATTTGATTTTGATGCTATGCAGGTTGATCAGTTTGACATGCAGCACTATTCGATTTCTGGGGATCCCTCACATCTGAGGCAGATTCCTGAACACAAGCATGAGAGGCTCAAGAAGGTGCAGATCAAGGGCTTCTGCTCTGCAAAGAGCATGGTTGAGCTAGTATGTCATATCCTCAATAATTCAACATCACTTGAAAGCCTCACACTGGACTGCATACTCGGCCCGGAGGAGGTTGGTCATTCTGTTAGGTGTTCTACCAGAAAATCCGGTAAATGTATGCCAAAAAGCCAGCGTATGATCTTGGAAGCACATAAAGCACTAAGTGCCGTCGAAAGATACATCCTGGAGAGAGTCCCACCTGCAGTTAAGTTAAATGTTGGGGGGCCTTGTAGCCGGTGCCATGCTATGGATGTGATGTTACCGCAATTATCCAATGTTTAGGTTTGCAATGTGGCAGATGCTGTCCTTCGTCGTCATAGTTCAATGTTGTTTATAACTAGTAATATGCAGCGTTGAATGTGTTGTCAGAGTTATCAGAGTTTTTATATGTTGTGCACCTTATTGGCGTCTCTTTAACCTGCAGGTTGATTGTTACTCTATACAAATACATTTATCTTGTGCTGTATCATGTTCCTTAAATTAAATCGATGGTACCCTAAACTTTATCAAGGCAGATGGTGACGCGTGTGTGTCGTGACTATCAAGGATCCAAATATTGTCTTTTACCGGAGGCCAGCCGTCTGTTCCAGTTCCATCTTAGAGCATCTTCAATAGAAGGAGACATAAAAACAACAACAAAACCTTTAGTCCCAAATAAGTTGATACGGGGCTAGACCCGGTTTCGGCCGATCTTTCATGAATGAAGTGGATTCCCGCGAAGAACATGGGGAAGAACGGAGAGAAATCACAAGCGGAAAACACTTAAGAACAAGTCCAATCACACATCCACTAGACTAAAAAATATACAAGATCCACAAAGGTACAAGAACAACAAAGGGAAAGATACAAGGTAAAGTTCATCCCAAATCCAAAGGAGATGAGGTCTTGATGATCTAGATAGATCCTTCACTAGAAGGGGTCTTGAAGCCCTAGGGATCTTCTCCAATGGAGGCCTTGAACTCCAATGGAGTGTTCTCTCTCTCAAGGGGAGATACATGAGCTAAGCTCTAATGTCTAGATCTATTTTTAGCTAAGTCCAAATGGAGGAGGGAAAGGGGTATATATAGGTCCAAGGCATGAAGGGGTAAGGAGGGACAAAATGGGGATACATGGGCAAAGCCCAACAACAACACATGGGAGCCCCCGTGCGCACGGGGTAAGTGGAGCCCGTGCGCACGGGGTGTCCAACGACCTGACGCCTTAGCCCATGCGCACGGGCGTGTACCGTGGGCACGGGGTCCCGTGTGCATGGGGTATAGGGGCCTGTGCGCACGGGGTGTCCTGAAGCTTACAGCGCGTCTTCTCGTGGATTCCCGTCGGTGCTTGAGGGACTTGGCCTTCTTCTTGACGGTTCCTTCTCCGCTTACATGCTTCCCTCTTGGATTGTGTAGTTGTTCTCTTGAGTTTGGACTCCTCGATGAATGTGTAGCTTCACTCACACCTATGTATGCACACGAGAGAGGGGTCAAGTAGTATATCATCCTCGAAGGGTACAAGTTGACACGTGTAAAGGAAATGATTCACCTTTGTATGTATGAAGTAGACGTCGCATGTGTCACTTGCGAAATGGACTCTTGACATGGTGATGTCCATAGGATGCTCTGCATCATCCCCTCCCCCTTGGGAAAGATTCGACCTCGGATCGAAATCCAAATCACCATGGGAAAGAGATGCCGTCGTCGTGTATAAGTGGACGATCACCAAGCGTTCATCATCTTGAAGTTCAAAATGGGCACTCCCCAATGTCGCACCGTCTTGTAATTCCTTCAAAAGGATCAAAGACAACAAGCACTTGGAAAAACAAATGTGGTTAGCGTTAATGCAAAACCAAGCATTCAAGAGGTGATTCACCCAACAAGTGTTGTCATCAAGCATAGCATAAGGTGTGACAAAGAAGTGTGGCATGGAAAGTAAGCATATAAGTTGAGCACAATCAAGTACATCATGGAAACAAGCATGCAAGTGGGAGGTAGATATGCTAATATGTGTGACAAGAGAACAAGCATCTACCTTATGGTCATAGCAAACATGCACAAAGACCTCAACAAATGGTCTCTCGTATGCATAGGAATCATTCACAACACCAAATAAAATGAAGTGACAATCCAAGAATAACGTGCATATGGTGCAGTGAAAATAGTGTGTCACTCAACACAATAAAAGGAGCAATTGGCCATCATGTGTGAGGCAATCATGTCAAGTATGTGATAAGCAAAGGGACATGGCATATGTGAAGTGATGACATTGGTGCAACCAAACATGTGATATGAGCAAGTAGGCAACAAGTTGGATGCAACACACAAGGCATATATATCATGAGGCATGGAAATGTGGAAAAGGCAAGTCGAAGCAAGATCTCTAACATGTGCGCAATCAAGTAGTCCAAGATGGACAATAAGTCTCATGGTGCAAGCAACACAAGTAGTATGATACACAATATCCATGCTCAAGAAAGATGTCACCATGAAGGCATGTCCTTGTGCGTCCTTCACAATACCGAAGCACAAGCAAATGCAATGTAGAAGCGAGTCATGGTAGAATGTATGAGGCTCACTCTGAAGAGCTCAATGGTCAACTCACGTGAAGTAGAAGTTGACATGAAGTCGAAAGATCCTACACATGCACGAAACAAAGCGAAGAACGTATGTGCATGGTAGAGAAACACATCATCCATCATGATGGTTCTGTTCTCTTGCACATAACCATTAGAAGAAAAGGTGCATGAACAATATGATGCAACAATGGCAATATTCATGGCACTAGGTATATGGTGCAAAGAAGGAAGACAAGCATGCTTCACAAGAAATATGTCAAAATCTCCAAATATATGTGAGAATGCTATGGGGGCAATCTCATTCACAAGAGAAAAAGCATTGTTGCACTCAATACATGGTAAATCTAGCATGATAGAGGCAATTTATGGAGACATATGACAACATGGATTAGCAATCATGTGCACAACATGGGAATATGTGCCATCAACCGCATGAAATGAGCAAGTATGAATAATTGGTGATGCAACAATCAAGGTAAGCATAGAAATCAATTCGTGCAAACTAGTGTAGCGAAGATGCAACACACTAGAGGAAATCATGGCAATCATGTCATGTGGGCAAATAATAGGCATAGGCAATGAACAAGACATATCGCAATCAAGACAAGTAATGGGGCAAGCATCAATATCATCATAGGCATGGGGCACAAAGAAAACATGGCAATAACAAGCATTATCTCCTCCAAGCTTGCAAATACACATACAAGTAGTAGAATCATGGATCATATGTAATGCAAAGCATGTGTCACAAATGCATGGCAAAGGCATCGAAATGAGCATATCATGCAAAGGGAACATGGCAATATGGGCATAGAGTATGTAATGGACAGCAACCCATAACCATGTGAGGGCCATGTAGAAGAACTGCACAAAGTCTTCGCGCGAAAGGAGTGGTGGGAAAGAAAATCCACGGGATCCCAAGTCATCTTTGCTCTCTAGAGCTCTTTTCGTCAACTCGTGCGTTTGTGAAGTTGACGAGTATGCATGGGTACCTACATAAAAGAGACACAAGCCAAAGAAAGTGTGTGCGTGGTAAATGTACACATAATCCATCATGATGTGCATGTGCATGTGGGAGTTAGCACAAGATAAGCATCGCTCAAAGAAATTTGAGGCATAGTAGAGAAATATGTCATCCTAACTATAGCATGCAATGATAGTTATTGTGTTCAACATGATTGGGACGCAAATTATAGCAAGTGTGTGGCACAACTATAGCATTTGTATTCATGGGATGCATATGGTGCACACAATCATGGGAATCATGCAATGGATGGGATGGATCAAAATCTCCTCAAATGTATGAGGAAACTATGGGGGTCTCCTCATGAGCAATAGTGGAAGCATAATACGGAGAAGTGGAACAACATCCAAAACAATGCATATCCGAAGCTATGTGGTCATGGCATGGCATATGAGAGAAATGATGCAAAGGGAGCATATCAATATCATCACAAGAAAAACAAATGTCAATAACCATGGGTTTGTCATCGATGCCATATGTGCAAATTGGGTTTATTTTAATGGCATATGCATAGTCACTACGATGAGTTTGTAATTTTGCAATATGGGATATCTCACTCATAGCATATGACAAGTCAAGCGGATTATCAAACATGATGTGACCTAAGGAATTATCACAAGAGATCCTATGCAACATGGCATCACAACTAATAGACTCCACATGACAATCATCATACTCATCATAAATGGGTAATGCATCACATGAGGTGGCCGAACTATCATGAAGCATGGCAATAGGTGGATCAACATCATGCAAGAAATCAATGTCAAGAATGTCCACTAGTGGGACTAGAGCATCACCTTCACCTATGTTACCTTTCTCATTCCACTCATGTGGTGTAGGTGAGGTGGCAAAGACCAATTCGAGGTCATCATCTTCATATTGATGGAACCATGTGGGGGGTGCATCATATTCCACCATGGCCATCGTCTTGTCCAAAGGAAGGACAAAGTCGTCGAGGATCGGGGCGTCATCGTATATGGGACCTAGCACCAAAGGAGAAGACACAATAGAGGTAGAGGTCAAGCTATTAGAGGTGAAAATGGCCTCACAATACCTATCAAATATCTCACTCTCTCTATGTGGTGGTGGCTCACTCACTCCCTCAAGGTAGGTGCACTCAATGTCGCATATGATGGAGTCACTCATACCAATCAAGTGGTGGTGGTGGTGACTCTCCTCACATGGGAATTGTGACAACTCATCATATATGGGGCTAGTGGTGAAGACACTCTCACTCTCAATATGGTGGAACAAGTCTCGCAACTCATCATCATACACCTCCTTGGTTGAAGGGAAGATCCCATGCTCAACCGTCTCATAGTCGTCGTCGTGGATGAAGGTCGAAGAAGGCACATCATCACTCTCGTCCATGACCGAAGGGAAAATCCCATGCTCGATCATCTCGGTGGTACTAGGCTCATGCTCACCGTCTTGGAGCATGGTCGTCACGAAGTGTGCTCGGGTTGAAGGATTCTTGGCCTTCATGAGTTCTTGTTGCGCCTTGAGAGCACCAATGTACATGTCGTCGAGGGACTCGTAGTTGTTGGTGAAGATAGTCTTGGCGAGGTCGTTGTTCAATCCCATCGAGAAGTAGAAATTCATACAAATGGGGTCGTCCACGCCGGCTCGTCACAAGGATTTGTTCATGTTCTTGAAGTACTCGTCGAGGGACTTGGATCCTTCTATGGTGTTCTCCAAGTGGCGTTGAAGATGTTCCGTTTAGGTGGAAGGCACAAATTCTCGCCTCATCGCTTTCTTCATCTTGGGCCAAGTCATTGTGAAGCTTGTCGAAGGTCTATGAAGCCACCGTGTCGATGCGTAGTCGTGGAAGTTACTTGTGGCGCACTTCACTTAATCTTCGGAGGGGACTTGATGTAGCTTGAGGTAGTCGTCCATCTTGCACTCCCACTCGAGGAACTCTTCGGGGTCATGAGTCCCAAAGAATGGAATCTCGTAGTCGGTGTCGAAGTCGAAGTAGGTCGTGGAAGTCGCAGACTTGAGCTCATGGAGTAGGCTAAGATGCCGTACATACAAAGGCGAAAATGCCTTGAAGTCACTCGGCGAAGATGCCAACGTAGTCGAAGAAGCCATCTTGTCGGTGATGTCGCGTCTCTGTATAGCCCGTGTGCACGGGGTTGGCAGAGAAGCCAACACTCATCCAGAAGCTTGCTCTTCCGTTCTTGTGGTACGCCCTTGATGAACTTGAGCATCTTGGTCTTGTCGGTGTCGATGCCGGTGTGTACTTGCCGGAGATGGTAGCTCAGAAGGCTTTACATTTGAGCGTCTTCTCGAAGATGATGAAGATTGCTTGCGGTTGTTGATGAGGACCTTGAGCTCCTCCATGCGCTTGTCCATCTTGGCGTCGAATATGTTCCTCATGGCATCAAACTTGTCGTCGTGGTTGTAGACCGGAGATGATGTGCTTTGCGTATCCATCACAAGACTCGAGCAAAGATGAGTAGGAAATGAGATAAACAATATCAAGCTACCGTTTCCCAAAGTTGAGGATGTATCTCGTGTCACTCAATGTGAAATGAAAGAATAGTGGAATTGGTACCAGACTTGTTCACTCACACCTACAAAGTAAAGCTTATCGAGTGGCTTGGTTAGGACAAGTGGCACAAATTTCATGCAAATTGAAGTCCAAGATATGTAAATGTTGAAATCAAGCCAAAGGACTCAAAATGCAAAGCAAGTGATCACAAAAATAGAGGAGGGCAATAAAGAAACACACTCGATGGGATAATGGGGCTTGTGCAACTATAGGGATGAGCAATAAAAATTGCCTAACGAAGACTAAGCTCATGTTGCACAAACACTATTGCACACTTGGGCACGATTCACCACTTGGCACCAACCTATATGCATGCAAGCAAAATGTTTCCTATTCCATGTATCCTCATGCACAAGTATCTCTTTTCATGCTCAACTCTCGTTTGCTTATAAGCTTATGATCTTTCTTTTCTTGCTTAGAAGCTTTTTTTTGTCTTTTTTGCTCTTCTATTCCTTTCCACTTTTCTTATTGAGCCTCAACCAAACATATGGGACAAGTATCACAAGATATGCACAGGAGCAAGCAATTGCACTATATGATATATCCAATGATGCAACAATATGATATCGTATCACTATGGTGCACAAGTTTTCACGAAGCCCGACAATACTCGGATAACTAGTATCAATAGGTATGAAGGTATGCGCAAAGATGGTGGGGCTATCAAGATGAAATGGCAAGGAAGGAGAAGTTTATGACGGGATGGATACCTTCGTCACACTTAACATTTCACGAAATCGGGGATAACCGGCCTTGCTTCCGGTTGAAGATGGTCTCAAAGGATGGATGGTCGTCGTCGATGTTGAAGCTCGTGGTGGATGTAGTCGATGGAACAATACAAGTCACTGGTGGTGGATGAAGATGTAACCATCCCTAAGTAGTCTAAACACTTTAGGAGACTCAAATCACAACTCAAACAACCACAAATGCAATAAGAACAAAAATGGGTTAGGTTGTGGAATGCGATGGTGGTTATGCGGGAGATATGGTGTATGTGCTATGTAAAAGATGAAAAAATGCACAAAATTTGATGGAGTAAAATGGTGGTAAAACCAATATTAGCATCTCGGGCACGTCGCTAGCTTTTCAACGAGCCAAATAACACCCAAATCGGAGTTCGGAAGTGGAAGTTATGGGCAAAATAGTGAAACGCACGCGGCTGATCCTGGGAGGGCCGTGCCCACGAGGTCAAAAGGCCGTGGGTGCGGGGTCCCGTGCGCACGGGACAAGGCCATGGACACATGGTGTCTAGAGACTTTTCAGGGGTTCGTGGGCATGGGGGGGGGAGGCGGAAATTTCGTGAATTTCTGGACCAAATTGAAGGGGGAAAGAAATATTGGGCTAGGGGGATGCAATAGGAGGTGGATCTACTTGCTACAAACCAGACCCATGGATTTAGATCAACAAAAACTCACTAAGAACAACAAATCACAAAAAATTGGTATGCCTCTTTTTGTGGGGAATTTTCGAAATTGGGTAAGAACAAGCAAAATTAGGCTAGAAAACGGTGGGGAAGACTCCAAATTCGTGATCAACGTGGGTCTAGATACCATATGATACGGGGCTAGACCCAATTTCGGACAATCTTTCAAGAATGGAGTGGATTCTCGCAAAGAACACGATGAACACGGGGAAGAACGAGGAGAAATCACAAGGGGAAAACACTCAAGAAGAAGTTCAATCACACATCCACTAGACTCACAAACACACAAGATCCACAAAGGTACAAGAACAACAAAGGGAAATATACAAGGTAAAGTTCATCCCAAATCCAAAGGAGATGAGGTCTTGATGATCTAGATCCTTCCCTAGAAGGGGTCTTGAATCCCTAGGGATCTTCTCCAATTGAGGCCTTGAACTCCAATGGAGTGTTCTCTCTCTCAAGAGGAATCCCACAAGGGGAGATACATGAGCTAAGCTCTAATGTCTAGATCTGTTCTTAGCTAAGTCCAAATGGAGGAAGGAGAGGAGTATATATAGGTCCAAGGCATGAAGGGGTAAGGAGGGAAGAAATGAGGATACATGGGCAAAGCCTAACAGCCATACACAGGAGGCCCCGTGCGCACGGGGTAAGTGGAGCCCATGTGCATGGGGTGTCCAGCGACCGGATGCCTTAACCCGTGCGCACAGGCGCGTACCGTGCGCACGGGGGTCCCGTGTGCACGGGGTCTAGGGGCCCATGCGCATGGGGTGTCCTGAAGCTTACAGTGCGTCTTCTCGTGGACTCCCGTCGGTGCTTGAGGGACTTGGACTTCTTCTTGGCGGTTCCTTCTCCGCTTCCAGACTTCCCTCTTGGATGGTGTAGTTGTTATCTTGAGCTTGGACTCCTCCTCGATGAATGTGCAGCTCCACTCACACCTATGTATGCACACGAGAGAGGGGTCAAGTAGTATACCTTCCTCGAAGGATACAAGTGGACACGTGTAAAGGAGATGATTCACCTTTGTATGTATGAAGTAGATGTCGCATGTGTCACTTGTGAAATGGACTCTTGACATGGTGATGTCCATAGGATGCTCCACATCTCAAGTTGGGGTAGGCTAGAGGTGAAAGCCATAGGATCTCGCGACCAACTCATGGTTCTGGTACATGGATATCAAGCTTCCACGCACCCCTGTCCATAGCTAGTTTTTTGGTGATACTCCAATCCTCCAGATCTCTCTTTACGGACTCCTCCCATGTCAAATTCGGTCTACCCCGACCTCTCTTGATAGTCTCTGTACACTTTAGCCGTCCATTATGCGTTGGAGCTTCTGGAGGCCTGCGCTGAATATGCCCAAACCATCTCAGACAATGTTGAACAAGCTTATATTCAATTGGTGCTACCCCAACTCGATCTCGTATATCATCATTCCGGACTCGATCCTTCCTCATGTGGCCACACATCCGTCTCAACATATGCATCTTCGCCACAACTAACTGTTGAACATGTCGCTTTTTAGGCCAACACTCAGTGCCATACAACATTGCGGGTCGAACTGCCTTCCTGTAGAACTTGCCTTTTAGCTTTTGTGGCACTCTCTTGTCATAGAGAATGCCAGAATCTTGGCGCCATTTCATCCATCCAACTTTGATTCTATGGTTCACATGTTCATCAACGCCCCCATCCTTCTGAAACATTGACCCCAAATATCAAAAGGTGTCCTTCTGAGGCACCACATGCCCATCAAGGCTAACCTCCTCCTCCTGCTCGCGCCTAGTAGTACTGAAACCGCACATCATGTACTCGATTTTAGTCCTACTAAGTCTAAACCCTTTTGATTCCAAGGTTTCTCTCCATAACTCTAACTCCCTATTTACCCCCATCCGACTATCGTTAACTAGCACCACATCATCCGCAAAGAGCATACACCATGTGATATCTCCTTGTATATCCCTTATGACCTCATCCATCACCAAGGCAAAAAGATAATGGCTCAATGATGACAGCTAATGCAGTCCTATTTTAATCGAAAAGTCATCAGTGTCGACATCACTTGTTCGAACACTTGCCACAACATTATCGTACATGTCCTTGATGAGGGTAATGTATTTTACTGGGACTTTTTGTTTCTCGAAGGCCCACCACATGAAATTTTGCGGTATCTTATCATAGGCCTCCTCCAAGTCAATGAACACCATATGCAAGTCCTTCTTTTGCTCCCTGTATCTCTCCATAAGTTGGCGTACCAAGAAAATGGCTTCCATGGTTGACCTCCCAGGCATGAAACCAAACTGATTTTGGCCACACTTGTCATTCTTCTTAAGCGGTGCTCAATGACTCTCTCCCATAGTTTCATTGTATGGCTCATCAACTTAATTCCATGGTAATTAGTACAACTCTGAACATCCCCCTTGTTCTTGAAAATTTACATCCCCCAAAAATTCTTTTTGCATCTAAAAAAAGGGCCAACTCCAACGGATGATGCAAAACGGAGATGTAAAAGTGCAACTCCAATAGAAGATGCAAAACGAAGATGTAAAAATGAGAAACTTCAAATACTACTTCATTTCAAACATAATTTAAACATACCAAGTTCAACTACTACTTCATTTCAAACATAATTAAACATAGTTCTAATTAACACATAATCAAACATAATTCTAAGTTTAAGGATTACTACTAGTTCAAACTACCACATCCATCAAACTACTACTCCAACGACTACTACTAGTTCACACAACTACTACTCGAAGATGAAACTACTCCTCTTCGGAGCTCCTGAGCTGCTCCCAAAACTCATCCTTGTCTGGGTCGCCGCACCCCTCTTCCTCCTCCTTCGAGTCATCCCAGTCCTCCCCCGAGGACTTGACAGGGATCACCGTCGAGGGACCGGCCTCGTCCTCCTCCTTCTGCTCGAGGTTGCGCTTCCAGAAGAACTCCCGCTTGGCCTGCACATACTTCGGATGCTCACGAGTGCCTCGTTGCTATCGCCGGGACCAACAACAATGGCGGGCCTCTTCTTCATCGTGATCTCTTCCATATGAATGCTCCCCGACACAAGCAACTCTGCATCTGCCTGGGTCTTGATCTCCGAGCGGCGACGGCGGGGCGACGATGCGGCGGTGCTTGGCGACGGCGGAGGCTGCGGCGAGGCGATGATGGGGCAGTGCAGGGGAGGTTGAGGCGACGGTGAAGGCTGCGGCGACGATGGAGACGAATCAAGCAGTGGGCGACGGCTGAATCATGGGACAGCGGCGGACGGAAAATTGCCCGATTCACGACGGGCGAATCACGGAGGATTGGCAGCGGGGGTGGCGGAGACGACAAATCTGTTGCGGGGTGGTGTTGGTGCTTTCCTGTGGGCGGCAGACGAATCATGGGCCGGCGGGAGGAAGAAGAATGGTTGTGGGGAAATGAAATGAAGAGTGGTTAGCGGTTTGCACGCGACTAGGAAATTTACATCTCCCGTAGGTGGAGATGTATATTTGCATCTGCTACTTGTGAGATGCGTTGGGATTTACCCGAGGAGGAGGGGATGATGTAGTACATTAGAGATAAGTATTTCCCTCAATTATGAAACCAAGGTTATCAATCCAGTAGGAGAACCAAACAACACTACGTAAATAGCATCTGCACACAAACAACAAATACTTGCAACCCAACGCGTGGAGGGGTTGTCAATCCCTCAACGATATTGAGATAGAGTAAATTCTATTGGATTTGATAGATAGATCTACTAAAACACAAAATAAAATAAATAAAAGAAAATTGCAGCAAGGTATATTTGGTTTTAATATATGATGGAAATAGACTCGGGGACATAGTTTTCACTAGAGACTTCTCTCGAGAAAATAGCATACGATGGGTAAACAAATTACTGTTGGGCAATTGATAGAAAAGTAAATAGTTATGACGATATCCCAGGCAATGATCATGTATATAGGCATCACGTCCAAGATTAGTAGACCAAAATGATTCTGCATCTACTACTATTACTCCACACATTGATCACTATCCAACATGCATCTAGTGTATTAAGTTCAGGAAAAACACGGAGTAATGCTTTAAGCAAGATGACATGATGTAGACAAGATAAACTCATGCATGAAAGAAATCCCATCTTTTTACCCTTAATAGCAACGATACATGCATGTCATGTCTCTTTCTATCACCGAGATTGACAACCGCAAGATCGAACCCACTACAAAGCACCTCTTCCCATGGCAAGATAAATCAATCTAGTTGGCCAAACCAGACCAATAAATCAGAGAAGAAATATGAGGCTATAATAATCATGTATAAAAGAGTTCAGAGAAAACTCAAATAATATTCATGGATATATATATATTCACAAACTAACAATTCATCGGATCCCAACAAACACATCGCAAAAAGAATTACATCGAATAGAACTCCAAGAAAATCAAGGAGAACATTGTATTGAAGATCAGAAAGAGAGAAGAAGCCATCTAGCTACTAACTACAAACCCGTAGGTCTATGGTAAACTACTCACGCATCATCGGAGCAGCAAAAAGGTTGATGAAGAACCCCTCCGTGATTGTTGCCCCCTCCGGCAGAGTGCTGGATAAGTCCTCTAGATTAGATCTCGTGGTTCTGGAACTTGCGGCGGCGGAAAAAGTATTTTGTGGACTCTCCCTGAGGTTTTTGGGATTTTAGAGTATTTATAGAAGCGGAGGTAGGTCGAATGGAGCCACGTGGGCCCCACTACCCACCAGGGTGCGCCCTGGTTCCTAGTGGCCCACTGGCCTATCTTCTCATGGCCTCTAGTATCTTCCAGGATCTCTTCTTGCCAGAAAAAAAATCTCCAAGAAGTTTTGTGGCATTTGAACTTCGTTTGGTACTGGAATTCTGCAAAGTAGAAAACAAGCAAAAACAGCAACTGGCACTGGCCACTAAGTTAATAGGTTAGTCCCAAAAATGATATAATGTTTCTAGTAAATGTATATAAAACATCCAAGATTGATAATATAATAGCATGGAACAATCAAAAATTATAAATACGTTGGACACGTATCAAGCATCTCCGAGCTTAATTCCTACTCTTCCTCGAGTAGGTAAATGATAAAAACAGATTTTTTGATGTGGAATGCTACCTATCATGTTCATCATACATTCTTTTCTTTTGTAGCATGGAAATTTGGACATTAAATGATTCAAAGCGATAGTCTATAATTTGACATCAAGACATCAATACTCAAGCATATCAACAAGCAAGCATGTCTTTCAAAATATCAATGCTAAAGAAAGCTATCCTAGCCCATTATGGTCAATCATTGATCCTTTCATGAAGCACGCTCAAATATTAGCTACATACAATGCACAAGTATGACAATAGTGTTCCCTAGTTGGTGCTTTATAAGAGAAGATGGAGACTCAATGATAAAATAAAAATTGCATAAAAGTAAATAGAAAGGCCCTTCATAGAGGGAAGCAGAGATTTGTAGAGGTGCCAGAGCTCAAAGCTTTAATTAAGAGATAAAAATATTTTGGGAGGCATGCTTTTCCTGTCAACGAAAATGACGGAGAATTCCCAATATCTTCCATGCTAGATAAATCATAGGAGGTTCCCAAACAGTAAATAAAGTTTATTTCCTTTCCACCATTCTTACACAATCCATGGCTAGCCGTATCCACGGGTGCCTTCCATACCAACACTTTCCAAGGAATTTATTATGTATAACATATATAAAGTTTTTTTTCATTTCAGGACTGGGCATCCCTATTACCTGCCACACTCTCATGCAATGACAAGTGAGTAGACACTCATCTTGAGAATAACGGACCTAGCATGGAAAATATTGGCCACCCCCTCTCGCTTCATGAGCAGTACGGGCACACAAAACAGAAATTCATTTTGAATATTAGAGTTGGCACATACAAATTTACTTGGAACTGCATGGAAACAACGTATATAGGTAGGTATGGTGGACTCATTTGGCACAACTTTGGTTCAGGATTTGGATGCACAAGCATTATTCCCGCTTAGTACAAATGGAGGCTAGCAAATAGATTGAAAAGCGACCAACCAAAAAACGAAAATGATCATAAACGAGCATTGAACATAACTAACTCTGAATAATGCACCAAAAGTAGGATGTAATTTCATTGCATAACTATTGGCTTTCGTGCTTGCATAGGGAATCACAAAACTTAACACCAATATTCTTACTAAAGCATAATCACTCACCAACATGACTCACATATCACCATCTCCATATCGCAAAACTATTGCAAGGAATCAAGTTTATATTATCCAATGATCTTCATGAAAGTTTTTATTATATCCCTCTTGAATATCTATCACTTTGGGACGAACTTCATATCTTATGCAAATTACCATTGCTATTACCAACTTTCAAAAAGATTTAAGTGAAGAATGAGAGCATAAATATTTCTTCAAAATTTAACATATGAACTCTCAGAATAATATAAGTGAAGCATGAGAGCATATTCTTCAAAATTTATCAACTCTCAAAATTATATTAGTGAAGCATGAGAGCACATTTCTAAAAAAACTAATCACCACCGTGCTAAAAAGGATTTAAGTGAAGCACATAGAGCAATTGTCTAGCTCATTTTTTAAGTGAAGCACATAGAGCAATTCTAACAAATCAAGATATCGTTATGGCTCTCTCAAATAGGTGTGTCCAGCAAGGATGATTGTGACAAACTGAAAATAAAAACAAGCAAAGACTCACATAATACAAGACGCTCCAAGAAAAACTCATGATATGTGACGAATAAAAATATAGCACCAAGTAATATTACCGATGGTCGTTAAAAGAAAGAGGGGATGCCTTACGGAGCATCCCCAAGCTTAGTTGCTTGGGAGTCCTTGAATATTACCTTGGGGTGCCTCGGGCATCCCCAAGCTTATGCTCTTGCCACTCCTTATTCCTTCATCCATCGTGATCTCACCCAAAACTTGAAAACTTCAATCACGCAAAACTAAACTAAACCTTTGTGAGATCCGTTAGTATAAGAAAAAATCCACCACTTTAAGTACTGTTGCAACCCATTCATATTTTTTATTGCATTATACCTATTGTATTCTAACTTTACCATGGATTATACCCCCTGATACAATCCATAGATTCATCAAAATAAGCACAGAATGCAACGAAAACAGAATCTGACAAAAACAGAACAATCTGCAACAATCTGAATTAAGCTCATACTTTTGTAACTCCAAAAATTCTGAAAACATAGGACGACGTTTGAAATTTGTATATCAATCATGTGAAAAAATCAGAGCAAAAACACCTTTATGTGAATTTACAAAATTCCAGAACTGGGCGTAAAAGTTTCTGTTTTCTCACAGAATCAAGTCAACTATCATCCAACATCACCCTAAAGGCTTTACTTGGCACATACACTAATTAAAACAATAAAACACAATCATAAAAGTAATATAATTGTGCAAACACACAAGAACATAAATAAAAAGTGAAACATTTATTTTATTCATTGGGTTGCCTCCCAACAAGTGCTATTGTTTTATGCCCCTAGCTAGGCATAATGCATAGTTTCCATTATTGTCATCTTTAGCTTTTGCTCCTTAGGGTACCTGCATGATTGAATCATATGGTGGCTTAATTCTAGTTATAGGGAAGTGTTCCATACCCTTCCTTAATGGAAACTGAAATTTAATATTCCCTTCTTTCATATCAATCACGACACCCATGGTTCGTAAAAACGGTCTAACAAGTATTATGCGACAAGACGGATTGCAATCGATATCAAGCACAATAAAATCTATGGGCACATAATTCCGATTTGCAAGAATAAGAACATCATTAATTCTTCCCAAAGATTTTTTTATAGCAAAATCTGCCAAGTGCAAATTAAGAGAGCATTCTTCCAAATTGGTAAAACCTAGCACATCACATAGAGATTTTGGAATTGTGGAAACACTAGCACCCAAATCACACAAAGCATTGCACTCATAATTTTTTATCTTGACTTTAATGGTGGGTTCCCATTCATCATATAATTTTCTAGGAATTGAGATATCTAATTCTAACTTTTCTTCTAAAGCTTTTATCATTGCTTCTACAATATGTTTAGTAAAAGATTTATTTTGTTCATAGGCATTGGGTGAATTTAGCATGGATTGCAACAAATAAATACACTTAATCAAAGAACAATTATCATAATTAAATTGTTTGTAATCCAAGAGAGTGGGCACATCACTAGTTAAAGTTTTCACCTCCAAACCCACTTTTATAAAAAAAATCAACAAGATTTCCACCCTTCGAGTTATGGGGACACCTTCTAGCTAAACTTGACTATTCTTCAATCCCCTTATCATAAAGTTTAATATTACTAAACAAGGAATCAATAGAAAAAACACCGACCATTTTAACATCTTCATCATTACTGAGTTCTAAAGATCCCACTTTAGCTGCCATTTGATTTACTAACGCAGCCTGTGCATCAGAGTTTTTTCCAAGCAAATTTTCAGTATGAGAAAACTGATATTGAAGATTAGCAACTTCCTTGCTAACAAGATCAAGTTGTTTTGTAATAGCATCAATCAAGATAGAACATTCTTTAAGTTCTTCGATAAAAAAATTGTTATGCTCAAATTGCATAGACATGTAATCCTTAGTATTTTTCTTGATCTCAACTAATATATTGGGGTAGGGAATGTCACGGTAATTTCCTTGAGACATCGTGACTACGCAAACAAAAAGTTGAACAAGGAAAAGGTAAATGAAAAATATTTTTGTAATTTTGTTAAAAAAGAGGAAGTGGGGGAGATGAAAATGAGAGGCAAATGGCAAATAATGAAAATGCAAGGAGATGAGTTTATGCGTGGGTACTTGATAGATGTCAATGATGTCTCCCTGGCAACAACGCCAAAAATTCTTTCTGCTATGAGCTGTGTTGGGATTTCCCTGAAGAGGAGGGGATTATGCAGTATAGTGGAGATAAGTATTTCCCTCAGTTATGAAACCAAGGTTATCGATCTAGTAGGAGAACCAAGCAACACTATGCAAACAACACCTGCACACAAACAACAAATACTTGCAACCCAATGCGTAGAGGGGTTGTCAATCCCTCAATGGTATTGAGATAGATTAAATTGTATTGGATTTGATAGATAGATCTACTAAAACACAAAATAAAATAAAATTGCAGCAAGGTATTTTTGGTGTTAATATATGATACTCCCTCTTTCCAAAAATATAAGAACATTTTTAACACTACACTAGTGTCAAAAACATTCTTATATTATGGGACGGAGGGAGTAGAAAATAGACATGGGGGGCATTGTTTTCATTAGAGACTTCTCTTTAGAAAATAGCATATAGTGGGTAAACAAATTATTGTTGGGTAATTGACAGAAAAGCAAATAAACATGATGATATCCAAGGCAATGATCATCTATATAGGCATCACGTCCAAAATTCGTAGACTGCAATGATTCTGCATCTACTACTATTACTCCACCCATCGGATAGAACTCCAAGAACATTGTATTGAAGATCAAAAAGAGAGAAGAAGCCATCTAGCTAGTAACTACGGACCTGTAGGTCTGCGGTAAACTACTCACGCATCATCGAAGGGGCAACAAGGTTGATGAAGAACCCCTTCGTGATTGTTTCCCCCTCCGACAAAGTGCCAGAAAAGGCCTCTAGATTAGATCTCGTGGTTCTGAAACTTCTGGCGGCGGAAAAAGTTTTTGTGGACTCGCCCTGAGGGTTTTTGGATTTTAGAGTATTTATAGAGGCGAAGGTAGGTAAAACGGAGCCACGTGGGCCCCACTACCCACCAGGGCACGCGAGAGGCCCCTAGTGCGCCCTGGTTCCTAGTGGCCCACTATCCCATCTTCTCGTGGCCTCCATAAGCTTCCAGGGTCTCTTCTTGCAAGAAAAATCTCCAATTTTTTTGTGTGGCATTTGGAATTCTTTTGGTACTGGAATTCCGCAAAGTAAAAAAAAAATCAAAAAACAACAACTCGCATTGGGCACTAAGTTAATAGGTTAGTCCCGAAAAATGGTATAAAGTTGCTAGTAAATGTATATAAAACATCCAAGATTCATAATATGATAGCATGTAACAATAAAAAAATATAGATACATTGGAGACGTATGATCATCACGAAGTGTTGTATTTTATATCTCCGGGAGGCAGCGATGTATTTTTTTTTGCATCTACATCATCTGTTGGAGAGGTGTTTTGGGCCTCTGAAGATGCAAATGTTAGTTATTTTTACATCTACATCTTCTATTGAAGATGCTCTTACTAGATAGCAAAGTGTGGCTTTCCACTCCAAAAATTTGTAGGGGCGCGCATGGAGGACGTGCGTGCGCGGTCCAGCATCACCACTTGTTCGTGCTATGATTTGTGCGTTTGTTTGCATCCATATAAAAAACAAAGGTAAACTTTGTACACTAAATATGTTCCAATATACAGCTCACTTTTGTACATATACTTTGTATGTAATGTCCTATTTGTTTGTTACGGTTCCATCTTACTAGATAGGAAAGTGTGGGCTGCCACTTCGAAAATTCATAGGGGCACGCACGGGGCATGTGCATGCGTGGTCCAGGATCACCACTTTGTATTGAGAGTAGAAACGAGACAATGAACATACAATGAACAATATGTAATAGTGAATAGTTGTTTATTCATGATGAAAAGTTGCATATTTATAGTCCCCGAAGGGATGCATCCATAAATATGCGACTGTTACCAGAGTTGCATTGGTTGCTTTAGGTGGTTTGGATAAGTCAAGATTTAACCCTTAATTAACATGCGTTATTAAGTCTTAACACTCCCCGACAAAAAAAGTCTTAACACTTCCTATAATCTATGCTTGTCCATCTAGTATGATCATCTTAATAAACTCATCCGAGTAAGTGTATCCTTGTGAATGTTCATCATCATCAATTTGAGAAAGTCTCCTCGAAAAACCATGTGGAAAAAATGTGAGCGGATAGGTGTTCGATATGTTGGTAAAACTCTTTCAAACCCAGTGGGAAAATAAATGTAACATATAATGATTATTGTTTCTTTCAACTCAATATGAAGATCCCATCGAATTTAGAGGACAATAAATATGTCATATATACTTTTAAAAATTCCGATGGGGAAAACATAAAGTATGACATTTGATCTTGTGTTGATATTACCTCATTAATTAAAATCCTACCCATATAGGGAAAATGATTATAGTATGATGCTTTGAACATGAGTAGTTCAGGAACATACCCCCTGATTCTTGCATATCTAGAAGCTGTTGAATACCAATTCCATGAACATGTTTCTGAAGTGTTGAAGTTGGTGGAAACTTCGTGAACAAATCAACGAGGATATCACTAGATTTGACTTGCAAAATGAGCAATATAGTGCTACTGCTTATTATGTAATATGTGACATGTTTGCAGCCGGGCAACACAAGCAACATTATCTTTGAGATAATGGTTGCACTGGTGCAGTGACGTCCTACACAAACGGTTTTTACCCCCTTTACGTGACAGATTTTAAACCGGCGCCTTGTATGTGTGTGCGATAGGGAGGGTCCATCCACA
Source organism: Secale cereale (assembly GCA_902687465.1). Classification (NCBI taxonomy): domain Eukaryota; kingdom Viridiplantae; phylum Streptophyta; class Magnoliopsida; order Poales; family Poaceae; genus Secale; species Secale cereale. The sequence continues at coordinate 725,296,126 of LR738711.1, forward strand.
CGATCCATAAAATGCCTATGATAGCTCCTCTGGTCACACACGCTTAGCACATATGCTTGTGTGCGATCGGGAGAGCTAATCAAGACGTTTCGTCGGTTGAGCCGTTTGAGATCGTCTTTCCATCCCAACAGTAAGTATGAAAAAGGCGTTTGTGTTGGCACACCTCACCAGACACAAATTTTTGTATAGCCTCGTGTGTGATAGGTGGAGCAGTCAGAGACGCTCCACCTCTACTCCACCTCAGTTAAGTATTGCGTTATTCAAGTATATCACACACGATTCGATGAAGAAAATGGTATGACATTGGGCTATCCATCACACACGCTTTTACTGCTAGAAACATTTGTAAAGTGCCATGACCCATGTAGCAGGTTTATTAGTTTACTATTAATACTTCTAGTATTAAGAAAATTCATATTTCATACCAAACAACTGTTTACCACATTCATATCGGGCACACAAATATATTTTAACATCACAGTGCGATAACTACGTCACAACAACACAATACACCATATAGCTAGTTGACCTTCATAAGCACAAAGTATGTTGAGAACAATATTAGAACAATATATTCATTAATTTTCCTAATCGATTGATGTATGTTGGTGGATGCGTGCATGATCAGCCGAATTCGTCTTCTCCAGCTCTGCTTTCTGTTGAGCAAGATCATGTTTTGCACTGCCCAACTAGGAAAGTGCCTCCTCCTTCTCAAACACCATCTCAACAAGTATAATTTTTTTAAAAATCTGATCTCATTCTCCATCTTCCTCTTTTTTCCCATATCTTGAAATATTCTTCAGCGTTGGCAACATTTTCTCTAAGCCTATCTCTATTTGTTTCCTCATACATGCTCCAAAGCTTTGCTAGGCGCATCTTCAAAGACTGTGGCCAATCTTGATCAAGCCACTCTAGGTAAGAACATTTCCAATCATCCTATAATATTTAAAACTAAATCAGTTGCAATTGTAGAAAAAAATGGGTTTCTAGCAACTTAGAAAATCACCGCATACATATTTTGAAAAACTAAAGAAACACACTAATTATGACATATCTTCTCAAAAAGTACAATGTGCAAATGAATTAATGGCTACTGAGACAACAACCAAATTCTGGAACATCACAAGCTAAAATTAACTGCAACAACACTCATTTTATGAGGAAGCTAAACATAATTGCAACAACACAACGATAATGTTTGAATGACATCAAATTAATACTAACATGTATGTACAAGCACAAATTTAATAACATAGAACTAATAGCACTAAGGCCCTCCATTATATAGGCCAAAACCAGTGCCAAATCAACTTTTTCTACATTTGGCACTAGTGCCCTGCACTCTCGAACTGATGCCAGAGGAAAAATTCAGCGAACCGGAGCACCTAGTTGCTCCGATGCCGAGTTCCTTTGTGCCATAAAGTGTTAGTATTTTACTGATTATGTGTGGAACAAAGTTGGATGCACAAACTACTGAAGTGGTGCCAAATAATTTTCTTAGGGCACCGTTGATGAGATGGCAACATTTTTAGATACTAGGTAGAACAATGACACTGTCTTAATCACATCTAGAATAACATAACACATTGATAGTGTCTAAATCACATCTAACAAATGATTTATAACAACAAAAGTGGGCCTAACCTTCTCCGCACATGCCAGAAACTTCCCACCACCATTCATAGATTCAAAAGACACTAATTTCACACATGGATATTAATGGTGATAAGGATGTGGAACCCCGGCTCAAAGGAACCATGACACCCCGTATTTCAACCCAGAGATCAAGTCTTTTGGAATATGACACTGCTTGGCATAGAACAAAACAACTCTTATTACAAATGATATAAGTACAAAGGTTTAGCTCTATGCTAGTTGTGAAATACTCAAAGCAGCGAGATAACTTATAGCAGCAGAACAACGACGACAGTGATAGACTACACTCTAAAGGGACACTGGCTGGGACACGGCCTAGCTCGCGGACTCGGGATCCTTGACGAACAATCAATCATGACATCACCTGCAAATCTGGCATGACACGCTATGTGAGTACTTTGAATGTACTAGCAACCTCACAACAATCAAAAGCATCAATGCAAGACACCAACATAGCACTAACATGTTAAGTTATAAACAACTACTATGATGGTGGAAGTAAATATGAATCATGATGTAGTGAACTAGTAAGAATGAATGAACCACCGTTTAAGGTCACATGGACACTCTTGGCTATCCGACCAAGCAATATGTCCTCATGATCACTATGGGATCACATAACCATCCAATGATCATATTCAAGATCATCCCAATATCATCATCGGCTTCCTGCCAAATTGTTACTTGCTCACATATAATTATAAGTCATCCCATCATCAAGTGTTGATCGAACAGTGTGACCTACTACAAACTGTGTCCATAATCGAGGACGCGGCTATCTGGATAGATTGCACACTCTTTAGAGGTTAGTATACATGAAAGTGCGTTATATCGACTAGAGG
>LR738711.1:725298731-725390820 GCA_902687465.1 Secale cereale
TGAATAGGCTATTTTTACAAATTCGTCACTGAGGAAATTCTAAGTGAGGAATTTCCTAAGCAATGAACTACAAGCAGTGGAATAGATACTCAGGTGCATGCACAACAAAGTAGTAGCATAGTCATCGTGACGAAAAGTAGCATACACAAAGCACAATAAGCGTGTAAACATGATAAGCAGGCAGAAGACAAAATGACTGAAGAAAATAGGATTTAGGAAATTGAGAAAGTCTTCAGTCAAAGTCTTCAAACAGTACATATCAAGTTCTTCAACACATGGATGAGGAAATTAAAGGGTTGAGGAAATAGAACCAGTAGCTCGGTGAAGACAATGATTTGGTAGACCAGTTCCAACTCATGTGATAGTTGTACATCTGGTTAGGGTGGCTAGGTATTCAAACCTGAGGACACATAGTCCCGGACACACAGTCCTCACCGTATTCCCCTTGAGATGAGGTCACACAGTCCTCGCCCAGTCACTCGTGGTAAGTCTTCAAGGTGACTTCCAAACCTTCACAGACTTGGTCACTCGACGATCCACAATTCCTCTTGGATGCTCTAGACCATTGACGCCTAACCGTCTAGTCTTCAAAGGTAACAAGCGCCGGTTCCACATAGGAACAATCTCTTCAGTGATGCTCAGTCACTTTGGGTTTTAGGTGTTGGGGTTTTGGGTTTTTCCTCACTTGATGATTTTCGCTCAAAGTCCTTGGAGGATGGGTTGCTCTAAATGACAAGTGTCAGTTTCTCTCGGAGCAGCCAACCAACTAGTGGTTGTAGGGGGCGGCTATTTATAGCCAGGGAGCAACTCGACATGATAAGACATAAATTCCCTTCAATGATATGACCATTAGGTGGATAGGATATTTTGGGACAGTTGGCGCGTAGCACATCAATGGTTGGAAATTTGAGCTCTCAAATTCCTCACGGCTATCATGTTCCTCACTTGCAGGCAATCCACACTGGAGAATTCCTAACTCCTTAGTCAGAAAAAATTCCTCAGAGAACAGAAGGTCTTTGTCTCTGTCACTGAAGAAATTGACTGAACTATATGAGATTTCCAATGGCTTCACTCGAAAGGATTGGCTAGTGTAGGCTTTGAGATGAGCATCACTTGGAAAGTGTTCCTTAGTTTTACCTCGACCCCCTTTAACAATACGGTGTTTCCTATGACTCAAAAAGAGAGAATGCAATTACGAAAACAAAAGTCTTCACGCTTCATAATACTCGCATTAATATGCAAGTCTTCAAGGTCACACCAATTTCCTCATTTTCAAAGTCTTCAAGAAAACCAAAGTCTTCAACTGAAGACATTCATTTTTAGGGGTCGACTTTCTTCGGAAATATCAAACTCCTCATAGACTTATAGAACTTGTGTACACTCACAAACACATTAGTCCCTTAACCTATAAGTCTTCAATACACAAAAATCACTAAGGGGCACTAGATGCACTTACAATCTCCCCCTTTTTGGTGATTGATGACAAATAGGTTAAGTGTTCAATGGGGATAATAATACGAAGTGTAACAACTGATATTGAGGAATTTGATAACAAGATATAGAAGAACTCCCCTGAAGATGTGCATATTTGAGGATTTTTCTTGAGTAGCAAATGCACATTGTAGAGTAGTATCATGGAGATCTCCCCCTATATCTTGTAATTCATACACGCATTTAATATACGATATGAAGAATTTGAAATGCATGATGAAATATGGTGTCTGACAAAATCCAGCATGCCTGCATTAAGGTACTTGAGGAAATAAGCATGCAGAAAGCAGTTCAAAAAGTGTCAGACCACCATCGGACTTAAGTTTACAACTCATCAAAGCAAACACCTCAGAAGAGCAAGAGTTGTAACTTAACAAAAATATAGCCCATATATAAGACCCGCTTGAAGAATAACTCAAATTTCTCCCCCTTTGTCATCAATGACCAAAAGGGACAAAAAATGAGGTCTAACGCCCCTGAAGAATATCATCATGATGTCGATGGAGGAGCGCCAATGCTGTTGGGGTCGTCCGTTGAAGTAGGGCCTGCCGCAGTGTCGTCCAAATCTTCAGCTTCATCCGTCTCACACGATGAAGAATATGAACTTGTAACCAGCTGAGGAACTTTGACCTTCTTGAATTTCTTTGAGGGAGGTTGAGCCCTGTCAAAGTTCTGCTGAAAGTCCATCTCCTTGATTTCATCAACACTTTAGAGATGTGAAAGAATGGCCCAAGTGCTGTCAAAGATTTCATGTGCATAGTAGTGATTCTTCTTCACAGTGTTTTGAGTGACAGTCATGTTCTGAAGAATTGAAGCAAACTGACACTTGATCCACTTGTGATTGCGATCGACCTTCTGATGAAGACTTAGGAGAAGCTCACGATCAGTCATCACTCGCAGAGCACTGGTTTGAGGAATTTACTTTGAAGCTTTTGCGGCAGAGTCTTGGGTTACAGAGTCATCATTGGTGGAGTAAGATGCAGCTTTGCGAATCTGACCATCCAATGGACGAGTGCCTTCATCAATAACAGCAGCTTTGCCCTTTCCATCTGAAGGAATTGTCCTTTTGAGGACTTCAATAGGAGGTAAATAGCTGAGATGATTCTGAAAGTCAGCCATGTATGAAATTAAAGACCTGGTTTTGATGAATCTCATAATCCAAGGAGCATAAGGGTTCAATTCAAACGGTGACAGTGCAACATTTTCCAAAGTCCTCATGAAGAAATCGTGATAGTTGATGGGAATTCCATGCATGATACTGAACAACAGATTCTTCATGATGCCAACAACATCTTCTTCTTCAGAATTGTGGCCCTTAATTGGACTGAGGGTTTTGGTCAGAATGTAGTAGATGGTCCTTGGCACATAGAGCAAATCCTTCACTAGGAAGGTAGTTCTTGGGGGTTGGCCAGCCTTCAAAGGCTTCATCAGTACTTGCATCATATGATTTGGAAGCTCAAGATCATCATTGATCCGTCTTGCGCCTTCAGCAGGAGGACTAACTGGTATGGCATGAAGCAATTCAGAGACTGGACTTTGTAGTGCGTGTTCTCAGTCATCCAATCAAGCACCCATGAGTTCACATCATTTACATCACCAGTGAGGTGCAGAGTGGTGAACAATTGGAGAATGAGTTCTTCATTCCAATCGCAGATGTCAGCACAGAAACTCAGAAGCCCAGCTTCATGAAGAACATTCAGGACAGGCTCAAAGCAAGGGATGGATTCCATGTCAACATGACACTCGTACGCGTCGGTGCTATACAAACGGTTTTAACCCCTTTCCGCTACGACATTTGGAGTCATCGCCAAGTGAGTGTGGGCGATAGGGGGGTCGTTCCCACACGACCCAGAAACTGTCGGGGATAGGGAGCCAAGATGCATATACAGTACTCCTACTCGTTTGTGTTCGCATTGCCATCACAGTCGGTATTCTGTGGTGCTACGTTTATGATGCACGACCCATCACAAACGGTTCACTATTATAGAACATGTATGATAAGCATACAATCACACACATTCGCTTTTCCCAAACCGTATGCTATAACTAATTAAGAAGATAAGTTAATTATCTTACGAGTGTCGGACATGATTACGAAACGTCAGACTGTCGTAACATCGTCGTACACGACAACTACCGCACACGCTATTCTGTGGTGGAACGTTTACGATGCATACTTCATAAAAAATAGTTCATGGTTGCGAATCGTGTACGATAAGGCAACTATCACAAACGTTTAGTTTGCCCGCATCGTTTGTGATATTGTCTGACATCGCACACGCTTTGCAAGCAGCAATTGTGTGCATGCTTGCACACGTTTCCTCTCTGTTAACCATGTCAGATTATGGTGTATATCACAAACATTTGTGTTTTACTAACCGTGTGTGCTGTAAGGACCTGGAGGGCATAATTTCACTGTAATTTAATTGCAGCTATTTCAAATTGTATCGGATTTGAATTTGAATTTGAATGTATGCTATAGCTTTATTCATATCCATCAGGTTCAAACAACCAACACATTATTCGATTCAAACAACCAACAAACAACATATGTTAAAGAATTACATAAGAACCAAATAAGGAATGATAAACCACAGTTGTATACTTGTACTATTAAATATGGTAAAGAAAGATGCGAAATGCATTCTGGTTGCTGAACAAGGTGAAGCGGAATTCCCATATTGTGATGGCCGACCGCCCATCCTTCACGGTGTTCATGAAAACATTTAGATAATCATCATGTTTTTGTAGAAATACTTTAACCTTTGCATGCCCACCAATCATGTAGTTTGAGAGGTAATCTTGAGTAAACTGCTTTGGGAACCACTGCAAAGGAAAAAGATTCAAACATTGTCATTAGTGGTGAATCTAGCATGACATTGGAGCGTAGGCTTAAAACATAAAGTTCCTAAGTTTGATTAGCAAATGCATTGCAATTATTGCACTTAAAGCACCAGAATATACTTGTCAAGTGGTACACTTAGCTTAATTTTGATTTTGGAGGGTAGGCTTAAGCCTATTGAAGGCTCCCTAGCGGAATCGCCACTGATTGTCATCTAACACAACTCATTATGGGCAGTAAAAAGAAGGCCGCAGAGTTCTTACTTACCATCCTGCAGTTTGATGTTGTCTTGGATAAAGTGTAAACAAATAGTTTAATTGCCATCTTTTGACCCATTTTACTAACAATCTTTATCAGCTTCCTCACTTGATGCTGGTTCATCGATATCTTATTTTCCCATACGCAGAATGGGTCAAAGCGCGGATCTTTACCAATGACATATGTACCTAAAAGCACCAAGTTAATATAAGAAGCTAAATAACAATTGCACAATGATGTAGTATAACACTCTTTTATAATATCTTATAACATCCAATATACTCACATATTAGATGAATTAACATCTTATATTATGGACCGGAAGGAGTTTATTGCATTCTTACAAATTATCGGTTGGCTAACTGCTGTTGTATCCATGGGTTAGAGTTAGTTTGAGCTAGTTCGGGCTCAAATAGCCCTAAAGTATATCCAAACATGAGGGCTAGTTTGAGCTAGTTGCATCTAACCCACCCAAAAAAAACTATCCAACCCAAGAGGTGCTACTTTGAGCTAGTTCTCCTAGTGCATTTATTGTCAATCTAACCCTGTCATCCAAACACCTCTTTGGATGGAGTTAGTTCAGGGTTAGTCATGAGCTAGAAACTAACTCTAACCTCTAGCTAAGTTGAGTATCCAAACATGGATGTGTTGTTGTTGTTTTTGATGTTGCTCTTCTACGTATATCTAGACATCGTCAAAACATTAAGGTAACACTCTTCCTTGTTGCTATGTAGCCTAGGATTGCATATTTAGACATTAAGTATAGTGCATGTTGCTATGTAGCCTCAGATATATTACATATGGCCCTAGTTAACTAGCGATAAATGGGTTACATATATACTCCCTCCGCCCAGAAATACTTGTCGCATAAATGGATACAAATGAATGTATATAGAACTAAAATACATCTAGATACATCCATTCCTCATACAAGTATTTTCAGACGGAGGGAGTATTAAGTTAAAAGTCCGATTGACTGATTAGTCCCTTATCAGGCCCCGACCTATATGGTACCAGCTACCGATATCCTGAACACTGAGTATATATAAGACATGGGATAAAACTAACCTCGATGGAAAACAATAGTAGTTCCCAAAATTGTCCTTTGTAGGCACATCGAGAGGCATGTTAAGCACAACAGGCTAAACATCAACCAAAATTATCCATGGCAGACAAAATAATCTCCAAAATATAGCTTAAGTGTGCAGGTTTAAGCACCCTAGTAAAGCAAAACAAGTGGAAAGGTGTGTTAACTGCAACATGCCTAACATTTAACAACAAGCAAACATAGTCATTCAAACTGGTATTGTGTCGGTCTAAGTACACTGGTTATTGTTAAATAAAAATGGAAAGGCGTGTTAACTACAAGATGCAGCAACCAAATGTAGGCACTCATAGTGGTATTGTTGAAACTGGTACTGATGAAATTGAACTGCACAGTTCATACTTGCACATATAGAACATCACGTTGTGAATAACTGGAATAAACAAGGCATACTATGAACAACCAAAGATAGCATTTGAAACTATACATATGCTAACTACAAACAACCGAACAATAAAAAATATTAAAAGAGGCATATGCTAGATATAACAGGCTTAACATCAAGCAAAAATATGCATTCCTATTGGTATGTTTAAATCTGGATTGATGAAATGTACTGCACAGTAAATAATTTCACATATAGAGCATCACATTGTGAACAACTAAAATAAACAAGGCATACTGCAAACAACCAAATATAGCAATTAAAACTAGACATATTCTCGCTACACTACAAAAGGGACTCGACAAAACAAATCATGGGTTTCCTCATTTTTCACAGATGGGCTCGTTCCCGTGGGAAGAGCACGGACCCTGGATGCAGTCCATGTTGTCGCAGATGGGCTTCTTCCCCTTGAAAGAGCACGACTGTAGGGTGCCCTCCCTGATGTCTGCTAGAACTATGTCGGTATTTCCCCAAAGAGGAAGGGATGATGCAGTATATAAGCGGTAGGTATTCCCCTTAGTGATAAGACCAAGGTTATCGAACCAGTAGGGAGAACCAATCAACACAACGTAAACAACACCTGCACACAAATAACAAATAGTCGCAACTCGACGTGTAAAAGGGGTTGTCAATCCCTTTCGGGTAACAGACGTGATTGTAAATATTGATAGATTGATTGATAAATACGATAAATTCCAGCAAGGTATTTTCGGGTTTTTGGTTTAGTAGATATGAAAATAAAAGCAAAAGAAAATAAATCAATATGAGAAAGAGACCCGGGGCCGTAGATTTCACTAGTGGCTTCTCTCGAGAAAATAGCAAACGGTGGGAAAACAATTACTGTTGGGCAATTGATAGAACTTCAAATAATCATGACGATATCCAGGCAATGATCATTATATAGGCATCACGTCCAAGATTAGTAGACCGACTCCTGCCTGCATCTACTACTATTACTCCACACATCGACCGCTATCCAGCATGCATCTAGTGTATTAAGTTCATGGAGAAACGGATTAATGCAATAAGAACGATGACATGATGTAGACAAGATCTATTTATGTAGAAATAGACCCCATCATTTTATCCTTAGTAGCAACAATACATACATGTCGGTTCCCTTTCTGTCACTGGGATCAAGCACCGTTAGATCGAACCCACCACAAAGCACCTCTTCCCATTGCAAGATAAATAGATCAAGTTGGCTAAACAAAACCCAAATATCGGAGAAAAGTACGAGGCTATAAGAAATCATGCATATAAGAGATCAAGAAGACTCAAATAACATTCATGGATATAAAAATATAGATCTGATCATAAACTCAAAGTTCATCGGATCCCAACAAACACACCGCAAAAGAGTTACATCATATGGATCTCCAAGAGACCATTGTATTGATAATCAAAAGAGAGAGAGGAAGCCATCTAGATACCGACTACGGACCCATAGGTCTACAAGGAACTACTCACACATCATTGGAGAGCACCAACGGAGGTGGTGAACCCCTCCGTGATGGTGTCTAGATTGGATCTGATGGTTCTGGACTTTGCGGCGGCTAGAATAAAATTTCGTCGACTCCTCTAGGGTTTCTGGAATATATGAGTATTTATAGAGCGAAGAGGCAGTGCAGGAGGCCATCGAGGTGGGTACAACCCATCTGGGCACGCAAGGGGCCCTGGCGCGCCCTAGTGGGTTGTGCCCCCCTCGGGGCACCCCCTAGGTGCAGCTCTGGCCCATTGGGTGTCTTCTGGCCCGTAAAAATTCTCCAAAAAGTTTCATGGTGTTTGGGCTCTGTTTGATATTGATTTCCTGCGATGTAAAAAACATGAAGAAAACAACAACTGACACTTGGCACTATGTCAATAGGTTAGTACTAAAAAATGATATAAAATGACTATAAAATGATTGTAAAACATCCAAGAATGATAATATAACAGCATGGAACAATCAGAAATTATAGATACGTTGGAGACGTATCAGCATCCCCAAGCTTAATTCCTGCTTGTCCTCGAGTAAGCAAATGATAAAAACAGAATATTTGATGTGGAATGCTGCCTGTCATGTCATATCATATTCTTTTCTTTATAGCATGGACATTTGGACTTTTATATGGTTCAAAGCAATAGTCTAGTTTTGACATGGGACTTCAATACTCGAGCATATCAACAAGCAACCATGTCTTCCAAAATATCAATGCTAAAATAAGTTATCCCTAGCCCATCATGCTCAACCATTGATCCATTCATGAAACACATTCGCATATTAGTTACACCCAATGCTCAAGTACGACCATAGTGTTTCCTAGTTGGTGCTTTATAAGAGAAGATGGAGACTCAAATTCAAAAATAAAAATTGCATAAGTAAAAGAAAGGCCCTTCGCAGCGGGAAGTAGGGATTTGTAGAGGTGTTAGAGCTCAAAGCTTAAATTGAGAGATAAAAATATTTTGGGAGGTATACTTTTCCCAACAACGGAAACGACTTGAGGTTCCCAACACTTTCCATGCTAGATATATCATAGGCGGTTCCTAAAACATAAAATAAAGTTTATTCCTTTTCCACCAAACTTTCACAAGCCATGGCTAGCCGAATCCACGGTTGCCTTCCATACCAACACTTTCCAAGGAATTTATTATTTGACAACATAAAGTAAATTTGTTTTTTTATTTCAGGACTGGGCATCCCTAATACCTTGCCATACTCTCGTGCAATGACAAGTGAATAAACACTCATCGTGAGAATAACACATCTAGCATGGAAAATATTGGCCACCCCTCACCACCTTGCGAGCGGTACGTGCACACAAAAGGGAAATTTATTTTGAAAATTAGAGATGACACATACAAATTTGCTTAGAACGGCAAGGAAATACCGCATATAGGTAGGTATGGTGGACTCATGTGGCAAAACTGGGATAAAGGATTTTGGATGCACAAGTAGTGATCATACTTAGTGCAAAATGAAGGCTAGCAAAATACTAGGAAGCGACCAACCATGAAACGAATAATCTCATAAGCGAACATTGAGCATAAATACAACCAAATAATGCACCACAAGTAGGATGTAATTTCATTGCATGATTATTGACTTTCGTACTTGAATAGGGAATCACAAACCTTAACACTAATATTCTTACTAAAGCATAATTACTCATTAACATGACTCACATATCATATCATCATGTCTCAAAACTATTACAAGGAATCAATTTTATTTTGTCCAATGATCTTCATGAAAGTTTTTATTATATCCTTCTTGGATATCTATCACTTTGAAACTAATTTTCATGTGTTGCTTTTGATAAGCTCAAACAAATATAAGTGAAGATCATGAGCATAAGTTTTTTTCTTTCTCTCAAAATAATTTAAGTGAAGCAAGAGATAATTTATTAAAAAATTACTAACTCTCAAATAAGTCTAAGTGAAGCAAGAGAGTATTTCTTCAAAAATACTAAAGCACACGGTGCTCAAAAAGATATATGTGAAGCACTAGAGCAAATCCATAGCTCATAAAAATTTAAGTGAAGCATAGAGAGCTATTCTAAAAAGTAATGGCATAATTTTGGCTCTCTCTAATAGGTGTGTACAGAAAGGATTGATAACTTAAAAAACAAAAAAAAACAAGCAAATACTCATATCATACAAGACGCTCCAAGTAAAACACATATCATGTGACAAATAAAAATATAGTTTCGAGTAAAATACCGATGGTCGTTAGAAGAAAGAGGGGATGCCACTCGGGGGCATCCCCAAGCTTAGTTGGTTGCTTCTCTTTGGATAATAGCTTGGGATGCCGGGGCATCCCCAAGCTTAGGCTCTTCTTACTCCTTTTTCCTTCATCGATCGTAAGATAACCCAAAACTTGAAAACTTCAATCGCACAAAACTCAACAAAACTTTTGTGAGATCCGTTAGTATAAGAAAACAAATCACTACTATAAGTGTTGTAGTAAACCCATTCATATTTTGTATTTGTAATATATCTACTGTATTACAACTTTTCTATGGCAAAAACTCATCAAAGAAAACCATAGAATCATCAAAACAAACACATGACACAATAAAACACCGAATCTGTCAAAATCAGAACAGTCTGTAGGAATCTGGAAGTTTCAAATACTTCTGCAACCTTAAAAATCTAAAAAAATAGGGCTACGTGGGAAATTTGTATATTAATCTTCTGCAAAAAGAATCAACCAAAAAGCACTCTTCTGTTAAAAATGAGAATTTTTTGCGTGTGCGCAAAAGTTTCTGTTTTTCAGCAAGATCAAATCTACTAACACCCAACGTGATCCTAAGGCTTTGCTTGGCACAAACCTTTATTCAAACCACAAAAACACATCTCAATAGAGGTATTAAAGGGTATACACACAAGAACAGAAAAAAAACAAAAAAAACATTTTTTTCGTTGGGTTGCCTCCCAACAAGCTCTCTTTATAGCCATTAAGATAGGCTTGAGATTTCAATGATGCTCACATGGAGGGCAATAGTTGAAGCACAAAAGAGCATCATGAAGCACGTGACAAACACATTTAAGTCCAACATACTTCCTATGCATAGGCATTTTGTAGGCAACCAAATTATCAAGACAAGAAGTATCTAGCATATGCAAGGGAGAAGAATAAAACATTGACAATCTCAACATAATGAGAGGTAAATTAGTAACATGAAAATTTCTACAACCATATTTTCCTCTCTTGTAATAATTGCATGTAGGATCATACTCAAATTCAACAATATAGCTATCACATAACATATTCTCTATATGATCCACATGCATGCAAAGGTGACACTCTTCCAAAATAGTGGGATTATCACCAAATAAAGTCATGACCTCTCCAAACCCACTTTCAATATTATCGCAAACATATTCATCATGAGGCTTAAATAAATTTTCAAGATCGTAAGAAGAATCACCCCAATCATGATCATTGCAGTAAGTAGTGGACATAACAAAATTAGCACCCCAAGCTTGGGGTTTTGCATATCATTAGCACAATTGATATTAATAGAATTTATAATAATATCATTGCAATCATGCTTTTCGTACATGGAACTATCATGAATCACTTCTTCTTTTATCACTTCGTCACAATTTTCAGATTCATGATTCTCAAGCAAAACTTCATACAGATAATCTAGTGCACTCAATTCACTAGAAATTGGTTCAACATAATTGGATATTTTAAAAATATTGGCAAGTGGATGAGGATCCATAAACACTTTCCTTATGATTTCCAATAAAGTACCCAATTATACCAAACAATCAAGCAAAGTAACCAAGTAAGACATAAGGGCAAACAAAAACAGATTTGACGAGAAAACGGCAAACGAAAAAGAGGGCGAATAAAAACGGAAAATTTTTGTGAAATGGGGGAGATGAAAATGAGCGGCAAATGGCAAATAATGTAAATTGCGAGGAGATGAGATTTGTGATTAGGAACCTGTTATATGTTGAAGATGCTCCCCGGCAACGGCGCTAGAAATTCCTTTTGATGTCTACTAGAACTACGTCGGTATTTCTCAAAGAGGAAGGGATGATGCAGTATAGCAACGGTAGGTATTTCCCTCAGCGATGAGACCAAGGTTATCGAACCAGTAGGAGAACCAAGCAACACAACGTAAACATCACCTACACACCAATAACAAATACTCGCAACCCGACGTATAAAAGGGGTTGTCAACCCCTTTCGGGTAACGGACGTGCTAGAGTTGTAAATATTGATAGATTGATTGATAAATAAGATAAATTGCAGCAAGGATTTTTTGGGTTTTTGGTTTAGTAGATATGAAAATAAAAGCAAAGGAAAATAGATCGCAAAGGCAAATAATATGAGAAAGAGACCCGGGGGCCGTAGATTTTACTAGTGGCTTCTCTCGAGAAAATAGCAAACGGTGGGAAAACAATTACTGTTGGGCAATTGATAGAACTTCAAATAATCATGACGATATCCAAACAATGATCATTATATAGGCATCACGTCCAAGATTAGTAAACCAACTCCTGCCTGCATCTACTACTATTACTCCGCACATCCACCGTGATCCAGCATGCATCTAGTGTATTAAGTTCATGGAGAAACGGAGTAATGCAATAAGAATGATGACATGATGTAGACAAGATATATTTATGTAGAATTAGACCCCATCGTTTTATCCTTAGTAGCAATGATACATACGTGTCGGTTCCCTTTCTGTCACTGGGATCAAGCACTGTAAGATCGAACCCACTACAAAGCACCTCTTCCTATTGCAAGACAAATAGATCAAGTTGGCCAAACAAAACACAAATATCGGAAAATAAATACGAGGCTATAAGAAATCATGCATATAAGAGATCAAGAAGACTCAAATAACTTTCATGGATATAAAAAGATAGATATGATCATAAACTCAAAGTTCATCGGATCCCAACAAACACGGCAAAAGAGTTACATCATATGGATCTCCAAGAGACCATTGTAGTGATAATCAAAAGTGCGAGAGAGGAAGCCATCTAGCTACTGACTACGGGCCCATAGGTCTACAAGGAACCACTCACACATCATCGGAGAGGCACCAATGGAGGTGGTGAACCCCTCCGTGATGGTGTCTAGATTGGATCTAGTGGTTCTGGACTATGCGACGGCTGGAATAGAATTTCGTCGACTCCTCTAGGGTTTATGGAATATTTGAGTATTTATAGAGCGAAGAGGCGGTGCGGGAGGACATCGAGGTGGGCACAACCTACCTGGGCGTGCCAGGGGGCCTGGCGCGCCCTTGTGGGTTGTGCCCCCTCGAGGCACACTTAGGTGCAGCTCTAGCCCATTGGGTGTCTTCTGGCCCGTAAAAATTCTCCAAAAAGTTTTGCTGTGTTTGGGCTCCGTTTGATATTGATTTCCTGTGATGTAAAAAACATGCAGAAAACAACAACTGGCATTTGGCACTATGTCAATAGGTTAGTACCAAAAAATGATATAAAATGACTATAAAATGATTGTAAAATATCCAAGAATGATAATATAACAACATGGAACAATAAAAAATTATAGATACGCTGGATACGTATCAATGTCGCAGATGGGCTCTTTCCCCTTGGAAGATACAGAGAGGGTGCCCTCCTCGTGGTCGGCGTTGATGAGGTCTGAGTTGGAAGCTGTGGATCCCAAGAGAGCATCGTAGAATGTGTCCTTCAGAAATGACAAAAGGGGCTCGATGGCGATGTAGGATGGCAAATTCTTGACAGCGAGCTAGGGGAGATCAGCGGCGGGGCCATGGATGAGATCGATGGCGGTTGAACCCGAGGGGTTGGGGGTGGGCCACTTAACCTATGACATAGCCCGCCTCAGGCCGTCGCTGTCGACGACCTCGATGTCATAGCCGGCGTCCGCGACATACCCACATACTCTAGCCCGCTGACATCGTCTTCCTCGACGACGTCGGGCGAAGAGACCGCGATACACCTCTTTTGGGCCAGTCGCTCCTCGAGCTCCATGGGAAGCGTAGCCGGGCTTAGGCTGCGACGCTCTAGAGTGGGGGATGGGGATCTATGGGAAAGGGTGCATTTGGCAAGCGTCATCTAAGAAACTCAGGGCGGCTTGGGTATGGAGATCAGTGGGTAAGTTGCACGGGCAAACTGACAGATGTTGACACTAAAGGCCTTATGGCAGCGGCGGGGACCTTGCTAGGGATTCAAGCGAGGGAGTGTGTGTGTGTGTGCACGCGCCCGAGGAGGTTTTGGTGTGTGTGTGGAGGGCGGGGGGCGGGGGTGTGTTTGAGGAAATGACGCGGGTACTGAAAATTTTACTACGCGGGAGTCAAACACGGGAGTGAAATGCCAGGGCTGTTGAATTTTTTGATGATGGTGCATCACACACGGTCCGGAGGTGACAACCTTGTGTTATGAAACACAAAAATGTCAAGGCGGGCAGATATTTTTGAGGCATGTAGGCGGGATTGGGAACAAGAAACATCACACGGTCAAAACACAATAATTGTGTGTTATAAAACAGGAAAAAATCTACAGGTGGGTAGATATTTTTGAGAGGGGAAGCCTCGTGGAGCCCAATGTACTGTGCGGATGTTTGCGTGACAGGGGCACCAGCGTGGCACATGGTTTGTTTGAGTGAACCGTGTCTGTTGCATCATCCGATTTGTCTAATGTTCATAAATTTGGCGAAAAATGACGCGGGAGAGGGTCAGAACACGAACAGGATTGCATGTGGACCAAACTTATGTATGAAAAGGGTGGTTTGATGTTCAAATACCAAATGCAACTTCGATGTGGCACCTATCTCGCAAAGCGCACGGTATTGCTTGCCCCCTCGTGTCGGCACGAAGGGAATCCTAAGCCATGAATGAATCCCCCCCGAACCGATGTTCACCTAGCAAAGTGTGAAGTAGCTAGCAGCCTCCCCCCCGTGTCGGCACGAAGGGAATCCTAAGCTATGAATGCATGCCCCTGATATGTCTCCGTCGTATCTATAATTTTGATTGTTCCATGCCAATATTCTACAACTTTTACATACTTTTGGCAACTTTTTATACTATTTTTGGGACTAACATATTGATCCAGTGCCCAGTGCCAGTTCCTGTTTGTTGCATGTTCTTTGTTTCACAGAATATCCATATCAAACGAAATCCAAACGGGATAAAAACGCACAGATATTTTTTTTGGAATATATTTGATTTTTGGGAAGAAGAATCAACGCGAGACGATGCCCGAGGGGTCCATGAGGCAGGAGGGCGCGCCCCAGCGGGGTGGGCGCACCCCGGACCCTCGTGGACACCCCGTAAAGCGTTTGGTGCCCTTCTTTCGCCGCAAGAAAGCCAATATCCGGATATAAATCGTGTTAAAATTTCAGCCGAATCGGAGTTACGGATCTCCGGGAATATAAGAAACGGTGAAAGGCCAGAATCTGAGAACTCTGAAACGGAGAGAGACAGAGAGACAGATCCAATCTCGGAGGGGCTCTCGCCCCTCCGCCTCCATGGAGGCCATGGACCAGAGGGGAAACCCTTCTCCACCTATCGAGAAGGCAAGGAAGAAGGAGAAGGAGGGGGCTCTCTCCCCCTCGCTTCCGATGGCGCCGGAGTGCCACCGGGGCCATCATCGTGCGACGACGATCTACACCAACACCTCCGTCATCTTCACCAACATCTTCATCACCTTCCCCCATCTATCTACATCGGTCCACTCTCCCGCAACCCGCTGTACCCTCTACTTGAACATGGTGCTTTATGCTTCATATTATTTTCCAATTATCTGTTGCCATCCTATGATGTCTGAGTAGATTTTCGTTGTCCTATCGGTGATTGATGAATTGCTATGATTGGTTTAATTTGCTTGTGGTTATGTTGCTGTACTTTGGTGCCCATCATATGAGCGCGCGTGTGGATCACACCATAGGGTTAGTTGTATGTTGATAGGACTATGTATTGGAGGGCAAGAGTGACAGAAGCTTCAACCTAGCATAGAAATTGATGCATACGGGATTGAAGTGGGACCAATATATCTTAATGCTATGGTTGGGTTTTACCTTAATGAACGTTAGTAGTTGCGGATGCTTGCTAATAGTTCCAATCATAAGTGCATAGAATTTCAAGTCGGGGATGACTTGCTAGCAGTGGCCTCTCCCACATAAAACTTGCTATCGGTCTAGTAACGTAGTCAATTGCTTAGGGACAATTTCGCAACTCCTACCACAACTTTTCCACACTCGCTATACCAACTTTATTGCTTATTTACCTACAACAGCCCTTAGTTAATATTTACATGCTCTTTATATTCTTGCAAACCTATCATGTTACACCTACAAGGTACTTCTAGTTTCATACTTGTTCTAGGTAAAGCGAACGTCAAGCGTGCGTAGAGTTGTACCGGTGGTTGATAGAACTTGAGGGAATATTTGTTCTAGCTTTAGCTCCTCGTTGGGTTTGACACTCTTACTTATCGAAAGAGGCTACAATTGACCCCCTATACATGTGGGTTATCAAGACCTTTTTCTGGCGCCGTTGCCGGGGAGCAATAGCATGGGGTGAATATTCTCGTGTGTGCTTGTTTGCTTTATCACTAAGTAGATTTTATTTGCTGTTCTAAGTTGTTCTCTATCATTAGTTATGGATATGGAACACAAAATACCAAAAAAAATAGGTGTACTTGCTACTCATGGAGATGGGGAACCTCCTAAAACCCTCGATGCTCATTATGTGAAAGATATTATGTACTATTTTGATAGTCCTGAGAAAACCCCATTCAACTATATAATGGGAGTAACGTTGGATCAACGTGAATACTTTAGGGATTATCGCTTGACACAAAAAGGGAAACTATTATGGGATCAAATTCATATGTTGCATTGGTATGATAGGCAACTATGCTTGAGATATGATTATACTTGTTGCTCTAGGATGAAGGCTCAACACCTTCCCTTTTCATGCGAATTTAATGATGATGAAATCTTAGCTTCTTATGCTAATGGTATATATGATTATTATGATGTGGAACAAATAGAAGAATTTGTTGCTTTTAAGGGTGCTTATGAAATTGAATCTATGTTTAAAAGGTATGAAGCTTTTGATGATGATGTTTATAGGCCTGAATTTTTTTCTATATTGAAATATTGCTATGAGAATTATGAATACAATGCCAATATTGAGGCGTTTATTGAGAAGGTCTCCGCTGTCCCAAAAGAGACTAATATTTTGCAGGAAACTATGGAAGAAGAAATTCATGACACTGTGAGCTCATTAGATGAAAAAGATGACGAGGAGAGCGAAGAACAAAAGGAGGAAGAGCGGATTAGCTACCCGTGCCCACCTTCTAATGAGAGTAACTCTTCAACTCATACATTGTTTAATTTCCCTTAATGCTTACCGAAGGATGAATGCTATGATGATTGCTATGATCCCTTGAATTCTTTTGAAATATCCCTTTTTGATGAATCTAATGCTTGCTATGCGTGTGGCCATGATGCCAATATGGATTATGCTTATGGATATGAACTTGCTATAGTCCCTTATGTTAAACATGAAATTGTTGCTATTGCACCCATACATGATAGTCCTATTATCTTTTTGAATTCTTCCAACTACACTATATCGGAGAAGTTTGCACTTATTAAGGACTATATTGATGGGTTGCGTTCTACTACTACACATGATGATTTTAATAGATATAATATGCATGTGCTTGCTTCTCGTACTTGCAATTATTATGAGAGAGGAACTACATCTCCGCCTCTCTATGTTTCCAATACGATAAAATTGCAAGAAACTGTTTATGCTATGCATTGGCCATTACTATGTGTGCATGAATTGTTCTTTTATGACATGCCAATGTATAGGAAGAGAGCTAGACTTCGTTGTTGCATGATATATGTTACTTTGTGCTCACTACTAAATCAAAAATCATTGTTAATTAAAATTGGCTTTGATATACCTTGGGATCCGGGTGGATCCATTACCCGAGCATTATATGCCTAACTTAATGGCTTTAAAGAAAGCGCTGCCAAGGAGACAACCCGGAAGTTTTAGAGAGACATTTATTTCTGTTGTGTGCTTTTATAAAGTTTTTTAAAAAAGAGGGGAACCGAAAACTTTTTTCAAAAAGAAAAGCGAAAGTGAGAAAGACGAGCATTGTTAAAGTGGGAGCTAGCCTTGAACTTTGTTCATGCCCATGGAAACTTTGTGAACCTTGATTAAAGAAAATTTTCAACAAAAATAATTACCCCCTTGCGCAATTCCATTGTATTATAAAAATAATGTGCCAAGAGTTTCCTTTAGGATGATTAAACTGCTTGTTGGTTTGCGCGGTGCAAAAACAGAAACTTTGGCTATAGTGCGCGATTTTACATTTTTTACTGGAACGTCAAAAGATCTGAAACTTATTGAAAAGTCTTGCTATACAAATTGTTGATTGTTCCTAATTTTGCCAGAATTTGTAGAGTTACAGAAGTATGGTTAATGTTCAGATTACTACATACTGTCCTGTTTTCACAGATTGCTGTTATAGCTTCATTATTTGCATATGTTTGAATTCTTGTTGAAGCCTCCTTGACTTGGGGCCATAGAATTGTGATAGCGTATAGCGGGTAATGTTCGTTCATAATTATACAATAATCTTATAGCAGTATGCTACTTCTCGAGCTTGCGTTGTATTCCCTCGAAGAGGAAAGGGTGATGCAGCACAGTAGCGTAAGTATTTCCCTCAGTTTTTGAGAACCAAGGTATCAATCCAGTAGGAGACCACGCGCGAGTCCCTCGCACCTGCACAAACAAATAAGAACTTCGCAACCAATGCGATAAGGGGTTGTCAATCCCTTTACGGTCACTTACGAAAGTGAGATCTGATAGATAGGATAGTTTGATATTTTTGGTATTTTTGGATATAAGAACAGAAAGTAAAAACAACAAAGTAAAGTAGATTGTAGATTGATATGTTGAGAATAGACCCGGGGGCCATATGTTTCACTAGAGGCTTCTCTCATGATAGCAGAATTCTATGGTGGGTGAATGAATTACTGTCGAGCAATTGATAGAGAAGCGAATAATTATGAGAATATCTAGGCATGATCATTATATATAGGCATCACGTCCGTGACAAGTAGACCGAAACGATTCTGCATCCACTACTATTACTCCACACATCGACCACTATCCAGCATGCATCTAGAGTATTAAGTTCATAAGAACAGAGTAATGCTTTAAGCAAGATGACATGATGTAGAGGGATAAACTCAAGCAATATGATATAACCCCCATCTTTTTATCCTTGATGCAATACGTGCCTTGCTACCCCTGCTGTCACTGGGAAAGGACACCGCAAGATTGAACCCAAAGCCAAGCACTTCTCCCATTGCAAGAACTATAGATCTAGTAGGCCAAACCAAACCGATAATTCGAAGAGACTTGCAAGAATATTATAATCATACATAAAAGTTTTCAGAAAAGAACCAAATATTTCTCATAGATAATCTTGATCATAAACCCACAATTCATTGGATCTCGACAAACACACCACAAAAAGATTACATCGAATAGATCTCCTCGAACACCGAGGAGAACTTGGTATTGAGATCCAAAAAGAGAGAAGAAGCCATCTAGGTACTAACTATGGACCCGAAGGTCTGTGGTAAACTACTCACAACTCATGGTGAGGCGATGGTGTTGATGTAGAAGCACTCCATGGAAGATCCCCCTCCGTCGGAGCTTCGGAACAAGCCCCGAGATGGTATCTCACGGGAACAGAAGGTTGCGGCGGTGGAATTAGGGTTTTCTCTGTTGCTTCGATGTTTTCAGGGTACATGGGTATATATAGGAGGAAGGAGTACGTCAGTGGAGCAACATGGGGCCCACAACGCAGGGGGGCGCGCCCAGGGGAGGGGGCGCGCCCCCCACCCTCGTGGGCACCCCCTCTGGCTTGGTTGTCAAGTCTCCCGTGAAAATACTGTTCCAAAAATAACTTTCCCGAAGGTTTTATTGCTTTTGGACTCTGTTTGATATTCCTTTTCAGCAAAACCCTGAAATAGGCAAAAAAAAACAACAATCTGGACTGGGCCTTTGGGTTAATAGGTTAGTCCCAAAAATAATATAAAAGTGTATAATAAAGCCCATTAAACATCCAAAACATCATATATAATAGCATGGAACAATAAAAATTATAGATACGTTGGAGACGTATCAAGCTGTAATGCCCCAGATGTAACACTTTCCCTATATGGCAATATATAAACTTTGGCTTCATCATTTCCGTTCTGGGTTCTTCTTTCTTTTCGGTTTCATCGTTTTGTCGTGTGCGTGTGTGCATTTCATCCATGTCATGTTGTCATGTGCATTGCATTGCATTTGTGTTGTCACTTGCATCCGGTCCCACTCGTCTCTTCCCGTTGTCCGTTTCGAGTTCCGACGCTCTCACACGTGCCCGTGGCATCCCCGAGTCCTTCTTTCATGTGTGTACGTGTAACGTCTCCGGAATGACGTGAGACTAGTCGTGCGATGTTGTTTTGGTACGTGTAAGCCGCCTGTCAAGTTTCGTCGCGTTTGGAGTTCGTTTGGTACTCCAACGGTTAACCTAGTGGGCTAAAAGAACCTCTTCTTTGAGGCCCAAGACCCCCTCCACAACAGCCCACCAACCAAGCACAACCCTTCCCATCATCTTGGTCGTCGAATTGTGATCGCGTGGCCGAAAACCGCTCCCCATTTGGACTCTCCTAGCTCCTTGTGCCTATAAAAACGTCCCCCATGCCATTTTCATCCAAAAAACCCTAGCTCCACTCCTCCCTCGCCGCGCCGGACACGTCTGTACGCCGCCGGACGTGTCCAGCGACCTCCGCACCACTCGCGTGACGACACGTGGCAGATCCAACCGCCCGCGTCGCCGGCCCGCGAGGCCCGTGGAGGGCCCGCCGCCGCCGCCGTTCCGGGCCGCGCCCCCGCGCCGCCGGCCCGCGAGGCCCGTGGAGGGCCCGCCGCCGCCGCCGTTCCGGGCCGCGCCCCCGCGCGCCCCTCCGCCCTCCGCCTCCGCGTCGGGCCGTGACACCGGCCGCGCCCCGCCGCCGGAGAGTGCCGTCCGCCACCGCCGGCGCAAGAACCCCCGCCGCCGGGCCTCAGCCGCGCCGCGCCGCCTTCTTCAACCGCCGGCCCCGCCGCCTCTTCGCCTCAGCTCCTCACCGCCGTCCCCTCGGCCCCAGCCGCCGCCGTTCCCCATCGAGGCCGCCGGAGCAGGCCACCGCGCTCCTCGCCGGAGTGGCCGAGGCCGCTACCGCCGAGCTCGATCCGCCGCGGGATCCCGATCCCGATCCAGCCGAGCTGCCCGGGTCCGAAACCCTAGTGGGTTCTCGTGTCCGCGCCCGCACCCGCAACCCGCTCTGCCCGATCCGCGTTGACCCGCGACCCGATCCGCGTTGACCAGATCCGAGGTGATTTTCCCTCTAAGTCTTTGTTTATTTTTGTTGTCTGATGGCTTCTTGTGATGGCAATAACTTTTTGTGTGCATGTCTGATTTGTGCATATGTTATGTCAAAATGATCGTGGTGATGTGTACTACGTTTTGTTCCATTGTGTCATGCTTGTTTGAGTCCATCGAGATGTCTTAATCATCATGACAAGAGTGCTACATGATATAAACTGCTGCTACTAGTTATTTTCATGCCATATTTGAGATGTGATAACTTGGTGCATGTTTATCCAAATGAAGCAAATGATATGTCAAAATGTTCATCATGAGATGCTGTACATGTTGGTTGCTATAGCATGCATGTTAGAGTTCATATTGCCATGTTTATCTCTGTTGCAAAAGTGCATATGGCTATTAGGTTTTGTAACTTGTTACGAGATGCCTAGTTCAGGAGCTCGTTGCTATTGATGTGTTTGTCCCCATGTCACATGCTCATATGTTTTAGA
Organism: Secale cereale; assembly: GCA_902687465.1. NCBI lineage: Eukaryota > Viridiplantae > Streptophyta > Magnoliopsida > Poales > Poaceae > Secale > Secale cereale. Next base: position 725,320,190 of record LR738711.1, read on the forward strand.
TTCTACATCATGTGTTCTTAGCTGTGGTGCAAACCATTTGACATGTTATGCTTTAAGATGACTTAAACATGCTCGCAAACATGCCATGCTAATGTTACTGTTTTAACACTTGGTGAAATTTCACTAAGTCTGGAATCTGTCATATCCTGATGCTATGTTTGCTTGTTGTCCTAGGCAAATCCATGTTAGTTTTGGGGTGGCCATTGATCATTCCTTGGTGTATATGTTATTGTCTATCCATCCATGCCCTCACTTGGTCATTTGGGTTGCTGTAGCATATTTAATTCTTGCTCCCAAATTGCTATAAAATATTACTGTCAGGTTTTTAGTGTCATGATCAAAATGTTGTAGCTTGTTGCTATTGATCCATGCCTCCTATGGAGATGCTCCAATGGAGTTGTTTGCTGTAGGATATGTCTACTTCATGTCCATGCTTCTTGTCACCATGTTTGAGTGCTGTAGAGTATATATTTCTTGCTCCAAAGTTGCTATGTGGCTGTTAATTTCAGCTTTGCTTTGTTTCTTGTTTCGGGTGTATCTTTTAGTCCGTTGCTCCGTTTTGAGCGTGCCCTACATGAAACTTGTGTGGTTTTGCATGTAGATTCATAATATCATCTTGTTAACATGTTTGGAGGATGTTTTCTTGGTGTTTGGGTGCATCTTGCACCGTTGCCATGCTTATCTTGTTTTGATCATATCTTCTAGACCGTAGCTCCGTTTTAAACAAACTTTATATGAAAATTGAATAGAATTTCGTGTAGACTGTCATGGTGCATGTTAAATTGCAGTTTATCAACTTTAACTTAAGGTTTGTTCAGATCTGGACTAATTCCAAACTATGTATATGAGGACTTACCAGATTTGTCTTAATTAGTTTCCGGCCTCATTTAAACCTGTTGTTTCTTGTGTTGTTGCTCCGTGCTTCCTACCTTGCCACGTTTTGCATCCTAAATAGACTTGTCTTGCATCCTACTTCCTTGAGTATATTGTCTTGTTCTTGTGCTGTTTCTCTGTGCTTCCTGTGTTGTCATGATGTGCATCCTTAGTGCATCTGTAGTGCTTCCTAAGTGCATCATAGATGCATCCTGTAGTTTGCGCATTGCACCTTGTTTGATTTCGTACCTCGTGTGTTCTTGTGTTGAGTAGAGCCGAAAGCCGAGACCGAGTATGATAACGAGGTTACTACCGAGGTTGAGAACGAGGAACCGTCTTACGATCCCATCGACGACTCGACAGGCAAGATGACCTGACCCAGATATCATTACTATCTTTGCCTATTGCTAGAAGTCTCGCTCTTTAGCTTATTGCCTCGATGCCCATGTTTTTCTGTCAGCCTCCTATTGTAACCATGAATCCGTCTAACCACCCAACCTATGCAAACCTTTGATTGGCTACGTAGGCTTCACTCAGCCCCTCTTATAGCATTGCTAGTTGCAGGAGAAGATTCGAAGATTCTTGCGTCATGTTGAAGTATTTGTTGGGATATCACACTATATAAACTCTTAAACTAAATCACCTATATATTGGTAATGGGTGGAAGGCTGAGCCTCTTGCTCGGTGTTTTGTTCCACTCATGCCGCCCTAGGAACCGTATAAACCGGTGTTATGTTCCTTGTTTATGCGTTCCTCACACGGTTGGGGTTATGGGACCCCCTCGATAAAGCGCTTAGCGCTAAGTCTTTTCCAGCAAGTCCCAACATTGGTACTCCATTTGCCTAATAACTAAAACTTGCATAGGGCTTTGCAAACCTGTCAGGACCCCGATCCTAAGTCACACCGATCTAGCTGTAACACGTCATATCACTTTGCGGCCTCACGCACGGTAACCCCACGGGTGCCACCTTACCTGGCCCGGGACCGTTTGCGCATTTTGGCACACGTATATGACAGTATCGCTAGCATCCATATGACAGAGAACCCGGGCCGACATGGCTAGTTATAAACCAAAAGTGGCACTAAATTACAGAGACAGGCATCCATGACCCAGCAACAAACGTGTCGGTCATCAACGTATGAACCCAAGTCGTAGCAAGCTACATGGACTTAAAGGAACAACACATGACATTTCCCCTAAGGGAAAGACACAGGAATGAAGAAGGACACATGCCGGCCAGCCTACGTGTTCCGAGCAGTAACAAGCTACCAAGGCTCATTGGAAACACTAGGAGGCATTTCCCTGTAAGATAGGCTACCAAAGGAAAAGAACTAGGTGTCGGATCCCACACATACCAAGCATTTCAATCATACACACAATATGCTCAATATGTGCAAATACAACATTGCATCACAACAGAACTCTATGACTCAAAGTACTTTATTTAAGAGGCTCCAAGAGCCATACATAACATATCCATACAGGTAGGGGTCACATGACCCAACACTCAAGTCATACAGTCATACAAGCACAAGCGGAAGCTACATGTCTGAGTACAGACAAACTTAGAAAATAAAACAGGCTTGGTGTAGCCTGACTATCTACAAGGCCCTTCACAAGCTCCAGATCTCCGTCTGGGTGACAAGCTACTCGCCGACGTCAACGTCTATGTAGAACCCATCGGAAGGGGCAGGGTTCTCCTCTGCAACAGTTATTAAGCAAACATGAGTAGAAAGGTACTCAGCAAGTCTTACAACAGAACCTATCATACATGCAACATTATCAACAGGGGGTAGTGGAGTTCATAGCGGGAAGCCAGCTTTGACTCTTGGCTAACCTATACTACAACTCTCAGCAGTTTGCAAGACTACGTACATGAGTCCTCTACTCACCACAACAATACACCACCGAGGATCCTCTTCCGCCATCCTACGAAAGGGCCATCCACAGTACTCACACTTGTCTTGAGGCTTTTAGTAGTAAGAGTAACCAAGTAGTCCGTACCGCGAACAACGGCTATTCGAATAGATTGATAACCCTGCAGGGGTGTACTTCTTCACACACGCTTCCACCACTTATCGCCGTTTACTCGACATGTACTCGACAACCTTCAAGCGGAAGCCCAGCGAGGGTGTCGGCCACGACCTGACTAACTACACAAGTCTCTCGTCCAGGTTTATCGCCTATTTGGGTTCCATCCGTGGGGAGATCCGACCGGGGTGTCGCTCACGGCCCCAAACGATGTGTACAGGGTTCCCGAGTGACCAAACGGGCAACCGATACACCGTGCCACGTACCTGTCGCATCACAGCCCACCCCGAGGGTCAGCGCTGTGCACGACCTCCAGTAAACTATAAACACCAGAAACTAGTTGCAACTCCTGGACAGAGATCGAGGGTAATTAATAAGCCGAGAGGGTCCATTGGTTTCGGGCCCAATGCATGGTAGTAGCTGGAACTTGAACCACACATACAGATCTCGGGTCCTATGAACGGTTCCAATGAAACAACCCACCACGTACTCCTACATGGCCTTTCATCGATACCTTTACCAACATGTTCCACACTTCCTTCTCTTTACTGGTATGATCATTTCACTCTGATCCATCACCCAGATGAACCAGACCTGACACAACTCTAAGCATAGTAGGCAACATAAACAAATAGCATGGTGGATCACACATCACATGGCTCAATCAACTCCTACACATGCTAGTGGGTTTCAACTATTTACTGTGGCAATGACAGGTCATGCAAGGGGTAGGGTTCAACTACCGCAGCAAGTAGCAGTTCACACGCTGTTGCCTTAATGCAGTAAAAGAGAGCAGGAGCGAGAAGATGGGTTTGTATCGGAATGATCAATGATTGCTTGCCTGACAGAGTGGTTGTCGGGTACTGCTCTTCAGCTGGATACGCAGAAGTATCCTCAGGAGCAGGACCTAACACGGAGAATACCGGCGATACAATCAATAAAAAAACAAATGCAACAATATGATGCATGCTCATGACATGGCAAGATGCATGTGTTTTGGGCTAATGCAACTATAACCAGAAGGGTTTGAGCCTATTTGAATCAAAGATTCAAATTGAAACTCAAACTATTATTTAATTAAGTGCATTATCATGTTTTAAAGTAAACAGAAGGGTTAACTTGCTCAAACATGCATGAAACCTATGCCATTGGAAAGATTGGATTTTTCTAATCAATTTTCATATATAAATCTTTTCCATCTGAGCTACTGTTGAATTTATATGATTTTTTGAAGTTTAGACATTTTCTGGAATTTCCTGAATTATTTTAAATCTAAAAATCCCAGAAAATCCTTTACTGCATCAGCATGACATCATGCTGACGTCAGCCAGTCAACAGGGCGGCCCAGGTCAAACCTGACCAGTGGGACCCACTGGTCAGTGTCACAGTTAGTTAATTAACTAATTAGAATTAAATTAAACACTAAACTAGGTTTGACTAACAGGCAGGGCCCACATGTCAGTGACTCAAGGGGGGTCAAACCCTTGGTCAAACAGGGTCAACTCACCGGCGTTTAGCCGCCGGCGAGGCCAAACACGGCGGTGAGGTGCGGGTTTTGTGCTCCGGCTGCCAAAACGACGGCGGAGCACACCTACGGGTAGCTGGGAGCAAACCGCGTCGAGTGGTGGTGGTGGCTGGCCTCAGGGTCGCCGGAATCGACGCCGTCGATGAGTCCAGCGGCTGCCGGAGTTCGGGCGAGGTCGAAAACGACGGTGCGTTGCTCGTAGAGGACCGTGGAGTGGTCCTACAGCACCTATGCGTGACTGTGAAGCTGGTGGGCACGGTGGCCGGACCATTAGATGGCCGGAGCCTCGTCGGCGACGAGCTCCGCGGCGGCGCATGCAGGTGAGCTACGTGCGGTGCGTTCAGTGTAGGAGAGAGCCAACGGAGAGGGGAAGGACGAAGCTGGGCTCACAGCGGTTGTAGAAGACACCGAGGCGAGCTTGGGGACGGTCGGAGCTGAGCGGGACGGCGAGGGGGATCTCATCGGCCGGAGTTGGGGAAGAAGGGGTCGGGGGCGTCTCCAGGGCGGGCGAGCGCTCGGGGCTCAGCCTGCTCGATGTAGTCGAGGACGGCGGAGATGACGGACACGACGACAGGGCTCAGGGACGACGGTGGACGCGGCTACCACAACGGCGCGAGCACGGCGGCGTCGGCCATGGTGCGGGGAGGGCGAAGGAGAGAAGCTGGGGAGAAGTGAGCGTGTCGGCGAGCTCGGGGAGGGAGTGGACGACCAATCCAAGCCTCCAGAGCGGCGAGGGGAGGAAGCAGGGCGGCGGGCAGCTGCGTGGCGCGTGCTGCGGCCGCCGTCGAGCACATGCCTGCCTGCCTGACCGAGCCAAGCAGCTCGCTGGAGCGGCGGCTGGGCTGGGCCGGCAGGTGGGCCGGTTGGGCGCCAGGTAACCTTTTTCTCTCTCTCCCTTTTTCTATTTCTTTCTATTTCATTTCTTTTGCAACTTTGTTTAATTAATAAAAATGCCAGAATATTTTTATAACTCATAAAACTAGTCATGCCCACTGTACATAATATGAACAACATGGAACATTTTAGTTTATGATTATTTGGGCACATAAAATATTTTATAGCATTTAATTGGCCAAATACAAATACCATATGATTTAATCCAGAGACCTTAGATGTCCTAGAAAATTGTGCACCATTTTTGGCAGAGGTTTAAGACCAAGGCAGAAATGATGAACATTTTTGAAGGGCATTTTGGGTACATTGGAAAAGATTTTATCAAACCCTAGTTGTTAGAAGAGGGGTGCTGGGGTTTCTGTCATTCCCATTTCAAGTTTCTTTGATAAGTAAATATGATGCACACTCTAGCTAGTCCTAATGCAAGCACTAACTAGGGATGTGACAAAACCCGAGTTCTTAATCAACAACCCGGGCCAGTGCTCCACATGAGTGTTGGTCCAAACTGGGGGTTCTGCGGGGCCGCCTTAGCGAAACCCGAGGTATCTGGTATAACCTGTAGAATCGCCCATCCGGTCGTGGCCTGAGACTAGATACGCGCGGCTACTGTCAGGGTGTCGGCACGCCGGGAGGATTTGCTGGATTAGTCTTACCTTAGTCGGAGTATCTTGAGCACGGGATTCCGAGAATACTCGGGCCTTCCCACCTTGGAGTTGCGACTCCGCGGATTGTGGGCTTGTAATGGGCCAAGTTGGAACACCCCTGCAGGGTTTTGAACTTTCAAAAGCCGTGCCCGTGGTTATGTGGCAGATGGGAATTTGTTAATATCCGGTTGTAGAAAACTTGACACCATGTTCAGAACACACTACCAGCGTGAGTAACCGTGATGGTCATTTTCCGAAAGGGGTTCGGGAAGTGAACACGGTGGGGTTATGATTGACGTGCTTAGATAGGATCACATCGTGATCACCTTGTCGCTCGTGGCACTTCTCTTCTCGCTCTTAATACGTAAGTTAGTGCTAGTGCAGCTGCAACCTTTATTCTTTCTTCAGCCTTGTTCCACACCCAAGGCTTAGGTAGTTCTGCTACCCGGGAACGGGATTGCTGAGTCCTCCGTGGCTCATAGATTCTACACCACACCAGATGCAGGTACTATGGTGAACTACTCAGGAGACTGCACAGAGCTATACTGGGAGTACGATGAAGAACGTAGCTGATACTATGTGCACTATCCCGATGTTCAGTAGTGGTTTCTACTAGGGGCGATTCGGACCTGTGGCTTTATGTTTTTGGTATCTTTCATTTGGATCTTCACCCGTAGCCGGGTTGTGATGTTATTTGGATGATGATTGATTATGTAATGAATTGTGTGACGTGGCGAGTGTAAGCCAACTATCTCTTTTGCTTTTCATCCCTATTTTTACATGAGATGTGCAAAGATACCGAACTTGAGATCATTCCAGAATGGGCCTATACCTTTAAGTCGTGCCTCGACACGTAGGAGGTATTGTCCCATCCTGGGCATTACAAGTTGGTATTCAGAGCCTTCTCCGACCTAGAATCCTCCCTGATTGATCGAATCGTTGACGGTTGAGTCTAGGCACACACTTAAAATGTTTTGAGTCCTATATATATATATATATATATATATATATATATATATATATATATATCGGAGAGTAGGATTTCTTTTGCTCCTCATCTCTTTTCACTCTGGTGAGGACTCCTGACGATTACTCTTGCCTCTTCTACTCTCAAAATTCACCAAATTTTTGAGGAATCTCGCGAGTATTGTTTGGATTGTTCCGATGTCTTTGTGCGAGAACATTGTTCTCGATGCCTCCTGTCATTTAGGGGTTGTGGCAGTGTCCCGGGGAGTTGAGCTCCGAGGTGTTGTCGTCACAAATATATCGCATCAGTTATGGAATACTTAAGACGGCCGACATCGAAAACTCTCCTATGCGGTTAGTGGCAAGATAACCCCGACGTCACCCAGTACTGGGGAGGTAGTTCGAGAGTATTTCCATAGCTTGTATAGTAGATGCGTTTCGAAGGTCCGAGGTAGACGGTTTCCGGAAATAACTGGTTATGTGTTGAAGGATGGATACAGCTGGATGTAGGAGTAGAGTTGAGTGCGCGTTGCTTCCCCTGTATCCCCAACACCTGATTGCATAACTGGAAACTTTCGGAAATTAATAGGTGGGTTCATCTAGTAGCTCACAGGCATTCTTCCAACGAATGCATGATATGGAGTTCGGGGTTCTACATTGAGTGAAGTAGTTTTATGGCCGTTGTTCCGATCGGGAGTTGCATCTTAAAGGGTCCTTGGCTATGCTGATCCGGGGATTGCAAAACCCTTTTGTAACACGTTCCATAAGCTTTCAGCACGAATATGTCGAACGGAGCTTCTATCTTGTATTTGTTCTATCTGCTCCTTATTGTTTTTATTTACCTTTTGTCTCCCAAGTGGCTTCTCGTGAAGATTGTTGTTACTATTAAACTGTCGATTACATTCGTTCATCTTGTTCGAATGTTCTTGTGAAGACTATGTTGCAATTTCTAGCCGTTGATTCAGCTTATATATATTTCTCTCAATCAATGGCTAATAGTTGTCATCTCATTCAGGATGGCTCCTAAAAGGGTTCCCAACGCTAACCCAAAGGGTGAAGAGGTTCCTGATCTTCCTCCTTCACCTCCTCCTCCGTCTGAGGCCTGGAGAGCAATTATGCAAGCGACGAACCAGAACACCCAGATGCTTTTGCAAATGATGCAAAACATTCAAGCAAATCAAGCAAATCAGGGTGCTCATGGGAACCAAGGCCAAGGCAATTTGTTCAACCAACCTCACTTTGCTACGCTCAACCAGTTCTTGGCAAACCAACCAAAGGCATTCAGTTACTGTGTGGACCCTCTAGATGCTGAAGACTGGATAACAGATATCAAGAAGCATTTCGAGTGCAGTAACGTCAGGCCCGAGGACTATGTGAAGTTTGCAGCCTTCCAACTCAAGGACCAAGCAGCTGATTGGTGGCAGCAGTACAAAGATTCCAGAGAAGGGCGTGTAATCTCCTGGGATGACTTCTGCAAGGACTTTCGCTCTCACCACATTCCAACAAGTGTCATCGAGGGTATGCGTGAGCAATTCCGCAACCTGAAGCAAGGCTCAATGACTGTCTACCAATATAATGTCAAGTTCTAGAACCTTGCCCGCTATGCCAAGCAAGACATCCCAGATGCCAAGAGCAAGATCTATCAGTTTCGCGGTGGTCTGAAGGATGAACTCCAACTAGCTCTCACCTTGTTCGAGCCTGATGAGTTTGATCAATTCTATAACATGGCACTTAAGCAAGAGGTAGCCCAGCTCAAGATGGAAGCTTCCAAAAAGAGGATCAGAGACACTGTTCACTCCTCCTCTTCTTCCCAAGTGGTCGCAAAGCAACAGAAGTTTTGGCTTCCACCTCCTCCAGTGATCCGAGCTCCCAACAACAACAACAACAAGAATTCTGGTGGCCGTGCTTTCTCCCACCCACCCAACCCAAGCAATCAGTCAAAGAACCATTTTCAAGCTTCCAAGTCAAGTGCTCCTCATTACCGTCCTCTCTCAGAAGTGGTTTGCAACAAGTGTGGCAAGAAGGGTCACTATGCTAACAAGTGTACTCAAAGGCGCCTTCCGCCTCCTCCACCTGTCAACACTGCTATTGTCAAGCATGATCCGAAGGTTGCAAGAGTGAATCTGATGAATGCAGCTCAAGCAGAGAATTCTCCAGATGTGATACTTGGTAATCTTCCAGTCAATCTCAAGCCTGCTAAAGTGTTGTTTGATTCGGGTGCATCACATTCTTTCATGTCATACCCATTTGCATCCAAGCATAATGTGAACACAGCGGCTTTACCAAGGCAATTAGCAATTTCTTCTCCGGCAAAACAGATGCATTCTAGCTTGTATGCTCCAAATGTATCTATTCGCATGGGTGATTACCGCTTTCTGGCTTCTCCGGTTGTTCTCGGCAACTCCGACATTGATCTTATTCTTGGGATGGATTGGCTTTCTCAGCATGGTGCTCACATTGATTGTGCAAATAAGGAAGTCAAGATTACTCATCCTAACGAAGACGTGATTATCTTCGCCTCTGGAGATAACACAATCAGGCTATTCTCTCTCAATGACAAGGGCGAGATTAATTCCATCTCTCAAATTCCGGTGGTCAATGAATATGAAGATGTTTTCCCTGAAGAGCTTCCAGGCATGCCTCCGCATCGTCAAGTTGAATTTGTCATTGAACTCGAGCCTGGTACTGAGCCAGCATGCCGGCGTCCGTACAAGCTCTCCCCTGAAGAGTTGAAGGAGTTGAAGAAACAGCTCGATGAGCAAGAGCGTATGGGTCTAATCGGGCCTAGCACGTCTCCTTGGGGCTGTGGTGTCTTATTTGTCAAGAAGAAGGATGGCACGGAGCGCCTTTGCGTTGATTACCGGCCATTGAACAAGAAGACAATAAAGAACAAGTATCCACTCCCCAACATCAATGAATTGTTCGAGCAGCTCAAAGGAGCTAAAGTGTTCTCAAAGCTCGATCTCCGGATGGGTTATCACCAGATCCGTATCTGAGAAGAAGATATTCACAAGACTGCATTCAGAACCAGCTACGGTTCATATGAATATACAATCATGTCTTTTGGCCTCGCTAATGCTCCACCCACCTTCTCGAGAATGATGCACTACATTTTCAACCTCTACACCAACAAATTTGTGCTTGTGTATCTGGATGACATCTTGGTATTCTCCAAGAATGAAGAAGATCACGAAAAGCACCTCCGTCTGGTTCTCGACAGACTCCGTGAACATAAGTTCTATGCCAAGTTCTCCAAGTGCGAGTTCTGGCTCGATAAGGTCTTATATCTGGGCCATATCATTTCTGCTGACGGTATTGCTGTAAACCCCGAGAAAGTTGAAGCGATTGTCAACTGGGAACCTCCTCAGAACGTCAAGCAACTCCGAAGCTTCCTTGGTCTTGCTAGCTATTGCAGAAGGTTCGTTGAGAACTTCTCCAAGATTGCCAAGCCCCTCTCCAACTTGCTGCAGAAGAATGTCAAGTACAACTGGTCTCCGGATTGTGATGTGGCATTCAAAACTCTCAAAGAAAAGCTCATCTCTGCTCCAGTTCTTACTCCTCTAGATGAGTCCAAGCCCTACGAAGTATTCTGTGATGCTTCTCTTCAAGGACTTGGTGGTGTGCTTATGCAAGACAAGAAAATTGTGGCATACACCTCTCGTCAATTGAAGCCAAGTGATAAGAACTACCCCACACATGATCTCGAGCTAGCAGCTATGGTACACGCCTTGATCACGTGGAGACACCTTCTGTTGGGCAGAAAAGTCGACATCTTCACACAACCGAACCTGAACCTTCGCCTGACTCGTTGGGTTGAAATGATCCAAGAGTATGATCCAAGCATCGAATACACACCTGGCAAGGCCAATGTCATTGCAGATGCCTTGAGCAGAAAGGCATATTGCAACAGTCTCCTTATCAAGCCGGTCCAGCCTGAGCTTTGTGAAGCATTCAGGAAGCTCAACCTCCAAGTTGTTCCGCAAGGCTTTCTTGCAAATCTTCAAGTCGCTCCTACCTTGGAAGATCAGATCCATGAGGCCCAACTCAGTGATGCTATGGTGCAGAAAGTGAAACATGGTATTGCAAAGGGTACTCCCAAATACAAGTGCTATCGCATTGATGAGAGAGATACCTTGTTCTTTGAGGACAGACTTGTGGTTCCCAAGGGTGATCTCAGGAAGCTAATATTGAACGAAGCACATGACTCCCTCCTCTCGATTCATCCTGGAAGTTCCAAGATGTACCAAGACCTCAAGCAATCTTACTGGTGGACTCGCATGAAAAGGGAGATTGCCCAATTCGTGAATGAATGTGATGCCCGCAGAAGATTGAAGGCAGAGCATCAACGCCCAGCCGGTCTTCTCCAACCTCTTCCTATTCCCGAATGGAAATTCGACCACATTGAAATGGATTTCGTCACTGGCTTTCCCAAGTCCAAGAAGGGGAATGATTCTATCTTTGTGGTGATTGACAAGCTAACCAAAGTAGCTCACTTCCTTCCAGTCAAAGAATCCATCAATGCAGCTCAGCTGGCAGAGTTGTACACTTCCAGAATTGTGTCCTTACATGGCATTCCTCAAGTTATCTCCTCAGACCGTGGAAGTATGTTCACATCCAAGTTCTGGGACTCCTTTCAGTCTGCCATGGGCACTAAGATCCGTTTCAGCACCGCGTTTCACCCTCAGACTAGTGGTCAAGTCGAAAGAGTGAACCAGATCCTAGAAGATATTCTCAGAGCTTGTGTCATCTCTTTTGGCATGAAGTGGGAAGATTACCTTCCATTTGCCGAGTTCTCTTACAACAACAGTTTCCAAGCAAGTGCCGGCAAAGCTCCGTTTGAAATCCTCTATGGCAGAAAGTGTCGTACTCCTCTCAACAGGTCCGAGACTGGTGAACGTCAACTTCTTGGCAATGACTTGATCTCAGAAGTCGAAGAAATGTGCAAAGTCATACGTGAGAATATCAAGGCCGCTCAGCCGCGTCAGAAAAGCTACTATGATGGCAAGCATCGTGATTTGGCTTTCAACATTGGTGATCATGTATATCTCCGTGTTTCTCCTATGAAAGGCACCCAAAGATTCGGTATCAAAGGAAAACTTGCTCCTAGATACATGGGCCCTTTCAAGATCCTTGGCAAAAGAGGCGATCTAGCCTATCAACTTGAGCTCCCTTCCAACTTCGCTAATGTTCATGATGTGTTTCACGTGTCTCAACTCCGCAAGTGCTTCAAAACACCTGAACGCACCATTCCGTTTGAGGAGATTGATCTTCAACAAGACTTGTCTTAACGAGAGGACCCCGTTGCTATTCTTGAAGAAACCGAGCGCAAGACCCGCAACAAGTCAATCAAGTTCTTGAAAGTTAAGTGGTCACACCATACCGACCGAGAAGCTACGTGGGAACGAGAAGATCACCTTCGTTCCGAGTACCCTTCCTTCTTCCAGTCCTAGATCTCGGGACGAGATCTTTTCGTAGTAGAGGAGAGTTTGTAATGCCCCCGATGTAACACTTTCCCTATATGGCAATATATAAACTTTGGCTTCATCATTTCCGTTCTGGGTTCTTCTTTCTTTTCAGTTTCGTCGTTTTGTGGTGTGCGTGTGTGCATTTCATCCATGTCATGTTGTCATGTGCATTGCATTGCATTTGTGTTGTCACTTGCATCGGGTCCGACTCGTCTCTTCCCGTTGTCCGTTTCGAGTTCCGACGCTCTCACACGTGCCCGTGGCATCCCCGAGTCCTTCTTTCGTGTGTGGCCGTGTAATGTTTCCGGAATGACGTGAGACTTGTCGTGCGATGTTGTTTTGGTACGTGTAGGCCGCCTGTCAAGTTTTGTCGCGTTTGGAGTTCGTTTGGTACTCCAACGGTTAACCTAATGGGCTAAAAGAACCTCTTTTTTGAGGCCCAAGACCCCCTCCACAACGGCCCACCAACCCAGCACAACCCTTCCCATCATCTCGGTCGTCGAATTGTGATCGCGTGGCCGAAAACCGCTCCCCATTTGGACTCTCCTAGCTCCTTGTGCCTATAAAAACGTCCCCCATGCCATTTTCGTCCAAACAACCCAAGCTCCACTCCTCCCTCGCCGCGCCGGACACATCCGTACGCCGCCGGACGTGTCCAGCGACCTCCGCACCACTCGCGTGACGACACATGGCAGATCCGACCGCCCGTGCCGCCGGCCCGCGAGGCCCGAGGAGGGCCCGCCGCCGCCGCCGTTCCGGTTCGCGCCCCCGCGCACCCCTCCACCCTCCGCCTCCGCGCCGGGCCCCGACACCGACCGCGCCCCGCCGCCGGAGAGCGCCGTCCACCGCCGCCTTCTTCAACCGCCGGCCCCGTCGCCTCTTTGCCTCAGCTCCTCACCGCCATCCCGTCGGCCCCAGCCGCCGCCGTTCCCCGTCGAGGCCGCCCGAGCAGGCCACCGCGCTCCTCGCCGGAGTGGCCGAGGCCGCTGCCACCGAGCTCGATCTGCCGCGGGATCCCGATCCCGATCCAGCCGAGCCGCCCGGGTCCGAAACCCTAGCGGGTTCCCGGGTCCGCGCCCGCACCCGCAACCCGCTCCGCTCGATCCGCCTTGACCCACGACCCGATCCGTGTTGACCAGATCCGAGGTGATTTTCCCTCTAAGTCTTTGTTTATTTTTGTTGTCTGATGGCTTCTTGTGATGGCAATAACTTTTTGTGTGCATGTCCGATTTGTGCATATGTTATGTCAAAATGATCGTGGTGATGTGTACTACGTTTTGTTCCATTGTGTCATGCTTGTTTGAGTCCATCTAGATGACTTAATCATCATGACAAGAGTGCTACATGATATAAACTGCTGCTACTAGTTATTTTCATGCCATGTTTGAGATGTGATAACTTGGTGCATGTTTATCCAAATGAAGCAAATGATATGTCAAAATGTTCATCATGAGATGCTCTACATGTTGGTTGCTATAGAATGCATGTTAGAGTTCATATTGCCATGTTTATCTCTGTTGCAAAAGTGCATATGGCTGTTAGGTTTTGTAACTTGTTACGAGATGCCTAGTTGAGGAGCTCGTTGCTATTGTGTGTTTGTCCCCATGTCACATGCTCATATGTTTTAGATTCTACATCATGTGTTCTTTGCTGTGGTGAAAACCATTTGCCATGTTATGCTTTAAGATGAATTAAACATGCTCGCAAACATGCCATGCTAATGTTACTGTTTTCAAACTTAGTGAAATTTCACTAACTCTGGAATCTGTCATATCCTGATGCTATGTTTGCTTGTTGTCCTAGGCAAATCCATGTTAGTTTTGGGGTGGCCATTGATCATTCCTTGTTGTATATGTTGTTGTCTATCCATACATGCCCTCACTTGTTCATTTGGGTTGCTGTAGCATATTTAATTCTTGCTCCCAAGTTGCTATAAAATATTACTGTCAGGTTTTTAGTGTCATGATCAAAATGTTGTAGCTTGTTGCTATTGATCCATGCCTCCTATGAAGATGCTCCAATGGAGTTGTTTGCTGTAGGATATGTCTACTTCATGTCCATGCTTCTTGTCACCATGTTTGGGTGCTGTAGAGTATATATTTCTTTCTCCAAAGTTGCTATGTGGCTGTTAATTTCAGCTTTGCTTTGTTTCTTGTTTCGGGTGTATCTATTAGTCCGTTGCTCCGTTTTGAGCGTGCCCTACATGAAACTTGTTTGGTTTTGCATGTAGATTCATAATATAATCTTGTTAACATGTTTGGAGTATGTTTGCTTGGTGTTTGGGTGCATCTTGCACCGTTGCCATGCTTATCTTGTTTTGATCATATCTTCTAGACCGTAGCTCCGTTTTAAACAAACTTTATATGAAAATTGACTATAATTTCGTGTAGATTGTCATGGTGCATGTTAAGTTGCTGTTTATCAACTTTAACTTAAGGTTTGTTCAGATCTGGACTTATTCCAAACTATGCATATGAGGACTTACCGGATTTGTCTTAATTAGTTTCCGGCCTCATTTAAACCTGTTATTTCTTGTGTTGTTTCCCTGTGCTTCCTACCTTGCCATGTTTTTCATCCTAAATAGACTTGTCTTGCATCCTACTTGCTTGAGTATATTGTCTTGTTCTTGTGCTGTTTCTCTGTGCTTCCTGTGTTATCATGTTGTGCATCCTAAGTGCATCTGCTGTGCTTCCTAAGTGCATAATACATGCATCCTGTTGTTTGCGCTTTGCACCTTGTTTGATTTCGTGCCTCGTGTGTTCTTGTGTTGAGTAGAGCCGGAAGCCGAGACCGAGTACGAGAACAAGGTTACTACCGAGGTTGAGAACAAGGAGCCGTCTTACGATCCCATCGACGACTCGACAGGCAAGATGACGTGACCCAGATATCATTACTATCTTTGCCTATTGCTAGAAGTCTCGCTCTTTAGCTTATTGCCTCAATGCCCATGTTTGTCTGTCAGCCTCCTATTGTTACCATGAATCTGTCTAACCACCCAACCTATGTAAACCTTTGATTGGCTACGTAGGCTTCGCTCAGCCCCTTTTATAGCATTGCTAGTTGCATGAGAAGATTCGAAGATTCTTGCTTCATGTTGAAGTATTTGTTGGGATATCACACTATATAAACTCTTAAACTAAATCACCTATATATTGGTAATGGGTGGAAGGCTGAGCCTCTTGCTTAGTGTTTTGTTCCACTCATGCTGCCCTAGGAACCGTATAAACCGGTGTTATGTTCCTTGTTTATGCGTTCCTCACACGGTTGGGGTTATGGGACCCCCTCGATAAACCGCTTAGCACTAAGTCTTTTCCAGCAAGTCCCAACATTGTTACTCCATTTGCCTAATAACTAAAACTTGCATAGGGCTTTGCAAACCCGAGTTCTTAATCAACAACCCAGGCCAGTGCTCCACATGAGTGTTGGTACAAACTGGGGGTTCTGCGGGGCCTCCTTGGGGAAACCCGAGGTATCTGGTATAACCTGTAGAATCGCCCATCTGGTCGTGGCCTGAGACTAGATACGCGCGGCTATTGTCAGGGTGTTGGCACGCCGGGAGGATTTGCTGGATTACTCTTACCTTAGTCGGTGTATCTTGAGCACGTGATTCCGAGAATACTCGGGCCTTCCCACCTTGGAGTTGCGACTACGCGGATCGTGGGCTTGTAATGGGCCAAGTTGGAACACCCTGCAGGGTTTTGAACTTTCGAAAGCCGTGCCCGCGGTTATGTGGCAGATGGGAATTTGTTAATATCCGGTTGTAGAAAACTTGACACCATGTTCAGAACACACTACCAGCGTGAGTAACCGTGACGGTCATTTTCCGAAAGGGGTTTGGGAAGTGAACACGGTGGGGTTATGATTGACGTGCTTAGATAGGATCACATCATGATCACCTTGTCGCTCGTGGCACTTCTCTTCTCGCTCTTAATACGTAAGTTAGTGCTAGTGCAGCTGCAACCTTTATTCTTTCTTCAGCCTTGTTCCACACCCAAGGCTTAGGTAGTTCTGCTACCTGGGAACGGGATTGCTGAATCCTTCGTGGCTCACAGATTCTACACCACACCAGATGCAGGTACTATGGTGAACTACTCAGGAGACGACACAGAGCTATACTAGGAGTACGATGAAGAACGTAGCCGATACTATGTGCACTATCCCGATGTTTAGTACTGGTTTCTACTAGGGGCGATTCGGACCTGTGGCTTTATGTTTTTGGTATCTTTCATTTGGATCTTCACCCGTAGCCGGGTTGTGATGTTATTTGGATGATGATTGATTATGTAATGAATTGTGTGGCGTGGCGAGTGTAAGCCAACTATCTCTTTTGCTTTTCACCCCTATTTTTACATGAGATGTGCAAAGATACCGAACTTGAGATCATTCCAGAATGGGCTTATACCTTTAAGTCGTGCCTCGACACGTAGGAGGTACAGTCCCATCCTGGGCATTACACAAGCGTCCCCAAGCTTAATTCCTGCTCGTCCTCGAGTAGGTAAATGATAAAAACATAATTTTTTATGTGGAATGCTAACCAACATAATTTTCAATGTAATTCTCTTATTGTGGCATGAATGTTCAGATTCGAAAGATTCAAGACAAAAGTCTATATTAACATAAGAAATAATAATACTTCAAACATACTAACAAAGCAATTATGTCTTCTCAAAATAACATGGCTAAAGAAAGTTATCCCTACAAAATCATATAGTCTGGCTATGGTCCCTCTTCATCACACAAAATATTCATATCATGCACAACCCCGATTTCAGCCAAGCACTTGTTTTCATACTCAATTTTTTCAAACCTTTCAACTTTCACGCAATACATGAGCGTGAGCCATGGATATAGCACTATGGGTGGAATAGAGTGGTGGTTGCGGAGAAGACAAAAAGGAGGAAGATAGTCTCACATCGACTAGGCGTATCAACGGGCTATGGAGATGCCCATCAATAGATATCAATGTGAGTGAGTAGGGATTGCCATGCAACGGATGCACTAGAGCTAAAAATGTATGAAAGCTCAACAAAAGAAAGTAAGTGGGTGTGCATCCAACTTGCTTGCTCATGAAGACCTAGGGCATTTGAGGAAGCCCATCGTTGGAATATACAAGCCAAGTTCTATAATGAAAATTCCCACTAGTATATGAAAGTGACTAAACAAGAGACCCTCTATCATGAAGAACATGGTGCTACTTTGAAGCACAAGTGTGGAAAAAGGATAGTAGCATTGTCCCTTGTCTCTTTTCTCTCATTTTTTTGGAGGGGCTTTCTCTTTTTTTTATTTAGCCCCTCTCTCTATATTTTTTTGGGCCTTCTTTTTTTATTTGACCATTCCTCACATGGGAAAATGCTCTAATAATGATGATCATCACACTTTTTATTGATTTACAACTCGATACTAGAACAAAGTATGACTCTATATGAATGCCTCCGGCGGTGTACCAGGATGTGCAATGAATCAAGAGTGACATGTATGAAAATTTATGCATGGTGGCTTTGCCACAAATACGATGTCAACTACATGATCATGCATGGCAATATGACAATATGAAGCGTGTCATATGAACGGAACGGTGGAAAGTTGCATGGCAATATATCTCGGAATGGCTATGGAAATGCCATGATAGGTAGGTATGGTGGCTGTTTTGAGGAAGGTATATAGTGGGTGTATGGTACCGGCGAAAGTTGCATGGTACAAGAGAGGCTAGCAATGGTGGAAGGGTGAGAGTGCGTATAATCCATGGACTCAACATTAGTCATAAAGAACTCATATACTTATTGCAAAAATTTACGAGTCATCAAAACAAAGCAATCAACGCATGCTCCTAGGGGGAGGTTGGTAGGAGTTAACCATCGCACGCCCCCGACCTCCACACAAAGGATGACACTCTACAAATACCTCATGCTCTAACTTCGTCACATAGCGGTTCACCATACGTGCATGCCACGGGAATCACAAACTTTAACACAAGTATTTATCAATTTCATAATAACTCCAATAGCATGACTCTAATATCACTATCCCCATATCTCAAAACAATCATCAAGTATCAAACTTCTCATCATATTCAATGCACTTTGTATGAAAGTTTTTACTACATTCATCTTGGATGCCTATCATATTAGGTCTAGTTTTATAACCAAAGCACATTACCATGCAGTTCTAAAAGACTCTCAAAATGATATAAGTGAAGCATGCGATATCAACAATTTCTACAAAATAAAATCACGACCGTGCTCTAAAAGATATAAGTGAAGCACTAGAGCAAAACTATTTAGCTCAAAAGAAATAAGCGAAGCGCATAGAGTGTTCTAACAAATTTTGGACCATATTTATCTTTCTCAAAAAGGTGTGTCCAGCAAGGATAATTGTGTCAAACTAACAAGCAAAGACTCAAATCATACATGACGCTCCAAGCAAAACACATATCATGTGGTGAATAAAAATATAGTCCCGAGTATAGTTATCGATGGATGAAGATGAAAGAGGGGATGCCTTCCCGGGGCATCCCCAAGCTTAGGCTTTTGGTTGTCCTTGAATTTTACCTTGGGGTGCCTTGGGCATCCCCAAGCTTAGGCTCTTTCCACTCTTTATTCCATATTCCATCAAAGCCATACTCAAAACTTGAAAACTTCACAACACAAAACTTAGCCAAAAATCTCGTGAGCTCCGTTAGTATAAGAAAACAAACCACCACTCAAAGGTACTATAATGAACTTATTCTTTGTTTATATTGGTGTTAAACCTACTGTATTCCAACTTCTCTATGATTCATATTCTCCAATACTACTCATAGGTTCATCAAAGTAAGCAAACAACACACGAAAAATAGAATCTGTCAAAAACAGAACAGTTTGTAGTAACCTGTAACTTTCGCATACTTCTGTAACTCCAAAAAAATTGAAATAAATTTTTAAACGTGAGAAATTTGTCTATTAATCATCTGCAAAAAGAATCAACTAAATAGCACTATCCAGTAAAATCTGGTGACTATTATAGTGAGCGCTAACATTTCTGTTTTATACAGCAAGATCATATAAACTTCACACAATCTTCCCAAAGGTTCTACTTGGCACAAACACTAACTAAAACACAAAACCACATCTAAACATAAGCTAGATGCAATATTTATTCCTAAACATAAGCAAAAACAATGAACATAAAATTGGGTTGCCTCCCAACAAGCGCTATCGTTTAACGCCCCTAGCTAGGCACGATACAAGGATAGATCTAGGTATTGCCATCTTTGGAAGGCAATCCATAAGTGGCTCTCATAATAGATTCATAAGGTAATTTAATTTTATTTCTAGGAAAGAGTTCCATGCCTTTCCTTAACGGAAATTGGAATCTAATATTTCCTTCCTTCATATCAATAATTGCACCAATCGTTCTAAGGAAAGGTCTACCAAGAATAATAGGACATGAAGGATTGCAATCTATATCAAGAACAATGAAATCTACGGGCACATAATTCCTATTGGCAACAATAAGAACATCATTAATCCTTCCCATATGTTTCTTAATAGTAGAATCCGCAAGATGCAAGTTTAATTAAAGAACAACCATCAAGCTCATGGAAACCTAACAAATCACACAAAGTTTTTGGGATAGTGGAAACACTTGCACCCAAATCACACAAAGCAAAGCATTCATGATCCTTAATTTTAATTTTAATAGTAGGTTCCCACTCATCATAAAGCTTTCTAGGGATAGAAACTTCTAATTCAAGGTTTTCTTTATAACATTGCATCAAAGCATCAGCTATGTGTTTGGTAAAAGCTTTATTTTGACTATAAGCATGCGGAGAATTTAGTACGGATTGCAACAAGGAAATACAATCAATCAAGGATAAATTATCATAATTGAATCCCTTGTAGTCCAAAATAGTGGGTTCATCACTATGCAAAGTTTTAATCTTTTCAGTCCCACTTTTAACAATTTTAGCATCAAGATCTAAAAACTCTGAATCATTGGGATGCCTATTAACTAAAGTAGACTCATCTCCAGTCCCATCTTTATCAAGATTCATACTAGAAAACAAGGATCTAATAGGAGACACATCAATAACTTTAAGATCTTCATCTTTATTTTCACGATAACTAGAAGAACACGCTTTTATAAAGCTCTCTTTTTTAGCACGCATCCTAGCGGTTCTTTCTTTGCATTCATCAATGGAAATTCTCATGACTTTGAGAGACTCATTGATATCATGCTTAGGTGGAATAGATCTAAGTTTCAAAGAATCAACATCAAGAGTAATTCTATCCACACTTCTAGCAAATTCATCAATCTTAAGAAATTTTTCTTCAAGCAAAGCATTGAAATTCTTTTGCGAATTCAGAAACTCCTTAACACTAGTTTCAAATTCAGAAGGCATCTTTCCATAAGAGTTATTGTAGGAATTACCATAATTATTAGAGGAATTACTAGGAAAAGGCCTAGGATTAAAGTTTCCTCTATAAGCATTGTTACCAAAATTATTCCTACCAACAAAATTCACATCCAATGATTCATTATTATTTTCAATCAACGTGGATAAAGGCATATCATTAGGATCAGAGGAAGCACTCTTAGTAGCAAATAATTTCATAAGTTCATCCGTCTTTCCGCTCAAAACACTAATCTCTTCAATAGCATGCACTTTTTTACTAGTAGATCTTTCGGTGTGCCATTGACAATAATTAACCATAATATTATCTAGGAGTTTGGTACCTTCTCCTAAGGTAGTTTCCATGAAAGTGCCTCCTGCGGCCGAATCTAAAAGATTTCTAGAAGCAAAATTCAAGCCAGCATAAAAGTTTTGTATAATCATCCATAAGTTCAAACCATGTGTAGGGCAATTACGTATCATTAATTTCATTCTCTCCCAAGCTTGTGCAACATGCTCATGATCTAGTTGCTTAAAATTCATAATATCGTTCCTAAGGGAGATAATCTTAGCAGGAGGAAAATACTTAGAGTAAAAGCATCTTTGCACTTAATCCACGAATCAATACAATTTCTAGGCAAAGAGGAAAACCAAGTTTTAGCACGATCTCTAAGTGAAAACGGAAATAACTTCAATATAACAATATCGTTATCTGTATCCGTTTTCTTTTGCATATCACACAAATCAACAAAGTTGTTTAGATGGGTAGCAGCATCTTCACTAGGAAGGCCAGAAAATTGATCTTTCATGACAAGATTCAACAGAGCAGCATTGATCTCACAAGATTCAGCATCGATAATAGGAGCAATCGGAGTGCTAATAAAATCATTATTGTTGGTATTGGAAAAGTCACACAATTTGGTATTGTTCTGAGCAATAGTGATAAGCAAGCAATCCAACACACAAGCAAACAAGAAGCAAGTGGACGATAAACACACGGCAAAAAGAAGGGCAAATAAAACGACAAGGATGAAGTGGGGGAGAGGAAAACGAGAGGCAAATAAATGTAATGCGAAGGATAAAGGTTTGTGATAGGTACTTGGTATATGACTTTTGCGTAAGCCTCCCCGGCAATGGCACCACAAATTCTTCTTGCTACTTCTTGAGCTTGTGTTGTATTCCCTTGAAGAGGAAAGGGTGATGCAGCATAGTAGCATAAGTATTTCCCTCAGTTTTTGAGAACCAAGGTATCAATCCAGTAGGAGACCACACGCGAGTCCCTCGCACCTGCACAAACAAATAAGAACTTTGCAGCCAACGCGATAAGGGGTTGTCAATCCCTTTACGGTCACTTACGAAAGTGAGATCTGATAGATAGGATAGTTTGATATTTTTGGTACTTTTGGATATAAGATCAAAAACTAAAAACAACAAAGTAAGTAGATTTTAGATTGATATGTTGAGAATAGACCCGGGGGCCATAGGTTTCACTAGTGGCTTCTACCATGATAGCATAATTCTACGGCGGGTGAATGAATTACTGTCAAGCAATTGATAGAAAAGCGAATAATTATGAGAATATCTAGGCATGATCATTATATATAGGCATCACGTCCGTGACAATTAGACGGAAACGATTCTCCATCTACTACTATTACTCCACACACCGATCGCTATCCAGCATGCATCTAGAGTATTAAGTTCACAAGAATAGAGTAATGCTTTAAGCAAGATGACATGATGTAGAGGGATAAACTCAAGCAATATGATATAAACCCCATCTTTTTATCCTCGATGGCAACAATACAATACGTGCCTTACTACCCCTGCCGTCACTGGGAAAGGACACCGCAAGATTGAACCCAAAGCCAAGCACTTTTCCCATTGCAAGAACTATAGATCTAGTAGGCCAAACCAAACCGATAATTCAAAGAGACTTGCAAGGATATTATAATCATACATAAAAGAATTCAAAAAAGAACCAAATATTTCTCATAGATAATCTTGATCATAAACCCACAATTCATCGGATCTCGACAAACACACCGTAAAAGGATTACATCGAATAGATCTCCTCCAAGACCGATGAGAACTTGGTATTGAGATCCAAAAAGAGAGAAGAACCCATCTAGGTACTAACTATGGACCCGAAGGTCTGTGGTAAACTACTCACAACTCATGGTGAGGTGATGGTGTTGATGTAGAAGCACTCCGTGGAAGATCCCCCCTCCGGCGGAGCTCCGGAACAGGCCCCAAGATGGGATCTCACGGGAACAGAAGGTTGCGGCGGTGGAATTAGGGTTTTCTCTGTTGCTTCGATGTTTTTAGGGTACATGGGTATATATAGGAGCAAGGAGTACGTCGGTGGAGCAACGTGGGGCCCACGAGGCAGGGGGCGCGCCCAGGGGGAGGGGGCGCGCCCCCCACCCTCGTGGGCACCACATGTCCCCTCTGCCTTGGTCGTCAAGTCTCCCGTGAAGATATGTCGGTGTATTTGGATCGACACCTATGGGATCACAAGAATCCCTACTACGGTTGCGGGGCGCGGGGTTGAGAGAAGAGCGGATCTAACGATCAGGACACGGTTCCTTTACCCAGGTTCGGGCCGCAAAGATGCGTAAAACCCTACTCCTGCTTTGGTGGATTATATGTTGGTGTTCTTCAGCTAACGAGGAGCTCCAAAAGAGTCGTGAGGGGTTCCGAAAAGCCGAATCCTCCTCCTGGTCGCCTTGGGCCTCCTTTTATAGGGAAAAGGGGTTGCCACAGTGGCACACAGGAGGTGGAAAGGGTGCAGTGATGCGAGGTTATCCCTCGCATTACAGGACAAGGTGCATTTAATGCGCCAAGCTTAGGTGTCCTTGCTTTATCGGGGGGACACGCCCGTCTTGTCCGTCGCCGCTCCTCCTCGTGTTGACACTTACCCTGGCCAACGGTGCCTGAGGTGCTATGTAGGCAGACATGCAGCTGAGGTGGCGCAACGGCATGTCTCCATGAAGATCTATGGGTTGCCACGCAGGAGCCTGTCCAGCTGGTCGGGTCGGCAGCTGCGTGGGTCGGTGGAAACCCAGTTGGTGCGGGCCTGATGGTGGCCCCGTGGGTGTCCTCGGCAAGGGCCTTGCCGGGGCCCTGGCAAGGGTCTTGTCGCGGCGCCTGCTGTCATCCCCGGCAAGGTGCTTGCCGGGGGCCTTGTGGACCTCCTTGGCTGGGATCCCGCCAAGGGTCGTCGTCTTCTTATCTTGCATCTGATCTTGAAGGTCTTCACAAAGATCTGCATGCCACCACGGGGATATCTCCCGAATCCTCGCCCCATAGGGGCGGTGGACTCAAGGGTGATTCGCTCCGTAGGCGTGGGGCGAGCTGCCGCGGCAAGGGTCTTGCCGGGGCTGCCAGAGCCGGCCCCGGCAAGGATCTTGCCGGGGGAAGCCGCTTCGTCCCTTTGCTCTTCGTGGTCTTGTTCTTGGCATCGCTCCAGTCTCTATCAAGCTTTAGTCTTGCCCCGGCTCGCCTCCCTCACCATGCTTGGTGTGATGGCGCCGTGGCTCAGACTGCCCGTGCACAGTCATAGGGGTACAAAAAGTGTACCCCTCTTTTTGTACACCGACAGGAGCCCCCGGGCCTGGGCCACACATAAGCATGACACGTTGTTGGGCCAGGCCTAGAACGGTGCGCGGGCAGGCGGGGTGGTCCTCACCGTGGTAAAATTTCCGCGCGCTGTGCCTCCCACGGCCCGTGCACGCGGCGCGGGGTGGAGGGGCGTGCGTGACGTGGGCGGCATGCATGGGGCGGTTTCCGCACGCATGCGTCATGTCGCAGTAAATGCGAAAGGAGGCGGCCCGCACCTTCCCCATAAAAAGGAATAACTGCGAGCGCGCTGCTCACTTCCTCTACTTTCCTCGCGCCTCTTCCAATCTCAGAGCCGCTGTTCCCTTGCTTCCTTCCTTCCGAAGCCTTCGCCGTCGTCCGCCGCCGTTGCTTCGCCATCCCCTCCCCTCAGCCTTCCCATTTAGCCGCCATGGCGTCAAAACCCACCAAGGGCAAAGGGGCGGCCAAGGGTGCCATGCCTTCGGCGCCGCCGGAGGGCGTATTCACGGGGGATCGGACGAAGGCTGCCATCTTCATCCCATCGTCGGTCGATGTCTTCGAGCTCCGGGCCGTCTTCAAACCCCTTTAGGGGGGGGGGGGCGGAGACGGGGGATCGGGCGAAGGGCTTGGGCCATCCGGCGACGCGCGTCGTTCCGGCCGCCTGCGCTCCGCCCAGCTCAAATCGGTACCCCTTCTTCGTTGATTATTTCTCTTGCGGGTTGTGTCCTCCCTTCTCCGATTTCTTCTGTGACATCATGCACACTTTTGGGTTCCGTCTTTTGGATTTCAACCCAAATGCGGTGGTGTGCATGGCCTTCTTCGCGCACCTCTGCGAGGGCTTTGTCGGAGTGCAGCCCAACACGACGCTCTTCCGCCACTACTTCATCCCTCGGATCCAGCCGGGAGGCTCGGTCTCCGGAGGCATTGCCTGGATTCCGAGACTCAAGGTGGTGTACCCGGACGGCACCGTGAAGGAGAGGTGGGACGAATGGCGCGGTCGGTGCTGCTGGATCGAGGAGGACGAGCCGTCCACGTTCTGCAAGGTCCGCCGGGTGCCGCCGGTCCGCGACAGCGACTGGAGCAACGTCGACGCTGCCAACGGGAAGCTCGCTGTTGCTGTCACTAGGATCACCTGGCTTGTCCAAGCCGGACTCACCCTCGAGATGATTGGGGCGGATTTCATCTCCCGTCTTATCGCTCCGTTGCACCAAAAGGGGAGGCCGGCCTGGCTTTTCAGGAACCCGGCCGACGTCATGCGGCTCCGCACTGGCCTCAAGCATAATTTTACAGTGATGGGACATGCCCATTTCTGTCAGCGCCGGAGGTATGGAAGACCAGGATGCCGCGACTGCGGAGGAGGAGGAGTTCGCCCAGTGGGCAGCGGCTGCCGGAGAAGCTACCAGCGCCAGCACCGGGGCCCCATTGGTTGAGGATGCGGCCGACGAGTCGTCATCGTCGGAGGACGTGGCGGCTGGCCCGGCACCAACCAGGGGAAGAGGGCGAGTCTTGCAGCGGGCCTGCTCCGGCGAGCTGGTCTGGCCCGGCAAGACTGCGCAGCCTCAATTGGCCCTGGAGGAGTCCGGACGCCTCACGAGGGCCACGGCGGCGAGGAAGTCGACGAAGGTCGTCGAGAAGAAGAAAACGGCAGCTCCCTCTCCGTCGAGGCGCGCACGAACTCCGCTCCCTCCTTCGCCTCCCCCGGCAGATGTCGATTCGGAGGGCGACGCGGAGCTCCCCTTCGACCTCGGGCCCCTCAGCCCGAAGAGGAAGAGGAAGATGGCAGAGGAGGAGGAGATGGACGACGAGTAAGTATTTCATGCTTTATCGTCATCCCCATCTCTCTTGATCATTCCACTCATCTTGACTTGTTCTTGCTTCTTCAGGGACGCAGAGATGTTGGCCTAGAGGGTGAAGAGGGTCAAGGCTTCAGCGAGCGGCCAACCCCCGGCCGGGGCTACAGAGACACCACTGGTGGTGTTGAGCAGCTCCGACGGCAGCCCCCGGCAAAGCCCCCAGCGTAAGTCCGCCAACCTTTTCTCGCTCGACATGCAGTAGGCGTTAGATGCTGAAGACACCGACCTTGCCGGTTCTGTAGGACGGGAGCAGCAGCAGGAGGAGCCGCAGGGGGCCACTCCCAACACGCCACACCCATCGACCACGCCGCCACGAGGGGCGTCCCGGGCAAGGGCACCAAGCATGGAGCCCACACGCATGGAGGAGGAGGAGGAGGACCTGGGCGCTGGTGGCCCGCCCCCGGCGTCCGACGCCGGCGGGGAGGGAACTTCCGCTGCACAGCCCGGTGCTGGTGAGTTGCCCGCTATTCGCCTTTGCCTTTCCCTTGTGCTTTTTCTTGACTTCATTTCCCCCGTCACGGCCCAGGCCCTCCTCCAACGGATGTGGAGGACGTGGACGCCGTCATCAAGGAGGTCGCTGAGCAGGCCGCGGTGGAGGCCGATGAGATCGCCGTCGAGGAGGCCGCCAAGGACGCCGCCGGGGCCGCCGTGGACGAGACTGTCGAGGACGCCGCCAAGGGTGCCGCCGAGGGCGCTGGCGGTGGGCCTGCCGGGGAGGCCGGCAAGGCCACAGCCGAGGAGGAGGCGACTGATGACCAGCCCTCTTCCTCCGCGACCCCGGGCCCCGGCAAGTATCTGAAGGTGAGCGACAACCTCTTCGTCCATCTTGCCGGGGCGTCAAGCTCCCGGGCGCCCACCGGGGAGGAAGTCTTTGACGGCGAGGTGTTCGCCGCCGCCGGGCTCGAGGTTGTCGATGAACCGAGCGCTCGCGGCGACGGCTCCCCAGAGGAGCAGCTCTTCCGGGCCATGGGGGCCAACTTCCGGAAGCTCCAGGCGCTCTACCGAGCCCGTTTGGACAAGGTTAAGTCCAGAATGGCGGCGGTGGACGAGGCGGAGGTGGACTTCCAGGAGCAAACCTGGTTCCATCAGTCCCGCGAGGAGCAGAGGGCCTCCCAGGAAGATCTGGCCCAGCGCAACGTGGAGCTCACCATGAAGATGGCCGCCATCGAGAAGGCCCAGGAAGAGGCGGCGAATTCGGCTGCCGCGGCGGAGGCCGCCCGGAACCAGCATCAAGCCGCCCTCGATTCCCAGGAAGAAGACCTCTCCGCGCGTGAGGCGAAACTTGCGGCGACACTCCGCGGCAAGGATGAGGAGCTTGAGGCTCTCGTCGAGCGGCGGACTCACGAGCTGGGGCAGAGGCACAAGGAGGCACTCAATGCCCAGGCCCTGGCTCACGCCGGCAAGATACAAGAGCTGGAAGTGGAACGGGACGGGCTGAAGGAGCAGGCCCTCAGGCTGTCTGACGAGAAGACCAGACTCAACCGCGCCTTGACGGAGGCGCATGGAGTGGTCATCAGCAAGACTGGGGAGCTCTTCGAGGCACAAGGCTCCATCAGAGATCTCCGGCTGAGGCTAGAGAATCTCGAGAAGACGTTGGCGGAGAGCTCTGCTCGGGAGGGGGCCTTGGCCAAGAGCCTGGAGGAGGAGAAGCAGCTGCGGGCAGACGAGGGCGCCTCCCACCAAGAATACGTGGTGGAGGAGAACAGGTGGATCAGCCGGCTGGAGGACATCGCCGGCAGGGTTACCTCACAGTTGGCCCTCATGGGGGTGCCGAACGTGAGGTACGCTCCTGAATGGAGCGGGTCCGTCAACGCCAAGCTGACCCTGTTCTTCGAGGGCGTCCTTAGCGCCTTGACTGATCTTCACTCGAACAGAACGACCACGCTTGCCGGGGAGGCCCGGCGGCTCTGCCGGGGAGTCATGACCAAGGTCCTCACCAAGGTGGCGTTCTGGAACCCCGCCCTCGACTTTGAAGCCACGATGGACAGCTTGCCGGAGGATGCCAACCTCACGGCGCTCAAGGAGCGCATCAAGCCTGCCATCAGCCGCATCGACGAAATCAAGATGGTGGAGGGCCAGCGCCGGGATTAGATATCCCGTCCTTCTTTCCCGCTGCGAGTTCATGCCCAAGACAAATTTTATCTTTAGTTAGAACCGCATCGATGGCATGCTGTAATATAACTTTGAAATATCTTCAGAATCATGCATGTTATTTTCCTGTTTGCTGCCTCCCTGTGTTTCCACCCTACGTTAACTAGGTAGGCTTGCCGGCGCGAAATACCCAAAGCGGCGTCTTGGGGACGGGTCCCCATTGGCCTGCCGGGTGAGCGTGCTGCCGGGTTTGTCACCTTGCCGCTCTTAACGCAGCCACTCGAACTGTCGAGTTTGACTCGAGTCAGAGTCGAGAACTTTGTCAATTGCGGAAGGGTCTGCCACCTTGCCGCTCTGAACGTAGCCGCTCGAACTGTCGAGTTTGACTCGAGTCAGAGTCGAGAGCTTTGTCAATTGCGGAAGGCTACCCTACTGTTTCAACGCAGCCGTTTGAACGGTTGAGCTGACTCGAAACAGAACAAGGCGTTGCCGATCGGGAAGGGCCCCATCCGCGTGCAGGTTTCTTTTTGCACAAGGAATGACAGCTCCGAGGAAAATAACTTTAAATGATAGGATAGAAATATCCAAAGTTCGACGTAACTTAGCTTTTATTTGCAGCCGCTCGAAAGCAAGTCTTCTGGCTTCCTCAAAGGGCCACGAAGACGAGAGAGCGTCGGGCCGATCACTAGAGCCGATTCTCACAACTGCGCCCCCTACCTGGCGCGCCAAAGATGTCGGTGTATTTGGATCGACACCTATGGGATCACAAGAATCCCTACTATGGTTGCGGGGCATGGGGTTGAGAGAAGAGCGGATCTAACGATTAGGACACGGTTCCTTTACCCAGGTTCGGGCCGCAAAGATGCGTAAAACCCTACTCCTGGTTTGGTGGATTATATGTTGGTGTTCTTCAGCTAACGAGGAGCTCCAAAAGAGTCGTGGGGGGTTCCGAAAAGCTGAATCCTCCTCCTGGTCGCCTCGGGCCTCCTTTTATAGGGAAAAGGGGTTGCCACAGTGGTACACAGGAGGTGGAAAGGGTACAGTGATGCGAGGTTATCCCTCGCATTACAGGACAAGGTGTATTTAATGCGCCCAACTTAGGTGTCCTTGCTTTATCGGGGACGAGGGGAGACGCCCGTCTTGTCCGTCGCCGCTCCTCCTCGTGTCGACACGCGCCTTGGCCAGCGGTGCCTGAGGTGCCATGTAGGCAGACAGACAGCTGAGGTGGCGCAACGGCGGGTCTCCATGAAGATTTGTGGGTTGCCACGCAGGAGCCTGTCCAGCTGGTCGGGTCGGCAGCTGCGTGGGTCGGTGGAAACCCAGTTGGTGCGGGCCTGATGGTGGCCCCGTGGGTGTCCTCGGCAAGGGCCTTACCGGGGCCCCGGCAAGGGTCTTGCCGCGGCGCCTGTTGTCATCCCCGACAAGGTGCTTGCCGGGGGCCTTGTGGACCTCCTTGGCTGGGATCCCGCCAAGGGTCGTCGTCTTCTTATCTTGCATCTGATCTTGAAGGTCTTCACAAAGATCTGCATGCCACCACGGGGATATCTCCCGAATCCTCGCCCCATAGGGGCGGTGGACTCAAGGGTGATTCGCTCCGTACGCGTGGGGCGAGCTGCCGCGGCAAGGGTCTTGCAGGGGCTGCCAGAGCCGGCCCCGGCAAGGATCTTGCCGGGGGAAGCCGCTTCGTCCCTTTGCTCATTGTGGTCTTGTTCTTGGCATCGCTCCAGTCTCCATCAAGCTTTAGTCTTGCCCCGGCTCGCCTCCCTCGCCATGCTTGGTGTGATGGCGCCGTGGCTCAGACTGCCCGTGCACAGTCATAGGGGTACAAAAAGTGTACCCCTCTTTTTGTACACCGACAAGATATCATTCCAAAAATAACTTTCCCGAAGGTTTTATTCCGTTTGGACTCCGTTTGATATTCCTTTTCTACAAAACCCTGAAATAGGCAAAAAAACAGCAATCTAGACTGGGCCTTTGGGTTAATAGGTTAGTCCCAAAAATAATATAAAAGTGTATAATAAAGCCCATTAAACATCCAAAACATCATATATAATAGCATGCAAAAAAAATTATAGATACGTTGGAGACGTATCACAATACATGATGGGATTTCATTGATCATATGCACTAACCCCGCCACTAAAAGTTCGGTTAAGTTTTGTGTGGATGAAGTGTTCGAAGATCGAGGATGGCTCGATGTGAGAAGAAGGAGGAGAGGCAAGAACTCAAGCTTGGGGATGCCCAAGACACCTCGAGTAAATATTCAAGGAGACTCAAGCGTCTAAGCTTGGGGATGCCCCGGAAGGCATCCCATCTTTCTTCAACAAGTATCGGTATGTTTTCGGATTCATTCGTTCACATGATATGCATAAATTCTTGGAGCGTCATGTGCTTTTTATTTTTATTTTAATAAATGCACCATGATGGTATGAGATAGTCCTTGGTTGATTTATAGAATACTCTTTGCACTTCACTTATATCTTTTTAGTATGGCTTTATAGAATGCTTCATGTGCTTCACTTATATCATTTGATGTTTGGATTGCCTGTTTTTCCTCACATAGAAATCCGCCATTTGTAGAATGCTCTTTTGCTTCACTTATATTTGTTTGAGCGTGGGCATATATTTTGTAGAAAGAATTAAAACTCTCTTGCTTCACTTATATCTATTTAGTGAGTTGACAGGAATTGGTCACTCACATGGTTAGTCATAAAATCCTACATAAACTTGTAGATCGTTGAATATGATGTGCTTGATTCCTTGCAATAGTTTTGCGATATAGAGATGCTAATATGTGGGAGGTACTAGTGAATGATTGTGGTTTGGAAAAAATATTGGTGTTAAGGTTTGTGATTCCCGAAGCATGCACGTATGGTCTCCTAACTATGTAACCAAATTGTCGCGCATTGTATTTTGACTGTTTATCTTTGTGTGAAGGTCAGGGCGCGCGATGGTTAACTCCTACCAACCTCCCCCCTAGGAGCATGCGTCGTAGTATTTTTGCTTCGAGAGCTAATAGATTTTTCGCAATAAGTATGTGAGTTCTTTATGACTAATGTTGAGTCCATGGATTATACACACTCTCACCCTTCCACCTTGCTAGCCACTCTAGTACCGCGCAACTTTCGCCAGTGCATCAAACCACCTTATATCCTTCCTCAAAACAGCCACCATACCTACCTATTATGGCATTTCCATAGCCATTCCGAGATATATTTCCATGTAACTCAACCGTTCCGTTTGTTATGACATGCACCATCATTGTCATATTGCTTTGCATGATCGTAAGACAGCTAGCATGATGTTTTCATGGCTTGTCCATTTTTTGATGTCATTGCTATGCTAGATCATTGCACATCCCGGTACACCGCCGGAGGCATTCATATAGAGTCATATCTTTGTTCTATTATCGAGTTGTAAGTAAATAAATGTGTGATGATCATCATTATTAGAACATTGTCCCATGTGAGGTTATAAAAACTAACAGAGGCCAAAGAAGCCCACCAAAAAATAGAGGCCAAAGAGCCCAAAATAAAGGGAAAATGAGAGAAGGGACAATGTTACTATCTTTTTTTCCACACTTGTGCTTCATTATAGCACCATGTTGTTCATGATAGAGAGTCTCCTATGTTGTCACTTTCATATACTAGTGGGAATTTTCATTATAGAACTTGGCTTGTATATTCCAACGATGGGCTTCCTCAAATTGCCCTAGGTCTTCATGAGCAAGCAAGTTGATGCACACCCACTAGTTTTCCTTTGAGCTTTAATACACTTATAGCTCTAGTGCATCTGTTACATGGCAATCCCTACTCACTCACATTGATATCAATTGATGGACATCTCCATAGTCCATGATTTCCCTAGTCGATGTGAGACTTTCTCCCTACTTTTTTCTAGTACCACCTTCTATTCCACCCATAGTGCTATGTCCATGGCTCACGCTCATGTATTGCGTGAAGAGTTGAAAATGTTCATAGAGTAAAGTATGAAAACAATTGCTTGGCTGACACCGGGATGGGCATGAGGGGTATCTTGTGTTAAGAAAAGGGAGCATAAAAGACTATATGATTTTGTAGGGATAATGTTCTTTAGCAATGATATTTTGAAAAGACTTGATTGTTTGTTGGGATGCCCGAGTATTAAATTCTTTTATGTCAAATGATAGACTATTGCTTTGAATTACTCTTGTCTTAATATTCATGCCATGATTAGATTACATGATCAAGATTATGCTAGGTAGCACTCCACATCAAAAATTATCTTTGTTATCATTTACCTAAAGCTTGGGGATGCTGATACGTCTCCGTCGTATCTATTATTTTTTATTGTTCCATGCCAATATTCTACAACTTTTACATACTGTTGGCAACTTTTTATACTATTTTTGGGACTAACATATTGATCCAGTGCCCAGTGCCAGTTCCTGTTTGTTGCATGTTTTTTGTTTCGCAGAATATCCATATCAAACAGAGTCCAAACGGGATAAAAATGCATGGATATTTTTTTGGAATATATGTGAATTTTGGGAAGAAGAATCAACGCGAGATGATGCCCGAGGGGGCCACGAGGCAGGGGGCGCGCCCCTGACCCTCGTGGCCACCCAGTAAGGCGGTTGATGCCCTTCTTTCGCCGCAAGAAAGCCAATATCCGGATACAAATCGTGTCAAAATTTCAGCCCAATCGGAGTTACGGATCTCCGGGAATATAAGAAACGATGAAAGGCCAGAATCTGAGAACGCAGAAACAAAGAGAGACAGAGAGACAAATCCAATCTCGGAGGGGCTCTCGCCCCTCTGCCGCCATGGACGCCATGGACCAGAGGGGAAACTATCCTCCCACCTAGGGAGAAGGCCAAGGAAGAAGGAGAAGGAGGGGTGGCTATCTACCCCTCGCTTCCGGTGGCGCCGGAGTGCCACCGGGGCCATCATCGTGCGACGACAATCTACACCAACACCTCCGTCATCTTCACCAACATCTTCATCACCTTCCCCCATCTATCTACAGCGGTCCACTCTCCTGCAACCCGCTGTACCCTCTACTTGAACACGGTGCTTTATGCTTCATATTATTATCCAATGATGTGTTGCCATCCTATGATGTCTGAGTAGATTTTCGTTGTCCTATCGGTGATTGGTGAATTGCTATGATTGATTTAATTTGCTTGTGGTTATGTTATTGTCCTTTGGTGCCCATCATATGAGCGTGCGCGTGGATCACACCATAGGGCTAGTTGTATGTTGATAGGACTACGTATTGGTGGGCAAGAGTGACAGAAGCTTCAACCTAGCATAGAAATTGATGCATACGGGATTGAAGGGGGACCAATATATCTTAATGCTATGGTTGGGTTTTACCTTAATGAACGTTAGTAGTTGCGGATGCTTGCTAATAGTTCCAATCATAAGTGCATAGAATTCCAAGTCAGGCATGACTTGCTAGCATTGGCCTCTCCCACTTAAAACTTGCTATCGGTCTAGTAACGTAGTCAATTGCTTAGGGACAATTTCGCAACTCCTACCACCACTTTTCCACACTCGCTATACTAACTTTATTGCTTCTTTACCTAAGACAACCCCTAGTTTTTATTTATGTGATCTTTATATTCTTGCAAACCTATCCCGTTACACCTACAAAGTACTTCTAGTTTCATACTTGTTCTAGGTAAAGCGCACGTCAAGCAACTTGAGGGAATATTTGTTCTACCTTTAGCTCCTCGTTGGGTCGACACTCTTACTTATCAAAAGAGGCTACAATTGATCCCCAATACTTGTGGGTTATCACCTTCCCCCATCTATCTACAGCGTTCCCTCTACTTCAACATGGTGCTTTATGCTTCATATTTTTATCCAATGATGTGTGAGTAGATTTTCGTTGATCTATCGGTAATTGGTGAATTGCCATGATTGGTTTAATTTGCTTGTGGTTATGTTGTTGTCCTTTGGTGCCCATCATATGAGCACACGCGTGGATCACACCATAGGGTTAGTTGTATGTTGATAGGACTATGTATTGGAGGGCAAGAGTGATAGAAGCTTCAACCTAGCATAGAAATTGTTGCATACGGGATTGAAGGGGGGCCAATATATCTTAATGCTATGGTTGGGTTTTACCTTAATGAACGTTAGTAGTTGCGGATGCTTGCTAATAGTTTCAATCATAAGTTCATAGAATTCCAAGTCAGGGATGACATGCTAGCAGTGGCCTCTTCCACATAAAACTTGCTTTCGGTCCAGTAACGTAGTCAATTGCTTAGGGACAATTTCGCAACTCCTACCACCACTTTTTCACACTCGCTATACTAACTTTACTGCTTCTTTATCTAAACAGCCCCTAGTTTTTATTTACGTGCCCTTTATATTCTTGCAAACCTATCGCATTACACCTACAAAGTACTTCTAGTTTTATACTTGTTCTAGGTAAAGCGAACGTCAAGCGTGCGTAGAGTTGTATCGGTGGTCGATAGAACTTGAGGTAATATTTGGTCTACCTTTAACTCCTCGTTGGGTTCGACACTCTTACTTATCGAAAGAGGCTACAACTAATCCCCTGCACTTGTGGGTTATCAAGACCTTTTTCTGGCGCCGTTGTCGGGGAGCAATAGAATGGGGTGAATATTCTCATGTGTGTTGTTTGCTTTATCACTAAGTAGATTTTATTTGCTGTTCTAAGTTGTTCTCTATCTTTAGTTATGGATATGGAACACGAAATACCAAAAAATAGGTGTACTTGCTACTCATGGAGATGGGGAACCTCCTAAAACCCCCGATGCTCATTATGTGAAAGATATTATGTACTACTTTGATAATCCTGAGAACCCCCATTCAACTATATAATGGGAGTAACGTTGGATCAACGTGAATACTTTAGGGATTATCGCTTGACACAAAAGGGAAACTATTATGGGATCAAATTGATATGTTGCGTTGGTATGCTCGGGATTTATGCTTGAGATATGATTATACTTGTTGCTCTAGGGTGAAGGCTCCACACCTTCCCTTTTCATGCAAATTTAATGATGATGAAACCTTAGCTTCTTATGCTAATGGTATATATGATTATTATGACGTGGAACAAATAGAAGAATTCGTTGCTTTTAAGGGTGCTTATGAAACAGTAGGAAACGTGCCACCTTTGGGGATGGAACGATATACGTTGCCTCTTATTGCTTTAAAAAACTCTAGTGTCAACATAGAACAACAGGAGTGTTCTGTCTAATTTTGAAAATTTTCGTGGTTTGATTCGTTTGGCCTTTTTATACGTTAATTGGGTTTTCTAGGCATTTTATGTGCATAATTCAAATTTGAACTACAAGCACATGCTCCGGTGCACCAAAGTTGGTTGAAAAATCACATGTGTGTTCTTTGGTGAATTTCTAGGTCCTATGCAAGAAATGGGAATGAATTTCAAACACCAGGGCACTGTTGATTGTCATCAAAACTTCGAGATACTTTGTTTTTAAATTATAGTAAATCCAAAACTCGTCTCCAATGCAGGATTTGTGCTACTCTTGATCGCAGACGTTTTAGTAAGAACACCCGTATGCAAACCGACAGCTTCCCCGGGAAGCCAAGACAAAATGTGCCGAGCAGGATTTGTGCAACTCTTGATCGCAAACGTTTTAGTTAGAACACCTGTATGCAAACCGATAGCTTCCCCAAGAAGCCAAGAGAAAATGTGCCGAGCAGGATTTCAGTAGCTCTTGATCGGGAATGTTTTAAGTAGAACACCCGTATGCAAAGTGAGAGCTAAGGTCTTCCCCCTTAAGTCGAGGGAGCGCAGGATTTGTGCATGCCTTCGACACAAACAGTTGTTTTGGATGACTCGTTTGCAACCACGTACAAACAATTTGGGAAGATTTGCATCTGTCATATTGGGTATGTTGCCATTTGTCAGACTGGAAAGATTGACATGTGTTGATCTAGTAACTTTGCCATTTGTCAACCTTGTAACACTGCGATTTGTCAAAATATGAAGCTAAAAATCTCTAGCAGTATCTAATTTTTGCAACTAAAATTCAGTAATTAAGCATAGATGGAGGCGGGGAGGCGTGTTCAGCCGGGTGTGCAGCGGGCAGCGCAGTTCCCGATATGGCTTTAATGCAGACGAGGGAGAGGGTAGCGATCCCCGAAATGTTGAACGTCCAATGATCCATCCTCCTTCAATTAACATTGTGAATGCATGAGGGAAGTAATGGGAGGAGGACCGGGAAAATATGTAGCACAATGTGAATGCAATGCAGTTTGCACTCATATAAAGGCACCCCTCCATTCCAATGCATCTACCACATCGTACGCACCTAAGCATTTGCCTAAGCACCTACACTAAGCGCAAAAGGGCTCACTCCAGGCCCATGGCGGCGATGCGCGTGAGCGACCAGCGGCTGTGCCATGTGGTCCACGACTCCGGCATGCGGGATGGCACCGTGGGTCGTCTCCAGACGGTGTTGGCAACCGGCTGGTGGATGGCCGCCGCCGACGCCAGCTATGACTCTTAGTTGGACTAGATGATCGTTGCCACCACCAACAAGTTCACCATCGTCAAGAAGCTCACGGACAACATCGCCGTACTCCACCAGCCGCCGCGCCCGGGCTCCTCATTGCCTGCCACCCTAATCGGCCTCCATGGTCGGAACCTCTTTCAAGCACTGGTGGCCATGCGACTGCCCGCCGACGCCACGAAGAATGTCCACCTGGAGGTCGCGCTCGTCACGAGGCGCCTTGCCCTGCAAGAATTCATCGACCTACACATCAACGTGTATGAGCAAATCGTGTACATAGGTATCTACAAGACCAGTGAGGACGCTATGATGTTGGCCTTCTTCAACCGGCTGGAAGCCTTGGATGCCTTTGCTGAGAAGCACATTGACCTCACCACAAAAGCCGTTGTTCCTTAGCCGCCGATCGGTTGCCCGGTGCACTGAGTTGAGGAGGAGGAGGTCGTACGTTGATGGATGCATCTTTCTTCTTGAATCCTATAACCATCACCGCGATCGCATCATCGTGGCCTTAATTCTTATAATGCTATTGCATTCTCGTTCCAGTCAATACATACATGTGTGATCCCTTTGCTTAATTATATGCATCACTATAACTATTACTCCATCCGTCAATTTATAAGTTGTGCTACCAGTGTTTAGGGCCGGCGCATGATCACGCACGTTCGTGTGCATGCAGTTGCGCCGGGCACGGCGGGACGATGCAGTTACCCGCTGTGCCGGCCTCTGCTCGCGGCCCTCGGCAAGCTCTTCTCACCGTTTAGGCGATGCAGCGCGCTGTGCTTACCGTTAGACGTCGCAGCGCGCTCTGCTCCCGTCTGTCGGCGCACTCTGTTCGCATCCGGCGGCGCGCTCGGCTTGTGGACAACTCCTTGCGTGTTCAACTACTATATATATATATGTATATATATATATATATATATATATATGTGTGTGTGTGTGTGTGTGTGTGTGTGTGTGTGTGTGTGTGTGTGTGTGTGTGTGTGTGTATGTATATGTATATATGGTTGCTCGCCGTTGAGGCGACCGCGGAGCGCTCTGCTCGCGTCCCTCCGTGCACGCTCTGCCAGCGGTTGGGCCTGCGCACGATCACGTCGGGGGCCCCATATGCATGCGGTTGCACCGCGCGCGTTGCCACACGATGCAGTTACGTGCGGCACGATGGATTTACGCGCTGCAAATTATAACTGCCATCAAGGCCTGCCAATATTCCTGGCCGTCCGACTTCCCCTTTAATTCCTGCGGCCATTATAACCTTAGTCTCCTCAACCTTTCGATCGCGCCCCACAACACAACAAGCACACCCACAACGACACATAGAGAGGGGATGTCTAGCAGCGCTCCAATTGAGTTTGCGAGCATAAACTGGTGACCCATGCGAGGGAGACGGATCTCTCGGTGGTGTACACCATCGACCCGGCCGTGGTGGACGACTACATCAACACCGTTGAGCAGTTGCTTGCATCCATGACATTTTGGGTCGAACAATTTTTTTTTCTGTCATACTTATGACACTTCTATGACGATAATTGTGACAAACCCGGTATCATCATAGATGTGGTGGGGTCCTACTTCTATTACGAAAAATCATGACAGAAAATGGGCTTTTCGTCCTGGGCGGCCGGAGACGCAGCTGCATGACATTCTTTGGGCCGTCCATGACGGAAAAAACCATGGTAGAAGCGAGGGCGAGGAAAATATCGGGGTGTTCCCGGTTACGGTGGGTGGTCGGGGCCGAGCGATGCGTGTTTCTCTCGTACACGCACGCGCGTGGGTGTGAGGCGTTGGGCTCTAATTGAACCCAAGCGATTGCACTGCAGGCTACGCGTTACTGGACCCGAGCGATCGATCGATGGTTGTTAACTGAACCCGATCGAGCGATTCCTTCGCTACTGCTGCTAACTAAAGCCGATCGATGCTACCTCTGGATGAACAGTGAGCGTTGCTGGGGGGGGGGTTGGATGAACAGTTCCCGGTGGGGGTGGATGAACAGGACCCCGTGGTGTTGCCTCTGTATGAACAGGACCCTGATCGTTCGAGCTGGTTGGGGCTGGATGAACAGGACCCCGTGGAGGGCAGGATGAACAGGACCACCCCATGGAGGGCAGGATGAACAATAGACGATGGAGGGCTGGACGAACAGTAGCCCGTGGAGGGGTGGTTGAATAGGGGCCCGTGGAGAGGGCTGGTTGAACAGTAGCCAATGGAGTAGCGCGCGGTGGAGGCTGGATGAACAGGAGCCCGTGGATGAACAGTAACAACTGGAGGCTGGAGGAGGTCGATGCTGGATGAATAGTAGCCCGTGGAGGCTCGATGGGGTCGACGGTGGAGATGAACATTATCTCGTGGAGTCCCGTTTTGCGGTACGCTACACCCCTCCCGATGAACAGGACCCCCGTTTCGACCGTAGCGCTCCAATACAAGTCTGTTTCCTCTGTTTTGGGGTACGCCACACCCATCCCGATCAATAGGACCCCCATTTCGACCGTAGGAGGTCCGTTTCCTCCGTTTTGCGGTATGCCAGACCCCTCCCGATGAACAGGATCCCGTTTCGAACGTGGCCGGTCGAACACAAGGCCGTTTCCTCTATTTCGCGGTACGCCAGGCCTCGTTTCCATTGGTTGTTTCCTCCAAGCCCTCCCGATGAACACGACGACGCATTCCGTTCTGACCCAGCCGGTTGGCTCTCCATGAACACGATGATGATGTTGTTTCTCTGTTCTGACCCAGCCAAGTACACAAGCCCTGGCCGTACGTACGCGCGAGTAGGCGTTCGAGACCCCACCCGTATGTACGTACGTGGCCGTATTTACTTTCTTGCACCATGGCCGCTGTACGTACATGTACATGCTACGTGCGCGCCTCTACTACGACATGTGCACGCCTCTACATCGACCAGTATGTATGTACACGTTCGCGACCAGAATGACAACGCTACGTACGTTTCGACCAGGTGGGTCCCGATTGTCAGGCACTTCCTTGCGTGCGAAGATGTAGCTGGTGGGTCCCAGCAGTCAGGGGGCGAATCATTTTTTTGCCCGAATGCACTTCCTTGCGTGCGAAGATGTAGCTGGTGGGTCCCAGCAGTCAGGGGGAAACGTTTTTTTCATGAAATACGGTGGCCCGTCCGGTGGGTCCCCGCTGTCATGTGGAGGAATAATTATTTTGCGCGTAATAAGGAGGCACTTCCTTGGTGCGGCCGTGGACCCAACTGTCAGCCTCTCCACGTATAGTACTCTTCCGGTGGAAGTTGTTCCTTGATCACGTTGACCATGCCGCACCGAGAGCACTAGGGCGGTGGACGACGGCGAGGCCTAGGAAGGGGAAGACGCGGAGCCGGGAAAGACGCGGCAGAGGAAGCCCGCACGGAGAGGAGTACGAGGGTTCGCTGGTTCGGCTGCGATGTGAGGCTGCCATTGCCGTAGGGCCTGGCCGACGGTGGGAATAGTAGGGGGTGGTGAGGCCTCCGCGGCAGCACAGCCGGCGACGGGAGGCAGGAGCATGCGGCACGACCGACGCTGCTTTGGGTGGCTGGAGCAAGAAGACCAGAGGTTGAAGAAGCACTACGGCCGTTGGATGGACATCGTACGGTTACTAGATCTAGAATCGTTCATATTGACTAAGTTGAAAAAGCACTCTGCCCCATCATCTTAGTAGGCCCACAAGTCAGCCACCCACCAAGATGGGTCCCAACTAGCAGGGGGAGTATTCATTTTTTGTGCATAATAAGGTGGTACTTCCGGTGGGTCCGAGCTGACAGCGGGGGGAACGTTTTTTAGCGAAATACGTTGGCCCGTCTGGTGGGTCCCAACAGTCAGGGGGGAAACATTTTTTTCGCCAAATACGGTGGCCCGTCCGGTGGGTCCCTGCTATCAGGTGGAGGAATATTTTTTTCCGCGTAATAAGGAGGCACTTCCTTGCGGCTGCCGTGGACCCAATTGTCAGCCTCTCCACGTACAGTACTCTTCCGATGGAAGTCGTTCCTTGACCACGTTGACCACGCCACACCGAGAGCACCAGGGCGATGGACGACGACGAGGCCTAGGAAGGGGACGACGCAAAGGCGGGGAAGACGCGGCAGTGGATGCCAACTCGTAGAGGAGTATGCGGGTTCACTAGTTCGCTGCGGTGTGAGGCTGCCGTCGCCGCAGAATAACAGGGGGTGTGGGTGAGTAGAGGGATGGCCTGGCCAGCGGTGGGAGTAGTAGGGGGCGGTGAGGCCTCCGCCACATCGCAGCCGGCCATGGGAGGCAGGAGCACGAGGCACGACCGTTGCTGGTTTGGGCGGCTGGAGCAAGAAGACCAGAGGTTGAAGAAGCACTACGTACGGCCGTTGGATGGACATCGTACGGTCACTGGAGCTAGAATCGTGCATATTGACTAAGTTGACAAAGCCCTCCGTCCCCGTCAACTTAGTAGGCCCACAAGTCAGCCTGCCACTATAATGGGTCCCAGCTAGCAGGGTGAGTATTCATTTTTTTTGTGCGTAATAAGGACACACTTCCTTGCGTGCGAAGATGTAACTGGTGGGTCCGACCTGTCAGTGGCGGTAATGTTTTTTTTTGCGAAATATAGAGGCCCTTTCGTTGGGTTCCAGATGTCAGGTGGAGGAATCATTATTTTGCGCGTAATAAGGAGGCATTTCCTTGTGTGCGGCCGTGGACCCAGCTATCAGCCTCTCCCCGTACAGTCCACTTCAGATGCATGTCGGTCGTTGACCACGTTGACCAGGCTGCGCCGAGAGCACCAGGGCGGTGGACGACGGCGAGGCCTAGGAAGGGAACGACACGGAGGCAGGGAAGACTCGGCAGTTGTTTCCCACGTGGAGGGGAGTACGACTATACGAGGGTTTACTGGTTCGTCTGCCGTCGCCGGAGAATAACAGCAGGTGTGGGTGAGTAGAGGGATGGATAGGGCAACGATGGGAGTATGGTGGGGCGGTGAGGCCTGCGCGGCAGCACAGCCGGCCGCGGGAAGGAGGAAGCAGGCAGTCCCGCCGACGCTTGTTTGAGCGGCTGGACCAGGAAGAGCAAAGATTGAAGAAGCACGACGACCGTTGGATGGACATCCAATAATCAATGCTTGTGCGTCAACCTTTTTTTAGGAAAGCCTCAAATCTGTGGAAAACAGCATACATCCCATGTGCCATTATTGCTAATAATTTACATCCCATTTGCT
This sequence comes from Secale cereale, assembly GCA_902687465.1. Taxonomy (NCBI): domain Eukaryota; kingdom Viridiplantae; phylum Streptophyta; class Magnoliopsida; order Poales; family Poaceae; genus Secale; species Secale cereale. Next base: position 725,362,161 of record LR738711.1, read on the forward strand.
AATTCTTAAGATTTTTTTGGAGCCCATATTCTTTTTGTTAGCATTACAGCCCATATTGTGGCCGCGGTTAAAAAATTATACGAAATTTTGCATATTTCGGTGCGGTCCGAACTGCTTTTAATCCCGAAATTTCGAGTCACATTCAAACTGATTTTAAAAATAAATGTATATCAATATAAAATCCAACAAATTGTCCATGCATAAAAATTAATGCAATTTAAAATCTTGAAATGAAAAAAAAATGAAATTTGAAACTAATTGCCAGTTTGATGTGTTTTGAAAATGTACAGCCCATTTCTCATTACTGGTAGGACATTTTCTCATCCAGCCGAATGAAGCTCTACTCGTCTTGAAAGATTTGCAGCCCAACAGGCCTGACAAAGCGACTTACTTGGCAAATCACAAAAAAACTGGGCTAGCCATTTTCAGAAAAAAAAGAAAACTACTGGGCTGGTTTGTGGTAAACATAAAAGAGAAGGCTCTCTAGACAGGCCAGAGTGCCCCGCACATCCCAGTTGACACCCTGCTTCCGTCCCAAAAACAAATTAGATAAATGCCACTCCAATTATGGCGATTCATAAAAATGCCACTACAATTTCCAAACTTTGAAAAATGCCACTGCAATTTTTGCAAACTTTGGAAAACGCCACTGCAATTTGCAAACTTTGAAAAACGTCACTCCAGACTTCAAAAAATGCCACTGGAAATGGCATGAAATGGCATTTTTCAAAGTTTGGAAATTGCAGTGGCATTTCGCAGAAACACCAGATTTGGAGTGGCATTTATCAAATTAACCCAAAACAAAAATAACTGGGCGAGCTGCTGGGTCCCTGGTGTCAGCCGCTCGTTGTGCAATTCTCTCGTTTATTGACTATGTTGACAATGGCATGGGACCCAGATGTCAGAAATCCATTAGGAGGGGGCATTTTTTTATTGGCTTGAAATAAGGAGGCACTCGCTTGCGTACTTCCATGACCTTGGCGGGTCCTTGCTGTCATTCTCTCCACGTACAATCATCTCCTGATTGTGTACGCATCAACTTGGTAGGCCCACAAGTCAGCCTCTAAACCTGTGGAGGACAAATACAACCCATTTAAAAAAATAACATCCCATTCCATACGTTCAAAGGGAAAGTTCAACATTCAGAGCAAAGTAACAGGTCTGATCCACATATAGAGTACTGAACTTCCACGTTGACAACCATCATAGCCAAGTTAACTATCTACTCCCACTAATACTATAGTAGCGTACAAGTACAAACTTACTCTTAGCTAACTAGATGATGCCGGCCGCCATCTGCGGTACACGCTAAACGTCGGCACCGGCGTCCTCCGCCTCGCCTCGGACTTGCTAGAGGTGCGATAGGGCGGATTGCTCGCGCGCGTTGGCCCTTTCCGTGCCGGCGTGGTCCACCAAAGCTTCAGCTCCTGAGCGGGAAACCCACTTGACGAGCTGGTAATAAAAATGGCGTCGCGAACGCGTGCGTGCCCGACAGCCTCCAGGGCTATTTGCCGGGCGCCGGCCTCCATGTAGTCGGCCCAGTTGCGGGCGCTCTGCTTGCGACTCAGAGCATCGGTGCGCTGCTGCTCCATGTCTAACTGGCGGCGCAAAACGACGATACGCTGCTCCTCCGCCAAGCGGTCGCGCTCCAACAACTCCTGCTCCTCCGCCAGGCGGTCGCGCTCCAACAAGTCCTTGATGTCCGCATTGCCATCTAAAGACCGATAGAATGGATCCTCCCTCCGTCTGCCTTCTAGTGAAAAACCGAACACTAGTTCCGGCGGTGACCACCTCCGGCCTCGCCTATCGCGGACGGGCGGGGGCATGGCGGACGTGGCGAGAGGGAGGATAAGTGGCGAGCGATGTTGGGCCGGTGGGGGCTTATGAGGATAGGGCAAGTTGGGTCATGGTTCCACCATAGAAGGCCGGGAAACAGTACTTATAGGTAAAAGGTAGCCCGACGGTCATCGGAATTCAATGCATAATTAAGCAGGCATGGCTTAGTGCGCCAGCTTGCCGTGGAAAACTAGAGAAACTGAAATTCTGACTGTACCGTCCGTCCCGTCCGTGCTGGGTCGCACGCCGTCATGACGGTCAAACGAGTGCACTTGAATCATCTCCCTCCTTGTCAATAATGGTTCCACGGATTTAAAAGGCCCGCAACAATTAAAGCGCATCTTTTTTCGCATCAGTTAGCTGCCTTAATTACGGCCGACTACATGCAGGTACTCAAAATCGCTCGCAGCCAGTACGCGGAGCAGCATGCAACGAGTCACAGCCGAGGGCATTAGTTGATGAACTTTAGGTGGGAGATAAGGCATTTAGCTGCGAGATAAGGCATTTGCAAACTCGAATCATCCAGATGAGGTACTCCCTCCTTGTCAAAAATCATACCACCACTCATCATCTACCTTGGTTGGTGAGATTTTTGAATTAAGCTCTGCAAACCGAAAAGGAGGTAGTACGTGCGTGATCCGCTATTTATTTGTGTAGGATCGAGTAGGTCATTTTTTGAATTGAGCCCTACAAACCGGAAAGGAGGTAGTACGTGCGTGATCCGCTATTTATCCGTGTAGGATCAAGTAGGTCGGATAGTGTACGTGTAGGATCGAGTAGGTCGGATGGTGTACGTGTACGATCGCATTAACTGATGAACACTCACTGGTAGATAAGGCATTTGCGAACGTTTTTGCTGGCAGTTTCTTCAGATTTGCATGGCATTTTCTTCAGAGCAGCTTGTCAGTTTCTTCAGAGGTAGGCATTTTTATTCAAAAAACTACCACTTCGGATCTAGCATCGTAGCTAAAACTGCGAGGAGCGTATTAGTAGGCTAGCTAGTGATCGATCAGTAACTTGTAAACACTGAGCAAACATATATAAGGAACTATTAATGCATCTCAATGATTCACAGATCATATACAAATATGTTGCTCCAAAAGCAAAGATCAACCACAACTAAAACCAACTAGTACGATTCCCATACATAAGATCAACATGTTAATGCATCTCAATGATTCACAGATCATATACAAATATGTAGCTCCAAAAGCAAAGATCTAGAAAAAACATATGTTCTTCCTACTAACATGGATGCTTCTCTTGGCCAACATTTAGTACAGATTGAAAGACAAATTTGTTTGTGAAGTCTACAATTCCTCTTGCAAACGTAAGTGGTTTCACCAACAGCTGGAGCCATGAGAATGAACCACACATGATGGAGGAACATCCACTGTAATATGATTTGGTCTTCTCTCGATCACACGGCGAGACTATTTTCGGAATACAAACTTTCACTTAGGCAAAATGATGCCTATTGTATAATCAGACCAAAGCAATGAAGCACCTAGTGTTGGCCAATAAATAGTATAGTACTACTTTTCTGCAGTCCATGAAGTGACTATCCAATCTTTCTGTGTCTATTTTCAAATGGCACTCCATGCAGTGACTATACTATTCTCTTGTGCAGTTCAACCAAAATTGCGGTCACTTTGTGTGTTTGCCAAATAGCAATGGCCAGGCATCTCTGTCTGCACAAATATCAAGTAGCTAGTAAAGATATGCCCCACCTTGTATTGTAGGTTTAAACATGTCTCTTCCACTTAGCACCTGTCATGTTTTGCACTAGAAAATTTGATACAGTCATGTTTTGCCCTGGAAAATTTCATACTGAATTGATTTGCTTGTTCAGAGCAAAAATATAGCGCCTATTCTTCATCAGACCAAGGATATCCATGTTCGCAGTGATGGAAGAGGCGAAATCAATATGACCGAAATTGAGCATCCAATCATTGAATCATGTCCTGCACCTCCAATGTAGGTCCACCCTGCCAATAAATTCACATGCAAACCACTAGTATTACTATCTAATGACAGTACAAAAAGAGTAGCAAGATAGTAGCAAACCATGTACCGTCTTAATGAACAGCTCATAGTGCCACCAATTGGATATAAAGGTTTGGAAGAAAACATGCTCCTAATGTTGAACCAGTTGGACTTCTTGTGCAGTTCCTCTAAAATCGAGCATCCATGTTTGCATATATATTGAAAGTGTGATTACTATAAAAGTGGCACTAGTTGAAGCATAGACTCACAAATATAAGCATTCCAATTTCTTAATGGGAAAAGGTAGCAAGATTGTTTCTAACCACCTGTTTGAATGAATAAATAAGGCAACAACGGCTGATGTCAGAAAGGCATATATAGTTCTTTCTGAAAGAATGATCGATTCCTAACCTTTCCTCTTCTTTTAAGCACATTTTGTGTAGTTCAACTAAAATAAAATGACATCACCGCCTTGACAATTCAGTGACACTGTACAAAAGGAAATGACTTAACATTGCATCATGATGTCAGGTATGTAGTCGACAGGCATTAGAGACAAACTTACAGACCTCCTCCGATAACATAATGAACATTAATTTTAACAAAGGTGTGACTAGCTTTACCGGGATAATTTGTGTGAACTCTATACCCTCTGTTCCTTAATATAAGACGTTTTCACGGTTCAGTTTAAAGTACCCAAACGTCCAGTATTTAGAAAAACAGGTAGTAGTTTTCTTGAGCACATATCTGGGAAAGCTTGCCACACTTTGTTTATGTCCATACGCTAATACAACACCATTCGAAATTTCGAATACTACAAATATACACTAATCCAGTGGCTAGTGCAATAGTAGAGTAGTTATTTTATTACAGGGTATAGTACAATGGTTTTACTAAACAGATTTCCATAAGCTCTAGCACTGGAAGATTTCTATAAGAATTAACAGTACAAAATGTAAAGGTAACAAGTTTCAGCATTGGTATACTAGCTGTGCAAGAGCATTAAACCAAATACAAAAGTCTGAAGGTAACTAGCATTATTAACTAATGACAGTATTAAAAAATTGCAAACCATGTACCTTCAAGGTAAATATCATTTCGAACTCGGGTGAACATGAAAAATTGCTATCCCAATCTTGATAATCGATCAAACATAAAAACTTGATTGAACGAATCAATACAATAGCCAAAGGAGGAGGTGCCCACTCTTGACCTTTCCTCCTGTCTTCATAATTTTTTGTGCAGTTTAACCAAAATAAAATGACATCAGCGCCTTGGCATTTTGGTGACACTATACAAAAAAATTGACTAATCTCATGAAAGTGTGGTATGTAATCTATAAGCATTAACAGTGCAAAAATCTGAAGGTAGTAACAAGTTTCATCGTTGTTATACTGGCTATGCAACAACATTAGAATGCCTTAGCTGAAAAATCTTTAATATATCCACAATCACCAGCTAACCCTGAAATAATCCAGAGACATTAAATGGCATTGCTTAAATTTATCGGTGGCATTAGACTGAGTGCGGCATTAGTTAAATGTGGCATCACTTTAGCAGTAGCAATGGTTGACTTTACCGCTGGTGTTATACTAACAACAAAAACGTGGCAATAAGAGCATGGGAGACCCATTCGGATAGTGGGTGCACCAGTACGATGTACCTCCACGGATGCATAGAGTGGTGAGGGAGGTATGGTTGCCCAGAGCAACAAATATCCAGGAATCATATGTGGATTACGTCCCATTTTTGTTATGTTTAGCCACCTTTTTTCCTATGTGAGGACAACAAACCGATCGACCTGGTCATTCTCTATTGCGTTTTCATGCCTTTCTACCCATCTTCAACCAAGAGACACAAGACTTATTGGAGATATAACTACTGGGTATAAACCGCCCAGGAGGGGCCGGTTTATACTTATACTGAATTATCGAAGCCCATGAAGACATGGATATGGCATTTGATTATGGAAGACTAAAAGGCCCAAGGCCTGAAGGGTATTAGGGCCCGTAGACATAAACCGCCATCCGATGTGCAACTTGTATTGTAAGATAGGGAAGGTAGAAACTGGGCCGGGCACGTTTATGAGCCGACCTCGGGATTCTGTAAGCCAGTCGGGCGTCATCCTGTGTATATAAAGGCACGACCCGGCGGCGGTTCAGGGACAAGAAACAATAGCTCGAGACACAGGCAAAGCGAATTCGCTCCCTGGTCATCGAAACCCTAGCAATACCACAACAACTAGAGTAGGCTTTTACCTTCACCGCAAGGGGCCGAACTAGTATAAAAACTCCCTGCGTCCTTTGTCTGCTTTAATCCCTTTAAGCTAACCCGTCGCGATGTCTCCACGACTAAGTCCTTATGCTAGGACATCTGCCGTGACTAAACCACGACAGTTGGTGCCCACCGTGGGGCTATCCCACGAAGGTTTCGAGTTTTGAGAGGGCAGCTCCGAAGGGCTCAAGGGCTATGCAGTGGGCCGGATGACTAAGAATCGTCGCGGCAAGATCTACATCGACGACGCAGGCTGGGGCCCGAGGCCGACTCGATTGAGTACGGGTACCAGGTCCCCTTCGGCGGTATCCACGTCTTCATTGGCAAGATCGGCGAACTGGGCCCTGAGACGAACATCTGCACCAACATCGTCGAGATGGCTCAGCGTGCGAGACCTGCCCGGATTCGGCTTGCCGCGAAGCGTGTCTTTGTGGGAGTTGTCCACGGAGGTGAAGCTGAAGATAAATCAGAATCTGGTGGAGAGACCATTGTTTATTTTGGTGTCGAGTCATCTATTGGAGAGGCCGAGTCTTTGTACCTACTAGATGACCGGTTTGGGGGCTGTTCCGATGGCAATAGTATTCCGGACCGCCTCGATCCGCCGAGCCGAGTTGCAGTCTTCATGGCCAGATCACAATCCGTGCAACACTCTTCGACCGCAGCAGCGTTGACATCCGGTCTGGCGGCGACAGCAGCAGTTGGGGCAGGAGGCCCTGCGAAAGCCGCCCACCCAGGTATTATCCGGTTTATTTGATACTCTGATGGCGCTGTTGACTGCTGAGATTAGCCCGGCGGATAAGGAGCAGCATGACGCAGAACTTGCCAAGGTAAAGAGTCAGATAGATCAAGCCAAGGCAGATCTGGCAGCTGAAAACGTCAGGATGGCCGCGAAGCAGGCCGAGTTGGATGCTCAGGCTTATCGGCTCATGTTGGATCAGAACACATTAAATGATGTAATGAGGAGAAGGTACCAGTCTCGACTACCTCCGGTTTAGGAGGCAAGGAATCTCTTTAGCACGCCAGGAGCAGGAACCAGCAACCAACCGGTGGTAAACTGGGCAGAAGCACCTGGAACGGGGGCATCGGTCCAGCCACACGCAACGGATCCGCCTCGTCAGATCATTCCATCACAACGTGTACCGACACCTCCGGGTCATTACTCCAACCCCTTGGATAACATAGTCGTAGCCGCTTCACGATTGACGGCCCTCCCTATTGAAGGTGAATCCCCCGTAGCGGTGGAGACGCGACGGGCTAGGGAGTTCCTTCAGACAGCGTTGACTCAGCAGCTGGCTTATTCCTACAGCCGCGAGAGGATTCAGTCCACCCCCCGCCCAAGCCGGAGTTACAGCAGGCATATTGATGAGCCGCCCGTGTCAATCAGTGCGCGGAACCGTAACCTGCCTTGGGCGGATAACCCGGCAGGTGTTGGCGCGAATGCTCATGATGTGGTGGATCAGGATAGACAGCGTCAAGAGGCCGAGTTAGCAGCGCAGTACACGACCCATCAGCTTACCCCGTTTCGTCCAACCACCTCGGTGGAACCTGGAGTTACTTCCAGCTCTTTGGGAGTACCGTGTCTCACCCCCGCTTTACGTAATGTGCGTCTGCCTAAGGATTTCAAGGGACCGCGGAAGGTGCCCAATTACACTGCCGATTTATCCCTCGAGTCGTGGGTTGAAAGCTATGAGATGGTGATGGAGACGCTGGATGTGGACGATGCGGCGTGTTCTAAGTACTTCACCATGATGTTGGAAGGAACGACTCGTACTTGGCTAAAAGGGTTGCCAGCTAATTCCATCGGGTCATGGGCCGAGTTAAGGCGCTGGTTTATCCAGAATGTCAAAGACACATGCAAGCAGCCCATGTCAATTGTGGACTTGGCTGCCTGTGTTCAAGGAGGGAATGAATCAACAAGTCACTAGGTGCGCCGGGTTTCAGAGATCCTGCATTCATCAGACCACATCAACCCTGATACAACAGTCTTAACATTGGAAGGCAATTGCCGGTTCATGCCTCTGAAGCTGAAGTTGGGACGGCTCAAACGTCACTGTGATGACATGGGGATGCTCATGGCAGCTCTGGTTAAGTACGCCGATTTTGACAGTACCAAGGACCCAGAGTCTGACGACGAAAAGTCGGGAAAGGGAAAGAAGAATGGTAAAGTGCCGCAACCTAATCCGGCGAGCCATGGAAACAGCGGTAAGCGTAAAGCGGATAGCAATTCAGATTTTGTGGCTAACACCAATACGCAGAATGATGGTCAGTGTCGTAAAGGTAGGCCGCCCCCCACGGAGCGGAGGATCAAATATCACTCTTGAGCGCCAGTTAAATCAGCCTTGCCCTAGGCACGGGACGAAGGAAAGACCAGCTACGTACCTCTGGAAGGATTGATTTATTATGTGGGAGTTCAAAAATTCAGATCGTTTCCAATATGATCATGGACCGTCCGGCGGTTCAGGGTCTGGTTCTCATGGGTCGGGTTATCACGGTGGTGGTTCTGGCTCAGGATTCCAAGGCAATCAGAGTGGACACGGCAATCAAGGTAGTCAAGGCAGCCAAGGTGGTTATAATCATCAGCAGCAACAGTTAGGTTATCAGAGCAACCCGAAGCAGTTGAATAGTGGGCAGTATCATGTCTTCACCACTAGCCTGTGTAAGCGTGATCAGAAGGTTTATAAAAGGGCAGTGCACTCCGTTGAACCGGCGGTGCCTCGTTATTTACGATGGTCGGAGCAGCCCATTTTGTGGAGTCGTGAGGATCATCCGCCCCGGGTTGATAATTCGGGTCAGCTGGCACTGGTGGTGGCACCTCAGGTTGGGGGGGTATAAGTTTAGCAAGGTGCTCATGGACGGAGGGAGCAGCATCAACATCCTTTATTATGAAACCTTCAGTCGCATGGGGTTAACAGATAAAAGGCTCAGACCGTCAAACACTGTCTTCCATGGTGTAGTACCAGGTAAATCGACGTCCGGTTGGTAAGATAATGTGGAGGTTACCTTTGGAGATGAGCATGACTCAAGATCAGAGACTTTGACCTTTGAAGTGCTAAAAATCAAGAGCCCGTATCATGCCTTGTTTGTGCAGCCGGTTTATGCTAAGTTCATGGCGAGGCCCTGTTATATTTATCTACAGCTCAAAATGCCGGGTCATAAGGGGACCATCACAGTACATGGGAGCCGTAAGATCGCTTTGGAATGTGAAGAAGGTGATGCGTCCTATGCTGAGTCGGTTTGCGCAAGAGAGGATTTGAAATTTTACAAAGATAATGTCGATCCGGTAGATATGACTCCTTTGAAAAAGCCAACTACAGAGCATGATCCGGCCTTGAAGTTTAAATCGGCTAATGAGACTAATCTGGTGGATTTTGTTCCTGGCAATTCATCCAAGCAGTTTAGCATCAGCGCTAACTTAGATCCGTAATAGGAAGGCGCGCTCATCGAGTTCATCCGTGAGAATCGGGACATCTTTGCATGGAAACCTTCTGACATGCCAGGTGTACCGAGAGGACTTGCTGAGCACACTCTTAATGTTGATCCCAAGTTTAAACAGGTAAAGCAGTTTCTCCGCTGCTTCAATGGAGAAATACGCAAAGCCATTGGTGAAGAGGTAGCCAGGCTCTTGGCGGCTGGATTTATTGTTGAGGTATTTCATCCTGAATGGTTGGCTAATCCGGTGCTGGTACTTAAGAAGAACAACACTTGGCGTATGTGTGTGGACTACACAGATTTGAACAAGACTTGTCCGGCTGATCCCTTTGCTCTCCCTCGTAATGATCAAATCATTGATGCTACGGCGGGTTGTGAGTGTTTGAGTTGTCTGGATGCTTATTCCGGCTATCATCAGATCAAAATGGTAGTTAAGGACTAGGAGAAGACAACTTTTATAACTCCCTTTGGAGCCTTCTGCTATGTGTCTATGCCCTTTGGGCTCAAGAGTGCCCATGCGACTTATCAGTGTTGTGTGCAGAATTGTCTTCATAAACAGATTGGGTGTAATGTTCATGCATATGTGGATGATATTGTGGTAAAATCCAGAAAGGAGGAGACATTGATATATGACTTGAAGGAAACTTTTGATAATCTTCGGGTCTATAAGATGATGCTTAATCCGGCCAAGTGTGTTTTTGGTGTACCGACAGGAAAGCTCTTGGGGTTTCTGGTATCAAACAGGGGCATTGAAGCTAATCCGGAGAAGATCAAAGCTATTACGTCCCTGGCTAAACCGGCGTGTATCAATGACGTTCAACGTCTGGCGGGCCGCATTGCAGCGATGAGCCGGTTTATCAGCCGATTGGGAGAAAAAGCTATCCCTCTCTACCAGATGATGAAAAAGACAAATAATTTTGTTTGGAGTGATGCTGCTAATGCGGCGTTTGAGGACTTGAAGAAACAGTTGGCAGATCCGCATGTCCTTGCTGCTCCGGTCGATAATGGGGTGATGTTACTATATGTGGCTGCTAATGCTCGGGCCGTCAGCGTAGCCATTGTAGTGGAGCGCAAGGAGGCTGGGAAGGAATATACGGTTCAACGGACGGTTTACTATATTAGTGAGGTGCTTATTGAATCCAAATAGAGGTATCTGCATTGGCAGAAACTGGTATATGGAGTCTTCATGGAAAGCCGAAAGCTTAAGCAATATTTTCAGGGTCATCCCATCACAGTGGTCAGTTCTTCCCCTTTGGGAGATATAATACAAAACAGAGAAGCAACTAGCCGGGTTACCAAGTGGGCCATTGAGCTTGGACCTCACGGGTTAAAATATGTGCCTCGTACTACAATCAAGTTCCAAGCACTTGTGGATTTCATCAATGATTGGACGGAGTTACAGGCGCCGGAAGAAAAGTCGGATCATACTTACTGGACTATTCACTTCGATGGACCCAGGCAATTGGAAGGCTCGGGGGCTGGAGTCGTATCAACTTCTGCACGAGGTGATAAATTTTGTTATGTTCTCCGTTTCATGTTCCCTTGCACTAACAATGCAGTTGAATATGAGGCTCTCCTCCACGGTCTTCGTATGGCTAAGGAGATGAATTTAAGCCGGGTTAAGTGTTTTGGTGACTCGGACCTGGTGGCTCAACAAGTATCTGGTACTTGGGACTCCAAGGACCCGCTCATGGCAGCATATCATCGAGAGGTGGATATTGTTGCTGGACATTTCAAAGGTTATCAAGTGGATCATGTGGACCGGCGAAAGAATGAAGCGGCGGATGCATTAAGCCATTTGGGTTCCCAACGTAAACCGGTTCCGCCTAATGTTTTTCTGGACGTCTTGCATAACCCATCGGTCAAGTTACCTTCAGAGGAGGATTTGGCTGTTCCTGATCCGAAGGCTCAGTTGGTAGCGGCTCTTCATGCTATCCCAGATTGGACAGTCCCATATTTGGCGATATGAACCGAGGCGAGTTACCAGAGGATGAGATTTTGGCCAGGCAGATAATCCGGCGGTCCAAGTCAATGACTATCATCAATGGAGAATTACATCATTGCGGTGTAACTGGGGCATTTTAGCATTGCGTATCTCTGGATGAAGGCCATGAGATTTTTCGTGAGATCCACGAAGGAGATTTTGGTCACCGCGCCGGTTCAAAATCCTTGGTAGCCAAAGCTTTTCGTCACGGTTTCTATTGGCTGACGGCTCATGTTGATGCTGAAGACTTGGTCAAGAAGTGTGATGCCTGTCAGAAATTCTCACGGCGTGCTCATGTACCGGCTCAAGAGTTGAGAATGATTCCAATCACTTGACCATTTGCAACTTGGGGGCTAGATATGGTTGGGCCCTTTAAGAGACCTCAGGATAAGAAGACCCACCTTCTGGTGGCGGTTGATAAGCTCACCAAGCGGGTGGAAGCAGAGCCAATTAGCAGATGTGATGCAGCCACGACGGTTCAATTCATCAAGAAGGTCATTTTCCGGTTTGGCTTTCTACACAACATTATAACTGACAATGGCACTAATTTGTCCAAGGGGGCTATGAAAGAATATTGTCAACAAGAGCACATCCGGCTTGACGTATCTTTAGTGGCTCATCCTCAATCTAATGGTGAAGCTGAGAGAGCCAATCAAGAGATCCCGAGAGGCATCAAAACCCGCCTTATGGTTCCATTACAAAGGACGCCGGGTAATTGGGTGGAGGAGTTACCTTCCGTGTCATGGAGCATCAATACCACGCCCGACAAATCTACAGGTTACACGCCTTTTTCATTGTTTACGGAGCAGAGGCAGTTCTCCTTAGTGACATCCGTCATGACTCGCCTCGTGTGGCGGCTTATGTTGAAGCTGACAATGAGAAGGCACGATAAGAAGCACTGGACCGGTTAGACGAGGAACGTGATATTGCAGCAGCACAATCGGCGATTTACCAGCAAGATCTGCGTCGATATCATGGCCGCCGGGTTAGAACCAGAACTTTTCAAGAAGGCGATCTGGTGCTCCGGCTCATCCAGGACAAGACTGATATGCACAAGTTATCCCCGCCTTGGGAAGGACCCTTTGTGGTCAGCAAGAATCTGTACAACGGGTCATACTACCTTATCGACATTCGAGAACACAAGGACTCACGCACATCAGAGGAGGAGACCCAACGACCGTGGAACATTGCTCATCTTCGTCTCTACTACACCTGAGCCATAGGCTCCTCTTATGTATATGTTTTTTGACAATGTATATATTATGATCAATATAATAAACCAGCATCCCTGCTAAAGCGGGGCCTCTGCTGTTTTTTCCATAAGAGTTTGTCACATGGGGGCTTCTGTTTATAAAACGGAGTTCTCACGGCCCTCTTGAACCGGCTATCAAGCCAACATTATCATAAGAGCACAGCTCTGGTTACTTCAGTAATCTGGCTATCAAGCCAGTATTATTATAAGGGGTAAAAGAGAGTTTGATGCACAGCACAACTCAAACATATGCACCCACTGAGCACAGCTCACAATGATACTTGGGGGCTCTTGTTGCACAGCAACAAACAATTTTTAAGGCCCTTGTAATAGGCTATCAAGCCAGGCTTTGAAGCCGGGTGTATTCACCTAAAACCCCGGGTTAACCTGCCTTCATCAAGTAATTCACTCCGTCCAAGTAAACCTGGTATGACCCAACGAACGTTTGACAAGTCAATCTTATACAGACCCTGAACTTGTCAACGTTAAAATGACGATTTGTTAATGTGAGGTCCATCTTAAAAGGCTTTGTGAAATGGTTTAACTCAGTGGCCTGGCAGCCCATGAAAAGCCTTGAATTTAGGCCCGGCAGCCCGTAAAAAGCCTCGCATGATTTTTTGACAAGTTTTTTCTCTTTTGCGATTTACGACACTTTTTATGATCAACCGATGTTCATTGACTCGTCCTAGGTGTTGACTATAAGTCACGATTATCAAATAATCCTGTGTTTATAAACCTATCTGGCTTCGATTACAAATCGCCAGTATTATATGCAGCTAATCCGGTGTTTATCACAACCCGGTATGGTTTTATCATAAACTCGCAAAATATTGCAGGAGTCATCAATACCCACGATTTGGGATTATCACCCTTACTGCAAAAAGTTGGTAAAACCAACGATGTGATTCAATACCACAGGTATGATCTATTTCATATTTAATTATTTAAAAATGCAGCCTGGGTTGTAAACCTAGGTCATGTGTTTGGGCATTATGACCCGTCCGGTGATAAACCGCCAGGACACTTTAAACTTGTTTTATGCAGAAACAAGTTGAATAAAGCCATTCAGAAGGATAAGCATACATATTATAAGGATATCGGATTAAACAGTGTTACGCAAAGTGAATATGCACGATGGCATAATAGACCAAGTGTTTTCAACTAGCCTATTACAAGGCGTGTTGCAGCCCAAAAGAATAAATGTTTGCGGCAAGGATTGCGGTAGGCAGAAGGGTAAACCGGCTCCCGGTTTATGATTCCTCGCCTTGCCGGCTTGATAGCTGTGGGTCAGCCTGCGCCGTTTCCTCTTCTTCTCCGCACAGTGGCTGGAAGTGAACAATTGCCCAGTCGATCCCAGTTAGGGCTTTGAATACAGCTTCATCATTTATAAGCACAGAGGGATCAACATCAGGGGCATAAGTGTGCTTATGGACGGGCGGGATGAGATTATCCACATCATGAGTTGGCGCGCTAACCCGTTTGTTGTCAGCATCATAAACCGGCTGATAGTGGGAAAGATCAGCTTCTTCAGCTAACTGGCTGGCCAAGGGGTGCATTTCCTTTGCCAAAGCTCGAAGATCATCATTATTGAATTCTGATCCGTCTTCCTTTAAGCTTGGATAGCCGTTTCCCACATCAGCCGGATCAAGATCAGGTTCCCATGCCTTCGCCCGGGTTAATGCGGTCAGGGCACCTGCCCTTGCACCGCATCTCTTCAGTTCTTCAAACCGGGCAGGCAGCATTGACAATTTTTCCAGGGTTTCCTTGATCAACGTTGGGGCGGCTTGTTATGAGAAGCAGTACAAATAATTTGCTGCGCGCCGGTATAAAGTTGCTCTATCAGGGTATAGGCAGCCTTCAGCTTCTTCTGCATATCAGAGCCTAAATGAGCAGTACGTTTTCCTGCATCATTGCAACCATTGTTAAACCGGCAATCTATGGGATAATACGTATTTACAATAAGGGTACTTACCAAAGACAACAGTAGTCATAGCATTTATTTGACGCTTCAAGCCAGATAGTTCTTCTGCCACCGGTTTAAGGGTGGCCTCTGTGTCATCAGCCCTCTTCTTCAAAGCGGATTTTTCTATATCCCAATCCACCCGCTCCTTCTGGAAATCTTCTTTCAGTTTTTCCATAGTTGCTAAAGCGCTAGTCAATTCATCCTTGCCTTTGGAGGTTGCTGCTTGCTGGAACTTAAGGTTTTCTTGAAGGTCAGCGGTTTGAGTTTCCTTTTGCCTCAGATCAGCCTATAAGAGACACACAAATCATGAATCCGGTTTGTCCAGATCATCATCAATGTTTAAACCGGAGGATTCAGCGGTCTTCTTTTTAGTAGGCTTCTTAAGAACCTTGGTCTTGGGGCGAGATACCTTTGCCGGTTTATCTTGCGCTTTCTTCTTCCAGAACGGATCATCGCCCTGTCAAGAGATTGAGGAGTTTTAGGAGGATATTTAAAAGATTGAGTTAAAGCAACAAGTTATAGGATCCTTACAGTTGGCGGTTTATTGAGTTCACAGAAGGGAATCAACCCTATTTTGTTGCAAGCAGCCACCGGTTCATCCAGTATCTTCTTAACAGATTCATTAATCTCATTCTCTGTTAACTAAACCTCAGTATGTCGTTGAGAATCTTTGGAGTCCCCTGTATATTCGCACATTAAACCAGAGCGCCGGCTTAGAGGCAGAATGCTCCGGGAGATCCAGCAACGAACGAAGTCAACACCCGTTAAACCGTTTGCAGTGAAGGCACGAAGCTTTGAAAGTTGTGGTGCAAACTTGGATCGTTCCTTGGCACTAAGCCGTTTGGGAAAGGGATGAGTGTTGGAAAGCCGATGAGGACGATAACCCGGCAGAGGATTCTCATCAGCTGGAGATGTATCTTGGCAGTAAAACCAAGTCTGATTCCAGTCTTTAGGATGACTATGATGCTTGGCGTGAGGGAAACTGACATCTTTTCTTTTCTGAATTGACATCCCGCCAAGCTCGGTATTAGGCCCGTCCATAAATTTCGTACGGCGGTTTAAGTGGAAGAAATCCGAAACAGTTCAACTGTGGGCTCCTCTTGCACATAAGCCTCGCAAAATACTTGAAAATTGCAAATATTGGACACAGAGTTTGGTCCAATATCTTGAGGGTGGAGTTGGAAGCTAGCAAGCACATCACGGAAGAATTTTGATCCAGGAGGGCTAAACCCTCGGGATAGGTGATCAACGAACACAGTTACTTCTCCATCTTTGGGTCCAGGAGGATTTTCTGGACCATGGACTCTCCAGCGGATGACATCTTTCTTGGCTAAAGCGCCAATCTCAACTAAACCGTTCAGTTCTTCCTCAGTAACCCGGACGGAACCCAGTTGCAGGAATAAAATTGCTTGGCCATTTCAAATGAAAAAGCTGAAATTACAGATAAAAGGCTGGTTTATGATTCATGGTTAACAAGTATAAAGCGTCGATAGGTTAGCCAGAGAAGATATTGAGGTATATACACAATATTAAACCGGAGTTAGGTATTGGAAGCGTTCTGAAGACAACCGAAACGGCGGTTTAAGTGGGGCCTAATTCTACCTACCGGATTATGATTTTCTAAGGTTAAACCGCCGGTGTAAGTACGAAAGATGCAGATCTGAAATAACTAGGCGATGGAAAACAGGTTTCACAGATCAGCATGATAATTATAGATCTACAGCATATCAATAAACTCAGGTATATATTCAGACCTTAGTTAAACAGGTACTACAGCAGTTCATCAGACCTAGATGGGATTACTTTAAAGGAAGGGTGTGCTAATGACAAAAAAGGAGGACTATTGTTACAACCGCGTAGGAAAACATCAGATCTACACTCGGCATTGAAGCCATGAAGAAGAACAGGGAAGAACAGCGCAATAGTTTCGATGAACTTGCGGAAAAGCCCTAATGAGATCCATAGGAGGAGCAAAGAAAGGACTTACCAGGGCTATCGGATGCGGAGGCGCGCCGGTGGGATTCTGGTCAAAATAGGTTGATGCAGCGGCCTGTGTTGGAGCAGACGCGAAGGTCGACGGCGGCGATGGCGCTTGGGCATTGAGGAGGTGCGAGGTAGAAGAAGGGCGAAGAGGCAAGGGGAGAAAAAAGAAAGGGACCCCTTGCCCTATTTATAAGCCGAAGGGATAAACGACAGGCGCGGGAATCAAGGAGCCCAAAAAATGGATATGGGGCAGAGCTGTCGCCTCAGTCTTCGGAGGCTTATTAATAAAGGTTAAAATATATACAGTTTTTAAATGAACAGGTGATGTCATGGCGGTTTAATATGAGCCTGGAAGATGACGTTATGGCGGTTTACAAGGTCATTCGAAGGCACTGAAGAAAAGTTTTCCCGAAATGTTGAAGATTGACATGAACAGGTTCAAACCAATCTGGGGCCTAATGTTGGGGATATAACTACTGGGTATAAACCGCCCAGGAGGGGCCGGTTTATACTTATACTGAATTACTCATATCGAAGCCCATGAAGACATGGAATATGGCATTTTATTATGGAAGACTAAAAGGCCCAAGGCCCGAAGGACATTAGGGCCCGTAGACATAAACCGCCATATGGTGTGCAACTTGTATTGTAAGATAGGGAAGGTAGAAACCGTGCCGGGCACGTTTATGAGCCGGCCTCGGGATTCTGTAAGCCGGCCGGGCGTCATCCTGTGTATATAAAGGGACGACCCGACAGTGGTTCGGGGACAAGAAACAATAGCTCGAGACACAGGCAAAGCGGATTCGCTCCCTGGTCCTCGAAACCCTAGCAATACCACAACAACTAGAGTACGCTTTTACCTTCACCGCAAGGGGCCGAACTAGTATAAAAACTCCCTGCGTCCTTTGTCCGCTTTAACCCCTTTAAGCTAACCCGTCGCGATGGCTCCACGACTAAGTCCTTATGCTAGGACATATGCCGTGACTAAACCACGACAAGACTCGTTCCTTAGCTACTGATTTCCCCCTTTTCAACCTAGATGCGGGTTCGATGCCTACTCTCTTGGACAGTACAGTCTCCCTTCCTTTCCTTATTCAACCCAGACATGGATTAGTCTGCATTAAGTAGGGTTTCCTTTAATAGTGCAAATTAAGGTATTCGTTTGCGTGACCAGCAGAGCAGAGGATAGCAAATTGGGAAGATGGTGGAGTGGAAAAAGATCCACATGTAGTGACGTGGCAGATGGGGCAATAGAACAAGGGTATGGTTCGAAAAGAGGTAGCATACCTGAGGGTCAGCGGGAAGTGGCTTTGCTCGTGGTCGTCGTCCTCCGCATGCACTACGACAGCGAGCTTGGGGACGGAGGCCATCCCGCGCGGGTGCTAGGTCTGAGAGGACGGCCTCGTCATCAGTGCGTGACCTCGCTCGCCGCCGACGAGTGTGTCAACACTGCACGTCCTTTGCTTCCCTGGCGGGTCTGTGACCATCGGTGAGGAGGGTTAGAGAGAGGCCATCTTTTTTAGATCTGGAGAGAGGGTGATAGTGTGAGAAGCAACTGGGTAGCCCTTAGCAAGAAAGCTCGGAAGCACCAGCCTATATATCTTTTTTATACTACTAGTACTAGAGGTGGAGTAGTGGTAGAGTAGTTTATATTTTCTCTGCAAACAGTACCAGTTAGTCGTCCTTCAAAACTGAATGGCACGCCATTAAAAAAATAAAGGTCGATAACTAATGCGGCACCTCGGGCCAACGCGGCCAGATCGCATTTTGCACGAGAAATTACACACCATATTTCGTTGACATGTGGTCCCGTGTACCAGATGAATGTCTCCAACTTTGACCACCGTGATGCTAGGTGTGAGCCGAGGAACACTATTGGAGAGACCCCCCCCCCTCATTATTTTCCTACATTGGTCATTTGATTCATAGGATAGAATGTTATAGGATTTTTTCCTATGTAATCATGTTTTAATTGGCAATCTAGCATCCACTCCAACTTTTGTTTCACTTCTTTTGATCCTACAAAGATAGTACTTGCTCTAAATGATGTGCTGCTGGAAGAGCCGCCTATATTAATTAACCGTGCTCTAAAAAGGTGGACTAACTTTGGCTATAGTAGTACTGTAGTTTAGTAGGTGACCTTGCGCTTGGCTCTTCTCCTCTTCCTGAAGTCGAACAATGATGATGGTACTACTTCTGGCAATCTAACACCAAATGAACTGTTGCACGTCAACCGCTTGTAAGAAAAAGTTTCTCCTCGTGTTGCGAGCCACCGCGCACGCGTTGGCGAGGGAGAAGGCGTAGTAAGCAAGCTTCTCGTCGTTCTGCAAGTTGACGGGACACATCAAAGTTACGTATTTATTAGTACTCTCTTCAAAAAGGGCCGACCATGTCCAAGGCTACCTTCCCGTTCTCTGTCATTGAGTACGTGCACTATTCACGTGCCATCGAGGAGAAAAAATATTGCGTAGTACTAGGTGCCATCGAAGTGCACGACTCACAAACGCACTGCATATCTCCATTTTCTTGCATGACACACCACCTTGATGCTAGATGTCACGCGTGTCATGGAGGCATATAGTATGATTTTGTAAAATGGAGGCATATAGATGTCCCGCGTGCCGGCAACAGGATGAACAAATCTCATGTCTTAAACGAAAGAGTGGAACAACATAGATTCCCGACAACCGAGAAGGAGCTACAAACCTCGGGGTGGAGCGTCTGCACTCATAATATTTTATATTATTCAGCAATATAAATCAACCAAATCTCTCCACGTTCCTATACCATTCTATAGTATGAGAATAACTTTGAACGTAAGCCATTAATTCACTCTATCCAATGGTCATAGTTGGAAAATCCAAACAAAACCAAGCATTCGATCAACTCTTTTTTCGAGATCAACTCTTTTAGCACTTAGATTGTCGCCGCGTGCCCACCTAGCCCACCAATATATCCGCTCATGTGTGATGACCACAGGAGCTATCCACTTAGATAGTATGTTCAAAAAATAAAGGCTGATAACTAATGCGGCACCTCGGGCGAACGCGGTCAGATCGCATTTTGCACGTGAAATTCCACACCATGTTTCGTTGACATGTGGTCCCATTCCAACATGTCAGTGAGACGACGGCGAGTCCTTTTGTACAATTTCTGAAAGGACGTGTAGGCCGGGGCGCCTCTTCGTGTACCGTGGCAAACTGGCAACCGTCCACCGACTCTTCGCCTTTCCCTCCCGATTTGGAACTGTTTTCGCACGCTCTTCCTCCCTCCTCCATTTGCCTTCACCCTTCCTTCTGCCATTGTTCGATCGTCTTCTCCATGGAGGGAACAAGCCGGAAACGACCCCGTTATTCTTGCCCCGATCTGAAAGATGACGTGGTGGGGGAACTCATTGATCGATGCGACGTCATCACCTCGGCTAGCATGGCAGGTTCGTTCAAGAACATTCTCGACTCAACTAATAACATCATTACAAGGAACCCAAGGGTCCAGGAGCAGTTTGATCTCCCCTATCTTCTTCGCCGTGACCCTGTTGACTGGCGCGGGGACGAGGGAAGCCTCGCCTTGTGCAAGTTGATGCCGCTTGATAATGATACATATGATGTTAAGATGCCATCGCTTGAGGGCAAGGATTGGGCAAGCACAAATGGAGATTGGGTTGTTTATATTGGGTACAATTGCGAGTGGGAACTTGTGATTGTGTACACTCTTCAGCGGATACCACTTCCAAAAGTATCCGAGTGCCCTGAGGTTGAGCACAAAAATGATCTACGTACGTTCAAATATGATGATGGTGACTATCGTCTACGGAAGATAGCAATTTCTCGAGTTCCCAACCGCTCTTGGAATTACAAGAACTATCAAGTTGTTTCTATCTTCGACAAGTTTTTTGCCGTCCTTCGTGGTTCGACTGGATGGATATTTCTCAAAAATTAGTTTCTATACACGGATGTGTACTGTGATGCAATTGAATACGAGGGTCTTGTGTTTTCTGCCACCACTCGTGGCACTATTTTTGCATGGGATCCTCGTAGTTTTGTTACGTTTGTCTTCCGTCGTAATTCTAATTATTTCATCCACATGCATGCGAGTTAGCAAGTTTCCCTTCTGTACTAATTAACCTTCTTCTTGTGTTTCCAAGGTCCTGTGAACATTCCACCACCTATACTTGAAAAAAATTATAACCAAGGGAGAGATGACGATAGTGATAATCACGAGCATGAGGACGAGCAGGGCCCATATGCTCACTGGCGGCTGGAAACTAATTCCAATGGATCACCACTTCTTGTCTGTATACATCCCACTGCTGATGTTACTAGTGAGGGAGAAGGTGTTGTCTCCCATGGTCACACTCTTCGGACCTATTCCAACACCCATTGCATGGTATTCGGGATGGATACTAGTGTGCTAGCGCCAACACCTTCTCCCTGGTATAGTATTGATAGTCTTGGAGCAAACTCGCTCTTCCTTGGACAAAACTATCCAATGATGGTGAAAGGCGATCCAACTGCTGTTGACACAACGTTACTACCATTTATGAGAAGCAACTGTATCTATACGTCGGACATTGCGGTGGTTCCCTACCCTGGTCGTGATATAGTAGACCGCTTCAGCCTGGATGATCAGTCCTGCGTTGGTCTCGAGATTGACACTAGCTGGCCCTTCCCAAATAATCACTTGTGGTTCAAAGCAAGCGTTTCCAACGCCGAGGATTGGTTGAGTTGAAGTTCATTTCATTGCTTGTTATTTGTTGTGTGATGAAAAATTTAGTATTTATAATGTATCCTCGTTGTTATTGTGGGTTGATGACCTGTTGTAGGTAATAAAATGATATGCCTGTGATAAACTTACTAAATTTATGAATGGCTTTCGAGTCGCTTCTCTGAGTGGGTGCTACGACGAGGAAAATATATATTTTCCGAATACATATTTGTACGTGCATTGCAACAGGTTATCGGATGAGGCCAATCAACAATAGTACACTATTTGTACTAGCTTCACATGTTGCACTATCTCTATGTCTACGTATGTAATACAACAAGTTTTAAACTTGAGACCAGCCACCCATACTCACAAAGAACACTTTTTAACCTAGCACAGACTCCAGGAAATTTGGCCACAGTGTGAGGTGTGCCATATGTTAATGTGTTTGCTGTACGTAACCAGCACCTCAAATCCTTGATACTACTACTATAAGTAGTAGGAGTAGTAGGGTGGCATGGGCCAGAACAAGCATTCACGTCCAAGAGTACGGCACACGCCACCAACATGACTTCCATCTGACACCATATTTGTTGGAGTCGGTGCTACAGCAATCTCTTCAACCTCGTCATTTCTCTAACTCAGTCGTCGCACGGCGGGCGAGGTGGGGGTTTGCCGATAGTCGGTTTCCTCAACTACGGTCCCACTTGTAAGGCCAACTCCAACGCACGACCCCAAACAGACCTCCGTTTTGCCTGGATTCTGTCCGTTTGGGTAGGGCAATGGGGTCGTGTCCGGGCCATTTCTCGGATGCGGTGGCTGTGCGCCGAACGCGCGGACGCATCCTGGCTACGTACATTTTTCTTTGCAAACACATATCTTAACTTCATCATTGATTTTTTGGTACATGGAAATACATCACCAACATTTTGACTAGAAAAACAAGAACCACAAGAATACATTTTAGAAGATATCCAACTTCCAGAACTGCTCCTGTAAGTTGGATTAGTGCCTTCTCGATACATTCATTGTTGATCTACGGAGGCTCGATCATGCGTGCTTCTTTCTTCTTCAAGTGTACAGAAGGAGACGTGTATAGCCTCTGTTCTATCAGCAAGTGCACTAGTCTCATCTCTAGCTTCTATGCTAGCTAAAAGTGCTAGAACATCTACTAAATTGCGCTCTATCAATATATCTTGTACTCTTCTTCCCAATACCAAAACTTGCATCCATTCTACACAATAAAATTTTAAGTTAGCATAACTAGTCTAATCCGAGAGCACAACCGAAGATTTGGTCGAGTTCTTCCTCCTTTTGCCGACACGTGGGACATCCTGCATCCAGGTCGTGTCATGCAAGAAAATAGAGTGGTAGTTGAAGCCACATGATGTGCCTCTTGGGTTAAACTGTAAATAGAATCTTACTACTCTTGAGTAACTCCAAAAGCGGCCACCGAAGATCTTTATCGGATTTGTTTTTCATCACTAGCACGTCGAGGTGAAAGATGTGCAGTTTTAGTGGGTCCTCTTGCGTTTTCACTGACATGTGGTACCGCATATGAGCAAACAGACGATGGGCTCCGGGCGTCTGCTGGCTGGCTGAGAAGAGAGATAGAGGAGGGCTGAGCACAGACTCCAGGAAATTTGTTCTACGTAAGCAGCACCTCGATATACTGGGGTGGCATGGGCCATAACTAGCATTCATGTCTAGCAGTACGGCACACGCCACCCACACGAGTCTCATCCGACACCAATTTTCTTGGAGTCCGTGCTACAACCATCTCTTCTCCCTTCTGTTTTCTCAGCCATCACGTGATGGGCAGGGTGGGGGTTTGCCGATAGTCGGTTTCCTCAACTGTGGTCCCACTTGTAAGTGAAAATGCAACACAACACGCATTCCCCCTTGAGCGGCGTGCCGGACCAACCATGTGGGGGTGCGATGCGAACACGACAGGCTTTTCCTTTTGAACTTGTAACTTGTAAAATTTGGTTCTGCTCCATGGCGCAATCGATAGATAGAAATAACGATTTTCCCTAGAGTAATGAGAAGTTTGGTTCTGGCGCGGTTCATGCATGGAGTACGTAGGAAAATTATGAAGTTGATGCGAAAAGTAAGATAATTACTAGTAGTACCATATACTACTACATGGATTTGACGAAAAGATAAAGATACGTACGGATCCATCAATGACATCCTCACGCCCTAGTGCACTGGGTCACCAACTGACGTGTGAGGAGCAGCGTCGTTGGCGGCAAGCTCGACGTGCTTCTGAACAATGCCGTCCAAGGTTGCCCTGCGGTCCAAGAAGGCCTGCGTCCTATCATCCTCTCTTGCATGTAGTAGTCCTTGTGGACGATTTGCGCGTAGATGTGGGTGATTATGTCGATGGTGTCTTGCTGCGCCAGGCGCTACGCGGCGAGCGCGACCTCTAGGTGGACATTCTCTGGCGCGATGGCGGGCAGTCGTAGGGCCACCAGTGCGTCGAAGAGATTGTCACCATAAAGGTAGTTGAGGGTGGCGGGCATCGCAGAGCCTGGGCGCGTGGGCTGGAGGCGGACGTCAAGGACGTCCGCGAGTTTCTTGACGACGGTGAATTTGTCGAGGAAGCCGACGAGGACCTCGTCGAACAAGGAGATGAAGCTGTCCTCCAAGCGACCCCTCGCCCTGGCGACCTCAAGCACTACCTGGAGACGTTCCTTGGTGCCGGGTCGAAGGCCGGCGTCGTGGACCATCTGTCACAGCCGGCTGATGCTCACGCTCATCGCCTCCATGGGTCTAGCTTCTAGTCAACTAATCTTGCGATTGGAGTGATCACTCTTGCCCTTGGGTGCGTAGGCGCGTAGGATTTCGTAGATTGGACTAGCGGGAGCCTTTATTTGAGAAGTGCAGACTGCGCTGAATTAACGTGCGTGTTGGCCATCTACTCGTCGCCCCTCTACTACACCTGCCTTTGGCTATATGACAGGTTGGCCAGCCACCCGTTGGGCCCAAGTGTCATACACCCAAAGGCAGGTGAAGTAAGTCAATGAAGCTGCGTCCCCCTCCGTGCCCGTGCATGCTTTCAATGACTTGAGACTACCAAATATCACATGTAGTGGTTAGTTAATTGCATGTAATCCTATTAAGTAGCAAAAAGGCATTAAGTTATATCATCGATAGGAATAATGTATTTATTTAAAGAGAGAGTAGTGCATTTTTTGTGACGTGCATTACTAGATATTGCTAGTCAAATACTAAATCCAGATGGACGTGGTAGTACTACTAAATCCAGACGGTGGTGCTAGTACTAGTAGTAGTACTACCAATGTAGTAGCATTGTACTACCCGTTGGTCAAATTATTACGTGTCGCTCCTCACAGTGAAGTGACAAGACCCTACGCAGGAGATGACACCTGAGTATAGGCGCCGTGTTCGGCATACCATAGTCAGCCTCACCGTCTATAGTCACTATCATCATGGCTGTAGACCTAGCCTGCTACAACTAGCCGTGTTCGACATAATTTCCCGTGCGTAGATGCCCGTGCATTGCATGGAACACCATGATTGGGGGGTGGACGGCGCCGACAGTGATGATCGTGCTAGATTTTTCCATGGCCTTCTAGATGTGGTGGGGAGGAGATAAGGCTGATTGTGAGATACAAGGAGTTGTTTGTAAATAGGGAACAAGTGCGGGCATATTTTTGCAAAACTGGAGAAGTTTGGTTTGTATGCGTCAGATCTAGATCCGAAGGCTATTGGTGAAAGATGACACGCACAACATCATCACCAACTCATGACCTGTTTGATTCGCAAGATTTTGAAAACGCAGGAATA
The DNA here is from genome assembly GCA_902687465.1 of Secale cereale. Taxonomy (NCBI): domain Eukaryota; kingdom Viridiplantae; phylum Streptophyta; class Magnoliopsida; order Poales; family Poaceae; genus Secale; species Secale cereale. Next base: position 725,387,385 of record LR738711.1, read on the forward strand.
GGACACAACAATATTACAAGTTTCAAACTGATATTACAAATGTTAGGAGTAATGCTGCACCTACAAAGAGGGAATTACTAGGAAGTTTATGTAAGAACTTTCGTTACTTTAGGCGGATGCAGCATTATCGTACAAACTAAAATCCACTGCCCTGACAAGTCAGTAATGGGCAAATAAGTTTTCGAGTCTCTGGCCACTTGATGTTTCAAAAACAAATTCAGCTTCTGTGGAGACTTTGTCATTTAGGCTTAGACGCTTGCGGTGATCAGCACGCCATTCATTGTTGCGCCAGAGAACGCCAAACCTCATTACCTTGAGCACACTTGCCTCCAGAACAAAGAACCTGGCCAATTTAATCTCAGATGTGCTGCCTCGATAGTCGATCAAATCAATTTCTGTAAGATGGAGATCAAGGCATTCGATGAGATTGTTATAGTGCAGCACATTTTTCACTTTCGGGTCTTTTTTTATCTACAAAAGAAGAGAGCATATTAGAGCAGCTGGATGTATAAGATTGCCGTGTCATCAAGAGGTACCAATATCATTCGCTCATACGATAGGGTTGGTTGGCTAGTGATATTCTCTCTCTCTCTCTCTCTCTCTCTCTCTCTCTCTCTCTCTCTCTCTCTCTCTCTCTCTCTCTCTCTCTCTTTCTCTTTCCTCTCATTTACCAAGGAGTACGTGAAGAGCTTGGGCATTTGTTGCCTTCCACTATGTGGCCGATGCCATATTTCGCAAAAGTATGCCACATAATACGCATCGATGTCAAATCAAAAGATTTTGGCACCGCTCTCCCGATGTGAGAGAGTTGGCACCGCTGTGCACACAGACCCACAAGTATAAACAAATCAATAAAACAAACTACACCAGCCTCTCACTCTCCCAAACACGTGTTTTTAATTGCCTCAGTCCTCTCTCTCTCCCACGCAAGTGTTTTTTCATTGCGTGAGTTAATTTGGCACCGGTGCAAAGTAGGTGATCCAGATTGGCGCACCAGGTGAGCAATGGAGGGGCATCGATGCCAAATGCATCACAAGTGAATTTGGCACGTGTTTTGGCCTACATAGTGGAGGGACGTTATAGCCCACTTTTGTACTACCTCTTATTTAGTATAAAATTTTGACCATATATTTATGTAAGAAAATGCCAATGCATGTCACTAAAATTACACCATTTGAAATTATGTTCAAATACGAATCCAACGATATAGTTCTTAGTGACATGCATTACCATTTTTTCAGTTAAATCTATGGTCAAATTTTGATACTACAAAATAGGAAGAGTAAACCAGGACGGAGGTAGTACTTGCTCTTAGGGTAACCATAGAGTTATTGGAGTAGTCTAAGTTACTTTCCACTATGACTAGCCTAGGCTACTATAGTAGTACAACAAAAAAACGATGCAGGTGATCACTTGAGAAAAAAAATACTAAAAACATTTCTTTCGGTGCAGTGCGTAGATGCAGTTTTGAACACTTCACTTGCCATCGTAATTTGGGAAAATTACGAAAAAATTGAGCTACGTTGTGATTACCGTTTACTAATAGGAAAGAAGTTTCACCTCGATCAGTAGCTTCTTCGTGCACGGAAAGCATGTAGGGAATCCAACAACTTGATCTAGATTGGGGCCGATAGATTTTATTGCCAAGATCTTCACTGTGCGCATAGACTGGGTCAAGCTTGTGGGAATCATTTTCTGGAAGACGGTCATAAATACATCAAGAAGAAATTTAAAAATGTGAATTTCAAGAAGACGGAGAAGAAGATGAGTGTTGTACTCGAACGATTACGGATCCAATAAAGATTTCAGAGAATTTGGCAGACGAGTGCACCAACGCTGTCAATTTCGGCGCGTTAATGACCCTGATTTTTGTTGGACCTTCTAGATCCGATACAAGCAATATCTCAAGGAAAGGCGCATTCTTAATGACGATAACGTGGAATAGCTGGAGTGATCTCTTCCCAATTGATGTCTTGTTGCGGGGCCAGCAAGACGCATAAATCCATCGGAGATTCGTTGAGGCGATGTGGAGGCTAATGAACCCGTGGATCTGCTCAAGACGAATGTACTCGAGCGCAGTACAGCTCCGGAGCAGGTGCTCCATAGCCTTCTTCAAGATGACAACATCAAAGAGGGCGAGCTGCTTGAGTTGAGGGAGAAGAAGGGCGGGCACAACATTAATCTGGGAAAGATAGTAGGAGCTGAAGCTGGCGCGGCGCAGCGTTGGCGCGAGGCGGAGCACAGATGGCGGTAGAGAGCGACACCGTCCAGCTTCAAAGCTAAGCTCCTCGAGCTGATCTAGGGCGGGGGATAAGAACCACTTGTCGAACTTGGGTTGGACCTTGCAGTTGGTACTGAACATGCGGATGTCAAGGCGTCTGGCTGGCCCAGGGTGTGATGAAAGGATCTTGGAGACTGCGGCCATGCGTTTGCAATCACCATCGCAGAGGCAGTTGTCGATGGTGAGGTTGAGGGGGACGCGGCGCCAGAGGGGGCGCCACTGCCGGGAGAGCAGGGCGGTCCGCACGGCAGATTTGGTAGGGAGGAGGCCGACGATGACGAGCAACATGTCGTCGGGGAGGCTGCTGATGAAGTCCAGGCTCGCCGGATGTGGTTTTAGCTCGAGCCGCCTCCGCTTGTTGGCTGCCTCGCCATCCATCTCAACCGGTGGCGACGCCGGTGTACATGTTTGCTGGTGTGTGTTATGTGCTGGGTGTGCGCGACTGCGTCCTTCTGTGCATGCCACCGCGTAGTGGTGAATTGTGCGCGAGTGCGTCCTCCACGTGGAAGAAGTGTGCCCTCGATGCGTCCTCAATTTACGTGCGGGGTGCTACCTCGAGTGGTTTCAACTTTGCTTACTTCACCGCATGTCAGATGGGCCTCTAGTTTACTTATTTTCACCCACTGCCACATGGGCCAGCACACGAAGATACAGAACACAAGCTGACAAGGCAGCATGTGGACTGGTTGACCGGTCAACTAAACAATATACGGAGCTATACGCTGACACAGTGAGCGTATAATCCGTCGGTATAGAGTGTTCGTGTGAGAGGGGACGCCCGTGAGAGATAGCAGAGAGAGAGAGAGGAAAAGCTACTCCCTCCGTTCGATGATGTAGTTCCAACATTTTTTTTAAAAGTCAAACTTTTGAAACTTTGACCAAGTTTATAAATAAATTACTTATATCTACAATACCAAAGATAAATGATAGTATGAAGTAAGTACATGTTGTGATGAATCTAATGATCTTTCCAGATGTAAATGTTTTTCTCCACATATACCTGGTCAAACTTTTCTGAGGTTTGATTTTTCAAAACATCCATATGCTTATGGACGTGAGAGAGTCTCTAACTAGAGAGAGAGAGAGAGAGAGAGAGAGAGAGAAATAGAAAGAATGAGTGAAAAAGTGTGTGTGTGTGTGTGTGTGTGTGTGTGT
>LR738711.1:725397824-725419797 GCA_902687465.1 Secale cereale
CCGGCGAGCCCCCCCCCCCTGAAAATCGACTGACCCAAAAGTCCATTCAGTCGACTGAAGTGTAGCTAAATCAGAGCAGCATCACAAGCAAGAGCAAGAGCAGCAGCGCGAGCATGAGCAAGAGCAAGAACAAACCAGGTAGGGGACCGAGAGCAAGAGCAGAGCAGCAGCGCGAGCGAGACCTAAAGCATCAGCAACTCCTACTGATGTGGACGTCGCCGCAGAGGGAGCAACGCCGTGGAGGAAGTAGCCGGCGACACCGCCGTGGATGGAGTCGCGCCGTGTCGGCTCGGGACCGAGCGCCGGCAGGACCGTGAGATCGAATCAAGAAGAAAATGCGGCGATTAATGTACAACCTCTTTGGTGGCACCAATTAGGCCGCAACTTCATCCGAGGAAATGGTGATGATGATGCTCTTCCGGTGGTGCAGGTGAAGACGGCAGTGTGGGAATGGAGGTGGCGCGAAAGACGAGGGGAACGTTGGGGCAGCTCCTTGGAGGTGGAGGACGGGGTGGCTGAACCGGTGGGACAACCAGATCGAGGACGGATCCTCATCCGGTACGGTGGATGAGGGACGTCGAGGTGTTGATGTGGACAATGTCGTCGGGGAAGAGGCTCCGGCTGGGTGGAGGACGGAGGAGGGTGTGGGGCTTCACGGGTTTTGCCGGCCTCAGTGTACGAATGGGATGGGAGTGGGAACCATGGCTTAGGGACGCGCTTGTCCGAAATGTGGGGTAAGTTATGAAAGTACCCCCACCAATTTGAGGCGGTTCTTTCGGTTCAGGGGTATCACGGGCATTTCGCATGTCGGGATTTCACAGGAGGTCGCGCGCGTTGAAATTTTGGAATAGCAAGGCGCGGGTTGAGATGGAGGGAGTTGTCGGAGCACAACGAGACAAAGATATATCTTAAATATTTCGGGCTAACAAGGCGCGGGTTGAAATTTCTGGACAAGCCTAACGTGTACTGTACCAAATCAATTCGTACTACAAATGTCATTCAAAACTTTGAATTCATGTTATGTTCAATTAAAATATTTTGCTACATGTATAATGCATGCAACCTAGTACTCAAATGAACGTTTTAGTGCATTCCAAACGTATATACTACCGCTTCAATATGAGCTAAATTTGAATTTGTTTCTCTATTTGAATAAGATCTACAATAATGATTGTTGTGAAGTCAAAGCATTTGAATTCGTTTCTTTGTTTTAATAAGATCTACAATCGTCATTATTGTCAAGTTAAACCATCGTTTGTGTATTATCTTCATATCACACCACATGATTAGTCTCGAGTTACATATGAACTATGTGTACTATATGAACTCGAACTCGATTTTCTCAATCCACTTTATGTTGATTTCAAATCATAGTACATTTCAAGCTCTAGCTAGATTTTCACAAACTAAACCATGTCTCATATGTATAATGTGTTTATCACATTATGTATGGTGCCCCGCCCCTATGCCTACAAGTATTTAGATGTGAGTTGCAAACACCACACATTACCACAAATTCAAATAAAATGTGAGAATGTTCGATATATAGTATTGTTTAGATTGTTTGATATTTAGTTGTAAGCTGCAAACGCCACACATTATCACAAATTCAAATAAAATGTGAGATTGTTCGATGTATAGCATGGCTTAGATTGTTCGACATTTAGCTGTGAGTCGCAAACGCGATGCATTGTCACATTAGGGTATAACATGTGCAAAACCACAACACACGTATCACCGCTATATTCATTCATGCATATGTTTAAAACACTATGATCTCCTATTCAAATATATGAATCCACTTTCATATCAAATTATGATCTTTGTTTGTCTCTTACACCAACACAATCCTCTAACCTTTGTAACTACCACTAACTTTCTCTAGTGCATGCACACGCCCTCCTCGCCCTCCCCTCCCTCAGCATTGTATCCATCGCGCACATTCATTTTGTTTTCTTTAGGTCGTTCTCCCACAGTCTCCACAACTCCTTTCCGACACACACCGATCGATAAACGTCTCCAGCGATGTCTGCCTACAACATACACACGCACCTTCAATCTCCTCCTTTATGTGTCCTTGCCTCATGTCTCTCATACGGTCCCACACACGTGTAAACTCTCTCCCCTTTTTTCATCGATCTCACAACCACACACTCCTCCCCCTATCTAAATTGTAGCTGGGCCTCTCGCACCACCTCCTAGCTCCATTCTCTGTGTCTATATGTCTCGCCGGGCCTTATTTGCCTCTAACAAATGGACGTACACCGACCGATCTCCCGCTATACATATAGCTAGCTAGGTCCTTATAACTCGTTTTTCCCCACGCGTCGATCGATCTACCTCATTAGTTATGTCTCTCCCTTCCTCCGACAAACAACAATTGATCTACCGATCTAGTTAGGTTTGCTTACCAAACACATGGTTCCCCTTCATCATCCATGGATGTGTCCCGACAGATTTATCATGCACAGGCACACACAGAAACACATCCCCACTCTTATTGATAATATTGCAGCTCCACCCTTAGTTTGTCTAGTAGGCCTCTCCCACCATCTTCGAGAAGCAACTCCATCACCCATCCAGCACTCTACCCCTCTCCCTCCCTCTCTCTCTCCTCTCTCTCTCTGTCCCATCCTATTTCCCGTCCTTCAGTTATGTATGGATGTCGACCGATCTCCCTCAAGACATAGCTGGGTCTCTCCTTCTCAACACATATACGAGTCGTTCTACCTCTATAGTTAGGCCTCTGTCTATCCCTCCCCAAACCCCCTCCCACACGCACACATCGATACATTGAGCGCTCTAGTCATGTCTCCCCGTCACACACAAACTTGACATGTGCCCTCTGACGTTCCGGTAGCTAGGTCAGTCGCCCTATATCTTTGACTTGCACACACACACAATTTCGATGGCTCTCTTCATCGATATCGCACCCACCCACTTGATCCTCTCTTCGACTCTATCGATATGTATGACCCCTCCCTCTCTTGTCATGGATCGCCCGACCCTCTATATATGATATGGATAGGCCTCCATTTCACACACATTGCATGCAAAATTTTGTTTGAGATGTCATGGACACATATTCCCACAAATACATTCACGAAATCAACCTCCCCCCCCAAAACACTCACAAACGCACACAAGCCATTAGTCTAGGTTTATATCTCTCACACACACCCACGTAGGTGGGGGACATGCACGAAGAGAAGAGGTGCACGCACGGCGCACGTACTCCCGTCTCTTTCCCAACCACACCCGCGCGGGTACACGGTGGAGCTCATTTCTGTACGAAAAGGCAGCCAACGTGATAACTTGACACGTGTATTGGTTGTTCACTAGATGGAGGGAGGATCGTCTACCACGGATGAACAAACAAATTGCGACTTGACGCGTTATGTTAAAAAAGAGGCAAACCATGTGGGGCCTACCTTAGAGGCAAGGCTCTATACACTGGAGTACTTTTATCTTTTGATGTGACCCGTCAACTCACAGAACGAGGAGAAGCTTGCTTAGTACGCCGTCGCCCCCGCCCACGGGCGTGGTGGCTCGCAGGATGAGGTGAAGCTTGCTTACTACGCCTTAAGCCCGCTCCCTCGCCCACGCGCGTGGCGGCTCGCAGGGTGAGGAGAAAGTTTTACTACTCCCTCCGTTTACTCCTCGTCCCAACTACCTTGGTTAGAGAGATTATCATATTGTTTGGAATATATATGTCCTTTAGTAGATTTCAATATGAACTACTAGTACATACTCCAAACACTGATGTATATAGACGTATTTTAGATTGTAGATTCACTCATTTTGCTCCGTGTGTAGCATAAAGTTGAGACATTTATTTTGGAACGGAGGGAGTACATATTTGCTATGATCTGTCAGTCATTGAGATGCAATAGCATGCATGTTAGTCTCCTTTGTATTTGATGACATGTTGCAACGGGCAACCTTGGACGCAAGATACATGTAACAGAAGCTGGAAGCTTCATAGCATTGTACTATCTCGCTGATAAATTATAGTACATACTATACAAGTAGTACTATGTAAAGAGTTAGGTGTCGCACGGTGTCCAGAAAATATGGTGATAGTGTGAGGTGGGCCATGTAATCACTTAGCCTGCGTATTTTCACTCCTCTTGCACTCCTCCGCCGTAAGAATGGAGAAAAATGTAATCTAGTAGTACCTCCTTTCGCCGAAAGCGTGGGATATCCAACAGTCCTACCACCTCAGTAATAATGACCAATGAGCCGTCAAATCACATAGACCCAACAGTAAGTTGGACGGATGAAGCAACCATCACTCTTGAATCTGCTTCTCCCTTCAATGCAGGAGCCAGTTAGAGGTCGCGTTCGCTCTTCCCGGGCATGAATGCGGCACCGATTCTTTGGAGCGGCGCTAATCGTTTCGGGCAGGAAGCACGCGCGGGCGATGGAGGGGCTTTGGATGGGCCAGGGTGGTCAGGAGCGGGCGTGGTATCTATCCGCGTGTCCCTATCGGGCGCCCGAAAACGAGAGGATGCATCGACTCTCGCGGCTAAAATCGTACACTACACACCATCTCTCTGTAGGAGTAGGTCGATCTATCGCTCTCTCTAACACACACATGCTGTTAAACACACACACGCACACGCACACGCACACACAGGTTCATAGAATAGGAAAATTGTGCGAGTGCGAAGCCACAGGAAGTGAGATACAAATGGAGTACGTACAAACTATGACCAGCCTAAGCGATGTAACCAAACGCTCCTTACTCTGCCTTGTTATCTCCCCCGGAAACCCAATGCATGGAGCGCAACTACGCGTTGACCAGTCAAGAAATCAAAGTCGGCTTGCATGCGAGTTAATACATGGCCCTGCATGGTAGCAAAAACGACATCTCTTAGGGCTTCTTTGATTCCAAGGATTCTCAAAGGAATTTTGAAGGATTCAATTCCTTAGGATTTTTTCTTATGTGGGTTGTTTGATTCATAGGATTCTAAACCATAGGAACTTTTCCATGGGATTCATTTGCACTAGATTTCATAGGAAATTTTCAATCCACACTAACCTCTTTGAAAGAATCCTAAGTTTTTTCTGTGCACGATCAAACACTCATAGAATCATGTAGAATTCAAGATGACATGCCACCCCAATCCCACGTTTTTCCTATTCCTGCATTTTGTAAATCCTACGAATCAAAGAGGCCCTTAGTTGTTTGGATCGATTGTTGCGTTTAGAGACAGAAATCAGGGCTTTGATTGGAGGAATGACCGGTCCAGTTTCTCCTTCTCCTCCAATCTGCTAGCACCTTGGTCCCGCTGCACCTTCTAACATGACTTACTACACCTAGACGGAGGGAGTCGTACGAGGTACGGTGGGACACTAACTTAGGTCGAATACAAGTGCCCAAAATTGTGTGCATGTTATAATAAGGATTCACTTAAAATAGTACGTGAGCGAACAGAGGGATCAATTGGACAGTGTTCCCGAGCAGTAGCGTGATGTGTGAGGTAAGATACACCGCTGGCGCTTTTAATTTTTCTTATTAATTTGTTTGTTTCACCCTCTGACTGGTGGGACCCAACGTACTACGTGGAGAGAGGTAAGGTGACTAAGGCTGCATTATTTTTGCACCACTGTGGATAGTCTTACCAGCAAAGCCACATGACACGATTATGATTTAAATCCCAATGACTCCCACACAAAAAAAAATACGGCATGCTTGTCACATGAATGCAGGAATGTATAAAAGGTTATTTTCCTCTCGTTGAACATAACGGGAGGGTTGTGTAGCTGGTTAGCCTATTCGCTCATCAAACTTGAGGTCTCGGGCTCGATAAGTACACTTGAGCATAATTCGTGCCAGGAGGATTCTTTGACTGGTCAAAATGGATGGATACGGAGCTATACGATCTCGTAGTGACCGTATAATCACCTCACCTCATCACGTATAAGCTGCAGCCTCGGCGCTTGTTTTCTAGGGTTTGCACTCTTCACACTCTCTCTAGTATATATATACACGCTCGAGTCTCAGCGCTTGTAGTTGTTCTCTTCACTCTCTCTCACCCTCTCCAGATCTAAACAAGACTTCGTTGGCCTCTCTCTCCCCTCACTCCTGCTCTGCTTGTAGTTGCTCTCTTCACACTCTCTCACCCTCTCCAGATTTAAACAAGACTTCGTTGGCCTCTCTCTATCCCCTCACTGCTGGTCAAAGAGCCAGCAGGATCCGTCCGCCGGGTAGGGAAGGAGGCTTAACGTTGTCGCCGTTGGCGCAGCTGTTCACTTTCACCCAGTGGCGGCGCGGGAGGGCCTCCGACTCCTTCTTCGCCACCGTACATAGTGTGGGTCGAACGGCCTCCGGTCACCCACCGAACCACACCCCAAGAACCTTAAGGTATAATTTACTTATTCCACATGCATTACTCTAGCTGCATGTGGGCTTTTTCCGCTTCTGCACTCGAATCTAGGTGTTGGGTCAAACAGGAAAGTAGTAGGGATAGTTGTATACCATGAATCTAGGACGTGGTTCAAAGAGGAAAGGAATGGGGGAAAGTAGTGGGAAAAGTTGTGTAGCATGAATCTAGGACGTGGTTCAAAAAGGAAAGGAAGGGGGGAAAGTACTAGTGCAGACTGGCTATCCAGCACCTACATTAGTCGAAAAGGGAAACCAATGACAAACGCAGTACGCACATCTGTAACGAACTGATCTTTTGTTTTGGGGGACAAGGCTGTAGAGTTTGAGCAGGACTAGATTTGCTGCGCTCACATAGGGAAAGGTGTCTAAAGATAACAAAACTGGGACCAACACAAATATGCTCCTTGGTTGTTTGTTCTTTGTTGCAACAGACTGTGCATCTCCCCAGTACATCGGTAGATGCACATGGTGCTGGTGCCTCCACTGTCCCGTGCAACTCTTTAGCTATTGTTAATCTAAGGCCCTGTTTGGTTAAAAAATCCCTAGTCCCTACTTCCTTGGTTCCAGGGACTAAACATGGACTAGAGGTTATTCAATGACATGCTAAAATACCATGTTACCCCTAGTAATGAACTAATAGAGACAAGGTGCCATGCGTGGCAGGGGCAACTATTGGAAAAAGTCCAAAAAAGGCTCTCCCTCGGGGTCTTCTTTCTTTAGTCCCAAATGCCCACTTTTAGTCCCCAAAAGTTCCTTCTGTTTGGTTTAGATGGGACTGACACGGAGTTTTTTTAGTCCCTCCACCAAAATGTCCCTGTAAACAAGCACCCTCTAATAATGTTGGAGGACGACGATGCTTCTGCCTCACCGTGTCCATATATTGGGCACGGGCCTCGCCGATGGTCATGGTGCAATGCACCGGCGAGGATGGCGCGGAGGAGGGGGTTGGCGCCGGATCGTCGACTACCATGTTCTTCATTGGGACGTCGTCGTCCTCCGGTTGCTTGTCGGCCAACCAGTCGGCAGCAATGGCTGCCATCTCCTTGTGGTCCATTGTCCTCCCGTCTCGAAGAGCGCTGGAGCGCGAGGAACCCATGGTGGGCAGTAGTGGTGTGGACAGGAGAATAGGAACAGATGCGGATGACTGCGGCTATGGACGGCGCAGCAGTTTATATAGCAATGGTGGGCGGCAGAAGGGACGGACGTGTGACGCCGGAGTAGCCGCCTTGGCAACCGTGTATCATTAATGTGGGCGGCAGAAGGACGGACGGACGGCACTTGTGTCGTTTGAAGGCGGAGCAATCGCATGCACCGGGAAGCGGGGCGAGCGGCGTTGACCGTTTCGTGCGGAAAGCGCGCGCGGGCGAGGGAGGTGGTCTGGGTGGCCCAGGGCAGTCAGACTCGTGCTTGGCAGCGGGTTGGTCCAGCGGCCGGACATGCTGGCTCGCCAGCTACCTCGCCGAGCTGAGCGACGACAATCAGACGATGGACGTAGCTTCCGACCAGGAGCCGGCGCCACTGTCCAAGCCGGTTCATGCTGTGTTCACCATAGAGCAGGTGTGGCCTGATACGTCTCCAACGTATCTACTTTTCCAAACCCTTTTTGCCCTTGTTTTGGACTCTAACTTCAATGATTTGAATGGAACTAACCCGGACTGACGTTGTTTTCAGCAGAATTGCCATGGTATTGTTTTTGTGCACAAATAAAAAGTTCTCGGAATGACCTGAAAATCCATGGAGAATTATTTCAGAAAATATAAAAAATACCTGCAAGAAGATCTAGACCAGGGGGCCCACACCCTATCCACGAGGGTGGGGGGCGCGTCCCCTTTCTCGTGGGCCCCCTGGTGCTCCACCGACGTATCCCTAGATCCTATATATTCACTTTCGGGGAGAACAAAATCAGAGAGGAAGAATTATCGCGTTTTACGATACGGAGCCGCCACCAAGCCCTAATCTCTCTCGGGAGGGCTGATCGGGAGTCCGTTCAGGGCTCCGGACAGTGGAGATCGTAGCCATCGTCATAATCAACCTTCCTCCATCACCAATTCCATGATGCTCACCGCCGTGCGTGAGTAATTCCATCGTAATTCCACCGCTGCTATCATATTACTTTGCTACTAAACTACCTTGCTGCAGATATTAAGTTTCCAGGTGTGGTTAAATTGACAACTCAGCTGCTAATACTTAAGAGTATTCTTTGGCTCCCCTTGTGTCAAATCAATAAATTTGGGTTGAATACTTTACCCTCGAAAACTGTTGCGATCCCCTACACTTGTGGGTTATCAAGACTATTTTCTAGCGCCATTGCCGGGGAGCATAGCTCTATTCTTTAAGTCACTTGGGATTTATTTCTGTGATCACAATGAAGAATTTGAAGGACTCAAAAACCAAGATCTTAACCTCAACCACGAGGAGAGGTAAGGAACTGCCATCTAGCTCTGCACTTGATTCACCATCTGTTATGGGTAAATTTGCGACACCTACTCATGCTATTGAATGTGATATGTCGTATGTTCTTGATGATGCCACTTCTGCTATGTATGATGAAACTACTTCTATGCTTGATAATACTATGCCACTAGGTGAATTTCCAGATGAAGAAATTGCTAAGGTTAGGGAGAATGCAAATATTGAAACTGATGATATTTATGAAAGTGATGATGAAGCTTCTCCCAATAGATATGAATTGTCTGTTGTTCCTGAGGGTTATGTTATGGATGAAGAAACTGCTAGAGACTTTCTTGCTTGAAACGATAGTTACGATCTTAAGAAATTATTAGATAAGCTGAAAGAAAAGTCCTAGAATGCTAGAATGAAACATGACCCTGCTTTTGCTACTTCACCTATCTGTGTTACTGATAAGGATTATGAATTCTTTGTCGATCCTGAGTTAATTAATTTGGTTGAATCCGATCCTTTCCATGGCTATGAATCTGAAACTGTTGTGGCACATCTTACTAAGTTGAATGATATAGCCACCCTGTTTACCAACGATGAAAAGATTCGTTATTAGTATATCCTTAAGTTGTTTCCTTTCTCGTTAAAGGGTGATGCTAAGACTTGGTTTAATTCTCTTGATCCTAGTTGTGTGCGTAGTCCCCAGGATATGATGTATTACTTCTCTGCTAAATATTTTCCCGCTCATAAGAAATAAGCTGCCTTACGGGAACTATATAACTTTGTGCAAATTGAAGAAGAGAGTCTCCCACAAGCTTGGGGGAGACTTCTCCAATTACTTAATGCTTTGCCTGATCATCCTCTTGAGATGCATGATATACTTGATGTATTTTATAATGGACTAACCGATGCTTCCAGAGACCACCTAGATAGTTGTGATGGTAGTGTTTTCAGGTAAAGAACAGTTGATCAAGATGAATTACTATTGAATAATATGCTGGCCAATGAAAATAATTGGACACTTCCTGAACCAGCCCCTAAGCCAACTCCGAAGAAAAGAGGTGTTCTATTTCTTAGTCCTGAAGATATGCAATAGGCAAAGAAATCTATGAAAGAAAAAGGTATTAAAGCTGAAGATGTTAAGAATTTACCACCTATTGAAGAAATACATGGTCTTGATAACTCGACACAGGTAGTAAAGGTAAATTCTCTTTATAGATTTGATGAAGGTGATATTCCTTTTTATAAATCTGCTAGCCAATGCTTAGATGAGTTTGACAATTTTATTGTGAAACAAGAAAACTTCAATGCTTATGTTGGTAGACAATTACAACACAATGCTTATATGATTGAACGCTTGAGTGATTATCTGTCTAGAGCTAAAGGTGAACTGAAACTCATTAGTATACATGCTTCTATGGTTACCACTCAAGTAGAACAAGTACTTAAGGCTCAAAATGATTTGCTCAATGAATTAAGTAGTAAGAATAATGACTATGCTGTTAGAGTTGCTACTAGAGGTGGTAAAGTGACTCAGGAACCTTTGTATCCTGAAGGCCACCCTAAGAGAATTGAGCAAGATTCTCAGAGAGCTAATTTAGATGCACCTAGTTTTTCTAAGAAGAAGAAAAAGAAAAATGATAGAACTTTGCATGCTTCTAGTGAACCTGTAGCTGACACACCTGAGAATCCCAATGATATATCTGTTTCTGGTGCTGAGACACAATCTGGTAATGAACATGAACCTAGTGATAATATAAATGATGATGTTCATAATGATGCTCAACCTAGCAATGATAATGATGTAGAGATAGAACCTGCTGTTGATCTTGATAACCCTCAATCAAAGAATCAACGTTATGATAAGAGAGACTTTGTTGCTAGGAAGCACGGTAGGGAAAGAGAACCATGGGTTCAGAAACCGATGCCTTTTCCTCCGAAACCATCCAAGAAAAAGGATGATGAGGATTTTGAGCGCTTTGATGAAATGATTAGACCTATCATTTTGCGTATGCGTTTGACTGATGTGCTTAAAACAAATCCTTATGCTAAGTATATGAAAGATATTATTACCAAAAAAAGAAAGATACCTGAAGTAGAAATTTCCACCATGCTTGCCAATTACACTTTTAAAGGTGGAATACCTAAGAAACTAGGAGATCCAGGAGTACCACTATACCTTACTCCATTAAACGAAACTATGTTAGAACTGCTTTATGTGATGTTGGAGCCGGTGTTAGTGTTATGCCTCTCTCTTTATATCGTAGACTTGACTTGAGTAAGTTGACACCTACTGAAATATCTTTGCAAATGGCTGATAAATCAACTGCTATACCTGTCGGTATTTCTGAGGATGTGCCTGTTGTAGTTGCAAATGTTACTATTCTAACGGACTTTGTTATACTTGATATTCCCAAGGATGATAGTATGTCTATTATCCTTGGTAGACCCTTTTTGAATACTGTAGGGGCTGTTATTGCTTGCAACAAAGGCAATGTCACTTTTCATGTCAATGGTAATGAGCATACGGTACACTTTCCGAGGAAACAACCTCAGGTCCACAGTATCAATTATATTGGAAAATTTTACACTATCACTATTGGAGGGTTTGCATTTCCTCTTCCTACTATCAAGTAGACATATGACATTCTTATTGTTGGGGATATACATATCCCCATTAAGGTAACCTAGTGATATTCGAAAATTCTCCGTTTTCATGTTATTCGTAAAGAGTTTATTAACAAGACCTGATCAACCTTGTTAATGGAGCCCTTTTTGATGAGCATGCGATAGGTGAATCTAGATAGCACAACCTTCTGTATCCCCCTTTTACTTTCTGTTAATTAGGATAAATAAAGCAAAAATAGTATTTTCTGTCTGTTTCTAGACTTGTCCGTGCAATAAAAAAATGCCCTGAAAATAAAAGTTCTCCAAATGACTTGAAAATTAAATATGATTTTTTCTAGAATATTTGAGAAAATATGGCACAGAACACACACCGAGGGGAGTCAGCACCTGGCCACGAGGGTCCAGGGCGTGCCCCCTGCCTCGTGGGCCCCACGTGGCCCCCCTCCACTTATTCCTGCACCCACACTCTTCTTCTTCCTCCCAAAAAAATCACAAACCAGCTCAAGCACGAGTTCTAGCTCATCTTGCTGCCATTTTTTATCTCCTTGCTCAAAGCACCATTCACCAAACTGTTTGGGGAGATTGTTCCTTGGTATGTGACTCCTCCATTGGTCCAATTAGTTTTTGTTCTAGGGCTTTATTTATTGCAATTTTTTGCTGCTGTGGTGACATTGTTCTTGAGCTTGCATGTTAAATTTCCTTGGTCTCAAGTAGTTCTAATGCATGGTATAGTCTCTAGGCACTAGTAGGAGTTGTTGCTATCAATCTTGTTGAGTTTGGTTAACTTTTATTTTGAGTTACTAAATATTTCAGAAATTTTCAGAAAAGGAAAATGATAAAGAGATTGTTGAGGGGCTCCTCCAGTAAGAGCTCAGAGGAGAAGAAGAAGGAAGAAAATAAGAAGCCCAAATATAATCTTCCTCGCATGGCGGAAGTTCGATCGTGCGAATGGCCTTGTAATGATTTCATGATGTCCGCCGGTATTTACGAAGACTTTTATTGGTTGGCAAATAATGCAGGCCTCACCGACTTCCTCCACGACCAGCGTGAATAGTATCTCCTACTCACCAATATTTTCACGCAAAGTTTTCATTTTCATGCTAAGAAAGCACCACCTACAGTGGAGTTTCGTTTATATGATAAGATTAAGGAAATATCACTTTTAGAATTTTGTGAAGTATGTAAGATACCCTTTGGAGGTAGACTTGATGAACCACGTTGTGAAGACGTTGAAGGGTTCATTGACATGATAGCTGTAGGGGAAACTAGACAAGTCTTAGGGGCAAGAATCACTAGTATACACTTCCCTGTTCAGCGCTACTTTGCTTTATTTGCTAGTAGATGTTTAATTAGTCATGGGAACAGTGGGAATCTTAGTGCCCCTGATATTGCCATTTTACGCCATGCTTTGTTTCAAGACACAACTTTTAGCTTGGGTGCCGTCGTTGCTAAACGACTGAGTCTGAACCGCTCAAAAGGGCCCGTCTTTGGAGGCATCTTTGCTTCTCGCCTTGCTGAATATTGTAGAATACCTATTAGGCATCATGAGAAGGAAGAAAAATTGCTTGCCCCTGTTTATCTAGACTACAAGATCATGGTAGCATAGGATTTTATTGTTAAAGACAAGGATAGGTTGCTTAACTATAAATTAAGGTTTGATGAAAAATATTGTGAAATTGTTACCTTGCCTGCACCATCTCTGTTTGATCTGTCTACAGTCACATATCTTGTTACATCAGATGCCTTCTACAAGTACCAGGGCTAGGCACAAGCTTCAGAACCTGAGCCAGAGCCACCACTCGATCCTTACCGTCAGTCTGTTTATGGGTGGGAGCTGGATGAGCTTGCCAACCAGTGGCACCTAGAGGACACATCTCAGTACACTTGAGGAAGTAGCTTCGATCCCTGGCCATTGACCAACTTAGGCCAAAAGCCTAAGCTTGGGGGGGTACGTGTTTCTCACCGACTTTACATTCATGTTCACACACTTATTATAGTTGTCGGTGCTCACACTCTTTCACTGTACCATCCATGTTTAGTTTCAATTTCTTTTTCTTAGTCTTTTTCTTGTGTGCCAGAAAAACCTTAAGAAAAACAAAAATATTAGTTGTAGCTTCTAGTTAGTTTACTTTCCTTGCTTGTAGTAGTGGTAACTAAAAGAAAACCCAAAAAGTTTTCTCGTTCTTCTTTTGCTTGTTGGGAGCTTTCCCTTGTAAATAGTTTATTTTCCTTTCTTTGGAGGTCAAGAGTAGAAGACCATGATTGAAATTGCTTAGTGGCTCTCATATGCTTTATTGTTGATTTAACCTTGAGCCATATAACCTTGTCTTCTTCTTGTATTAAATGCTCGCTGATTCCAGCTTAGTCCAATGCACGTGCACTATTATTATTATCCACAACATTCGGTCGTGCGAGTAAAAGGCAATAAGGATGATATATGATGAACTAATTGAGATGAGAAAAGCTGGTATGAACTCGACCTCTCTTGTTTTTGTAAATATGGTAGTTCATCGTTCCTGATTCAGCTTGTTATGAATGAAACATGCTTGCAATGACAATTAGACATCATAACTGCGTATGCCATGCTTAATTAGCTGAGAATTTATAATGGTCTATCTTGTGTGCTGACATGATATTAAAATGGTTGTGATGTGGTATGATGGGGTGGTATCCTCCTTTGAACTATTCAAGTGGCCTGACTTGGCACATGTTCACACATGTAGTTGAAACAAATCAACATAGCCTCCACGATATTTATGTTCATGGTGATTTACATCCTACTCATGCTTGCATTCATTGTTGATTAATTTTAATGCATGTTCTTGACCGTTGTTGCTCTCTAGCTGGTTGCTTCCCAGTCTCTTTCTAGCCTTCACTTGTACTAAGCGGGAATACTGCTTGTGCATCCACTTCCATAAACCCCAAAGTTATTCCACATGAGTCCACTATACCTTCCTATATGTGGTATTTACCTGCCATTCCAAGTAAATTTGTATGTGCCAAACTCTAAACCTTCAAATGAAATTCTTTTTTGTATGCTCGAACAGCTCATGTACCAACTAGGGCTGTCTATATCTTCCATGCTAGGTGGGTTATTCTCACGATGAGTGGACTCCGCTCATCATTCATGAGAAAATGGCTGGTAATCGGGATGCCCAGTCCCATGCTCAAAACCATAATAATTAAACAAAACTCCCCCAGGGTTGTTGCTGGTTTGGACGGTACCCGTTGTTTCGAGTTAGCCGTGGAGTGTGCTTGTTGGTGGTTGGGGGAGTATAAAGTTTACCATTCTGTTTGGGAACCGCCTATAATGTGCGTAGCATGGGAGATATCGAGATTATTGGTTGTTATGTTGACAACGAAACTATACCGCTCAAAATGTTATTCATCTCTAATTAAAGTTCGAGTTCTGGCACCTCTACAAATCCCTGCTTCCCTCTGCAAAGAGCCTATCTATTTATTTTCATGTTGAGTCATCATCCTCTTATAAAAGAGCACCAATAGGAGAGCACCTCTGTCATTTGCATGCATTACTATTAATTTGCATTGAGTATGATCATGACTGGATCTCTTTTACCATGAATTACAATGTCTAGTCAGTCCTTGATCTTTAAAGGTGCTCTGCATTTATGTTTTGCTGTCTCAGAAAGGGCTAGCGAGATACCATCTTGTTATATCATATCTTGATTGTTTTGAGAAAGTGTTGTCATCCGAGGTTTATTATTATTACTCGCTAGCTAATTATGACATTGATGTGAGTAGTCTTGAGACTTGAAAGTTATTGTGAATGTGGTTAGTTCATGATCTTGCTGAAAACCTGAATGCTGACTTACGTATTTACAACAACAAGAGCAAACAGAGTTTGTCAAAGTTTTTCTTTATCACTTTCAGTTTATCAACTGAATAGCTTGAGGACAAGTAAAGGTTTAAGCTTGGGGGAGTTGATACGTCTCCAACGTATCTACTTTTCCAAACCCTTTTTGCCCTTGTTTTGGACTCTAACTTGCATGATTTGAATGGAACTAACCAGACGCTGTTTTCAGCAGAATTGCCATGGTGTTGTTTTTGTGCAGAAATAAAAAGTTCGCGGAATGACCTGAAAATCCACGGAGAATTATTTTGGAAAATATAAAAAATACCTGCAAGAAGATCCAGACCATGGGGCCCACACCCTATCCACGAGGGTGGGGGGCACCCCCCACCTAGGGCGCGCCCCCTGTCTCGTGGGCCCCCTGGTGCTCCACCGACGTATCCCCAGATCCTATATAACACTTTCGGGGAGAAAAAAATCAGAGAGGAAGAATTATCGCGTTTTACGATACGGAGCCGCCGCCAAGCCCTAATCTCTCTCGGGAGAGCTGATCTGGAGTCCGTTCGGGGCTCCGGAGACTGGAGATCGTCGCCATCGTCATCATCAACCTTCCTCCATCACCAATTCCATGATGCTCACCACCGTGTGTGAGTAATTCCATCGTTGGCTTGCTGGACGGTGATGGGTTGGATGGGATCTATCATGTAATCAAGTTAGTTGTGTTAGGGTTTGATCCATAGTATCCACTATATTCTGAGATTGATGTTGCTATGACTTTGATATGCTTAATGCTTGTCACTAGGGCTCGAGTGCCATGATTTCAGATCTGAACCTATTATGTTTTCATGAATATATATGTGTTCTTGATCCTATCTTGCAAGTCTATAGTCACCTACTATGTGTTATGATCCGGCAACCCCGAAGTGACAATAATTGGGACTACTCCCGGTGATGACCATAGTTTGAGGAGTTCATGTATTCACTATGTGTTAATGCTTTGGTCTGGTACTCTATTAAAAGGAGGCCTTAATATCCCTTTGTTTCCAATAGGACCCTGCTGCCATGGGAGGGTAGGACAAAAAATGGCATGCAAGTTCTTTTCCATAAGCACGTATGACTATATTCGGAATACATGCCTACATTGCATTGATGAACTGGAGCTAGTTCTGTGTCACCCTAGGTTATAACTTCTACATGATGAATTACATCCGACATAATTTCCCATCACCGGTCCAATGACTACGAGCTTTTCACATATTGCTTGTTGCTTATTTACTTTTCTGCTGCTACTATTACAAAAACTACAAAAACATTATTGTTACCTTTGTTACCGCTACCGCTGCTATCATATTACTTTGCTACTAAACTACCTTGCTGCAGATATTAAGTTTCCAGGTGTGGTTGAATTGACAACTCAGCTGCTAATACTTAAGAATATTCTTTGGCTCCCCTTGTGTCGAATCAATAAATTTGGGTTGAATACTTTACCCTCGAAAACTGTTGCGATCCTCTACACTTGTGGG
Source organism: Secale cereale (assembly GCA_902687465.1). Classification (NCBI taxonomy): domain Eukaryota; kingdom Viridiplantae; phylum Streptophyta; class Magnoliopsida; order Poales; family Poaceae; genus Secale; species Secale cereale. The sequence continues at coordinate 725,414,578 of LR738711.1, forward strand.
TTATCACGGCCGCACTTCGACACCCTAATGGCGGAAGAGATACCAGCGCAGGAGGACCTGTGCTGCAACCTCCGTCTCCTCAACGAGCACCGGTGAACAAGCGAACGACAATGCCGTCACGGACATGTGGCCCTATGATCCTGGCTTCCCGAATGAGCAGCGGGTGCTGTATCAGACCATCCGTAGGGCCCGTGAGGCCCTCTCCGTCGTCCTTCGAGTTGTTGCGCTCACCGTGGCGCCACCGTCTCGCGTTGTCAACATGGTCAACGGACATGAGGATGAGGAGATGACTTTACTTGGAGAGGATGACAGTAGGCACCCACCAGGGCCATAGCCGCACGTACGCAAGTGCCTCCTTATTAGTATATAAAAATATAAATTTTTTTGCTTCCTCCTGGTTTCCTGACATCATGGTCCCACACCATTATCAACCTATGTAGTCAATAAACGAGAGAATTGCACAAGAAGCGGCCGACAGCTGGGACCAAGCAGCTCGAGCAGTATTTGTGTTTTTGAGGTGTGAGCACTGCAGAGTTTTCCTTGAGCTATGTTTAGCCCAGATATTAATTTTTCTCCTTTGAACAACAATGAAAACATCGCTGCACCTATTAACTGGGCGGGCTGTGGCCCATCTAGCCCAGGCCAGATATCCAACTCAGATATTATTTTTTCAAGCTGAAAATGGCTAGCCCAGCTATACTTTTTTTAGGAATACCCAGGCAAGGTCAAGTTGTTCTTCTCCGCCCCGCGGGGCTGCAAATCTTTCCTAGGAGGGATGCATTAGACTTAACAAGAAAATGGGCTTTAAGAAATAATAAATGGGATGTAATTATAAAAACTGGGCGGTAACTATAAAAAATGCACCAAACACGTAATTACTTTATAAAATATTATTTTTGGATATTGAAAAATTAATTTCATTAATTGTTGCGAGCGCAATGTTTCGTTGGATTTTTACGTAATATAAATTTATATTGAAATTGTATTTAATCTGACTAGAAATTTCAGGATAAAAATATTTCAGATCCCATCAAAATGTGGGAATTTTTATTGAATTATGTATGAACGGTTGGTTGAAATGGGTTGTACTTTTAACAAACTGTAAATGGGCTGTAGTAAATTCCATTAGAATTCAAAAATTGGCTGCACATTCTTACAAATATCAAATGGGCTATAAGTTCTCTGCCACACACTTGTGGCCTTACTAAGTTGACGCGTCCCCGAAAAAAAGAGTTGACGCGTATGCAAGGCTTTGTCAACTTATAGTTAACACACGGTTCTAGCAGCAGTGGCCGTTGGATGTCCATCCAACGGATGCCGTGATTCTTCTTCAGCCTCGGATATTCTAGCTTCACCCGCGCAAAAAATGATTCCTCCCCCTGACATCTAGGGCGCACCGTTTCGGAAGCAGACCTGTGGGCCTACTAAGTTGACGTGTACCAAGGGCTTTGTCAACTTAGTCAATATAAACGATTCTAGCTGCAGTGACCGTAAGATGTCCATCCAACGATCGTCATGCTTCTTCAACCTCTGGTCTTCTTACTCCAGCCGCCCAAAGCAGCGCCGGCCGTGCCGCTTGCTCCTGCCTCCCGTGGCCGGCTGTGTTGCCGCGGTGGCCTCACCGCCCCCTACTATTCCCACCGCTGGCCAGGCCCTGCGGCAACGGCAGCCTCACACCGCAGCCGAACCAGTGAACCCTCGTACTCCTCTCCGCGCGGGCTTCCACTGCCGCGTCTTCCTCGGCTCCGCGTCGTTCCCTTCCTAGGCCTCGCCGTCGTCCACTGCCCTAGTGCTCTTGGCGTGGCGTGGTCAACATGGTCAAGGAACAACTTCCATCGGAAGAGTACTGTACATGAGAGGCTGACAGCTGGGTCCACGGCCGCAGCAAGGAAGTGCCTCCTTATTACGCGCAAAATAATGATTCCTCCACCTGACAGCGGGGACCCACCGGACGGGCCACCGTATTTCATGAAAAAATGTTTCCCCCCTGACTGCTCGGACCCGCCGGACAGGCCACCGTATTGTGCGAAAAAAATGTTCCCCCCGCTGTCAGCTCGGACCCACCGGAAGTGCCTCCTTATTACGCACAAAAAAAATGAATACTCCCCCTGCTGGTTGGGACCCACCTTGGTGCGAGGCTGACTTGTGGGCCTACTAAGTTGATGGGACGGTGTGCTTTGTCAACTTAGTCAATATGAATGATTCTTGCTCCAGTGACCGTACGATGTCCATCCAACGACCGTAGTGCTTCTTCAACCTCTGGTCGTGTTGCTTCAGCCGCCCAAAGCAGCGCCGGTCGTGCCGCATGCTCCTGCCTCCCGTGGCCGGCTTTGCTGCCACAGAGGCCTCACCGCCCCCTACTATTCCCACCGCTGTCCAGGCCATCCCTCTACTCACCCACACCCCCTGTTATTCTGCGGCGACGGCAGCCTCACACCGCAGCGAACCAGTGAACCCTCATTCTCCTCTACGCGTGGGCATCCACTACCGCGTCTTCCCCGGCTCCGCGTCGTCCCCTTCTTAGGCCTCGCCAACGGCCACCGCCGTGGTGCTCTTGACGCGGCATGGTCAACATGGTTAAGGAACGGCTTCCATCAGACATGGACTGTACGTGGAGTGGCTGAGAGCTGGGTCCACGGCCGCAGTAAGGAAGTGCCTCCTATTACGCGCAAAATAATTATTCCTCCACCTGACAGCGGGGACCCACCGGACGGGCCACCGTATTTCGCGAAAAATATATTTCCCCCTGACTGCTGGGACCCACCAGCTACATCTTTGCACGCAAGGAAGTGCGTCCGGGCAAAAAAAATGATTCGACCCCCTGACTGCTGGGACCCACCAGCTACATCTTCGCATGCAAGAAAGTGTGTGACAGTCGGGACCCACCTGGTCGAACGTACGTAGTGTTGTCATTCTGGTCGCGAACGTGTACGTACATACTGGTCGATGTAGAGGTGTGCATGTGTCGTAGCAGAGGCGCATACATAGCATGTACACGTACGTACATCGGCCAGGGTGCAAGAAAGTAAATACGTCCATGTACGTACATACGGGCGGGGTCTCGAACGCCTACTCGCGCGTACGTACGGTCAGGGCTCGTGTACATGGCTGGGTCGGAACGGAGAAATAGCGTCGTCGTCATGTTCATGGGGAGCCAACCGGCTGGGTCGGAATGGAATGCGTCGTCGTGTTCATCGGGAGGGCTTGGACAGAACAGCCGATGGAAACGAGGCATGCGTACCGCAGAACGGAGGAAACAGCCTTGTGTTAGACCGGCCACGTTCGAAACGGGATCCTGTTCATCGGGAGGGGTCTAGCATACCGCAAAACGGAGGAAATGGACCTCCTACGGTCGAAACGGGGGTCCTGTTGATCGGGAGGGGTGTGGCATACCGCAAAACGGAGGAAACGGACTTGTGTTGGAGCACTACGGTCGAAACAGGGGTCCTGTTCATCGAGAGGGGTGTGGCGTACCGCAAAACGGAGGAAACAGACTTGTGTTGGAGCGCTATGGTCGAAACGGGGGTCCTGTTCATCGGGAGGGGTGTGGCGTACCGCAAAACGGGACTCCATGGGATACTGTTCATCTCCACCGTCCACCCCATCCAGCCTCCACGGGCTACTGTTCATCCACCGTCGACCTCCTCCTGCCTCCACCTGCGACTATTCAGCCTCCATCGCGCGCTACTCCACCGGCTACTGTTCAACCAGCCCTCTCCATGGGCTCCTGTTCAACCACCCCTCCACAGGCTACTGTTCATCCAGCCCTCCACGGGGTGGTCCTGTTCATCCAGCCCTCCACGGGGTGGTCCTGTTCATCCAGCCCTCCATGGGGTCCTGTTCATGCAGCCCCAACCGGCTTGATCAATCAGGGTCTTGTTCAATACCACGGGGTCCTGTTCAGCCACCCACATCGGGAACTGTTCATCAAAACCCCCCAGCAACGCTCACTGTTCATACAGAGGCAGCATTGATCGGCTTCAGTTAGCAGCAGTAGCGAAGGAATCGCTCGCTCGGGTTCAGTTAACAGCCATCGGTCGATTGCTCGGGTTCAGTAACGCGTAGCCTGCAGTGCAATCGCTCGGGTTGAGTTAGAGCCCAACGCCTCGCTCGGGTTCAATTAGAGCCCAACGCCTCGCACCCACGCGCGTGCGTGTACGAGAGAAACGCGCATCGCTCGGCCCCGACCACCCACCATAACCGGGAACACCCTGATATTTTCCTCGCCCTCGCTTCTACCACGGTTTTTTCGTCATGGACTGCCCAAAGAATGTCATGCAGCTGCGTCTCCGGCCCGCCCAGGACAAAATGCCCATTTTCTGTCATGATTTTCTATCATAGAAGTAGGACCCCACCACATCTATGATGATACCCTGTTTTGTCACAATTATTGTCATAGAAGTGTCATAAGTATGACAGAAAAAAGTTTCGTTCGGCCCAAAATGTCACGGATGTGTCTTTTTTTGGTAGTGGTGTTTTTTCGTTTATTAGGCGAACATATCACACATGCATCTCTGAGATAGAAAAGCGAGGCGAGGAGATACACGAAGATAGCTAGTGTGTGATTGTTTGCAACGGAGAGAGACACCCTATAGCATATGTCCAATAGAGGTCTGGCCAACAAGGAACAAAGGTCGAGAGGGACACATGGAGAACATGTACGCATGGGGAGGGCAAGAGGGTGTGTTTGTGATAGAGAGACCCCCTCGAGATCGTGAGGGGACTATATGGGTGGGAGATCGAGGGAGGTGCGTGCGCGATAGAAAGATGCCCCGAGAGAAATCGTGATAGACCATGCACATGTTTGTGATGGAGACTAAGATTAGCTAGTCATATACATATAGGGGGGACTGCGTGTGCCTACAATTGAGTGAGAGACCATCATACTTGGCTAGCTAGGCATGAGATTGTGTGTGTGTGTGCGTGTGAGATGGAGAGGGAACGAGGGAGAGAGATAGTTTTTTCGATGGGCCTATCGAGTGCGACTGAGATATGCATGTGTATGTGTGACCCAGGTAGATGGAGAGTTTGAGAGAGAGGGGGAAGACCTTCGAGACGACAGAGTGGTGCGTGAGAGAGTTACGGGCAACGAGCCAAGTAATTTGTGTGCATACGATGAGTGCACCCAAGATATCTAGCTTGGACTAGAGAATCATACATAGTGTGCGAGAGAGACCTATAGATGGAGTATATATGCATGCGAACTAGAAATAACCCCCC
>LR738711.1:725421305-725431989 GCA_902687465.1 Secale cereale
GAGAGAGAGAGAGAGAGAGAGAGAGAGAGAGAGAGAGAGAGGGAGTCCGGGAGAGGGGGAGGTCGTGTTTTATGCATCAAAGACTGATCCAAACCATGCTTCGATATAAACTTGCATTCAAATATTTAAATTGGAGAACATGTTGTCTGCAATCCACACATGAACGGATATATGTGTATATCAAATAAGTTCATTAATTTGACTTTCAACATGTTCATGGAGTACTATAATAATGTACAACATGCTATTCGATTGAGGTGTTCAATTTTGGATTTAGTTCACTATTTTGACCGGGTGAACGATATATTTCATTGAATCGAGATATTTCATTTTGGGTTTGATTCCCGTTTTTGAGTGGGTCAACTATTTGTCATATAGTAAATCGCTAGCAACGAGCATGTAAAAACACATTAATCCCGAGCATCATCTCTCCATCTAAAAAAGAAGTGGCAAGCAAATATTTCTAAATTTGATTCGAATCGACTTGGTAAGGTCGACATGGATGCTCGTTCTCCCAAATTTTGAACGAACCGTTAAACATCCTCTACTAGGTGGAATTCGCCCGAGCAAATAAATGGGAGACGCGAAATTACCGTCCTATGTGGGAAACGCATTAATTGGCCCGTTGTGCATCGAGGGTAGGTTCGTAACTTCATCCAAGCACGCCTTCTCCTCAGCCGAAATGACATGTGCCGAATAATTCATAAACCATGGTCGAAAAAACACGCTCTCCTCGCCAGAAATAGCTCACGCCCACTATTTCAAAACACGCTCTCCTCGCCCGAAATCGCTCGCGCCCACTATATTTCAAAACACGCCCTCCTCGCCCGGAATCGCTCCCGCCCACTATTTGGGGACAAGCAAAGTTACTCTACTATCCCCGATCCTCAGTACACAGACCCAAGCCGGGAAGCCTAAAGGCAGGGGTAGAACTATAACTTCCCCTCACATTTCAGACAAATGCGTCTGTAAAACATGGTTCCACTCCCCTCCCAATTCCCCCCCTATTCATACCTCGTGGGCGCCAAATCACCTTCTCCCCGGAAGCTCCCTTCTCCCGAGCTGCGAAACCTCAGCCCCTCCTCCATGGCGCCCCCCACCGCACCAATTTCATAGCCGCCCTCCTCCCTAATGCCGGAGACGTTGTCCATTTGTCATCATGCACTGGGTCGTGTGCCTCTTACTCCGTGCTGCTGGAGCTGCCTCGACGACGGCCGCGTAAACCGTACCGGAGCCGATTCACCCCCGCTGTTGTTCATGGTGCCGGAGCTGCTCCAACTTCGGATCCGTCCAGAGTCCCGACGCTGCTTCCCCGTAGCTGTCGACCGTCGCGACATCGCTGTTTCCCTGCCGCCGATGGCCACCGCAACCACGCCGGCGTCACCGACTCGGCAACAGGACCTGCCTACTTCACCATGCCACCAGATAGGTCGCACCCTCATCTCAAATCACTTTATTTAGGCATCAGTTGTCTGAATTTTTATTCTGGGCCAATTGATTCCCAATGGGAAGCAGCACCCCTCGAGGCGGCGGAGCTCCTAGGCTGCCGGTTGGCTGGTGTCTAACGTAAGGGTGCGGGGCCGCAAGTTCGCCGCGGAAGCAGCGCTTAGATGACTATCTTAGAGTTGCGTGGGTTCAAGGTACTGCCGCCGCCGGATCTGGATGACGGGGAGTCTTTGTGGATTGGCCCGGGGGCGGCGCAACCACGGCAGTGCGGTGGGGCGGGGAGCGGGGTTTTGGCCAGGGCCACGGACGGCGGAGGCAAGCTGCTCTGCCGTTGGTCGCTGGCTCTTCAGGGAAGATTCCTAACAGTGTCAGCCGGGAGACACAAGACGACCATCAAGCCATCCGGCGTAGATCGGACAGTACCAATATAAAATAAAATCGTGTGACCCCAATTTAGTCTCAGTCAACAGACATGTGACCACTCTCGTACCTTGCTGTTGATTTCTTAGTGTATTTCCTCATATCAAAGAGATGTGTCGTTCTTAACATTATGCGTTATTTGCATCTTTAGCCACACCGTCTTCTGACTCACCGCAGCTGCTCCAACAAGGGAAGCATCCACCAGAAGGGAGCTATAGTCCCCACTCAATAGTTCCCTGCATCGAATGTGCGTGCCCGACATGGACAGCCACAACAACTACAGGGCCATCGACAAGTCAGCACATGATGCTCACTCCTATGGATGGCGGCCAGATAGGTTGTACCCTCATCTTACTTGTGTGCAACATTTATGGCTTTCTTATTCATCTAAGCATGGAAAATAGATTATCACATTTCACTGTATATTCATGTTGATCTCTTACGGGTCTTGTTCAGGAGTTAACGTTGTTCCATAGTTCAGCTAAGATACTTGTTCTTTAGGTAACGTTGTTCCATAGTTATCATCCATCAACCAATGCTACCCACAGGCTGGTGATTATAGTATTATACCACTTCTAGTATTACCTATGTTGTTCTTTAATACTTTTGTGTGCCATCTAGTTAATCTCGAGTACAAACGATACATATTCTGCAGCTTTCATCTGTGTCCTCCCTTTAGTTTTTGAGACCTGTTGCTGCTAGTTAACCCTAGTCCTACTATTTATGTCGTCTCCTACAGGCACTCATTACATAAATCTAACTACTAGTTGTCTTCCATGCATGTCAGATATAATTGCACACACTAATATATCCACAAGAACCTCGCGGAGCAATGTAAAGGCCAATAAACTTGATGTTAATGAAACCCAATATGATGGAACATGTAAAGGAGTTCTTCAGAAGACTTGCAGAAAGATGTTGAATCCTCTTCACCCCACAAGGTCCTTGCTCTAACTTGGCCCGTGATATGCGTACAACATGCATATAATGTCCTGGAGTGTATCTACTCTGTTGCAATGCCATGTGCTTAGCATGCTGATCATGCATGTAAATATGTTATGTCGTCCTGTTTTTTAGTACCTATTCCATTCATGATAACATGTTTTCAAATTCAAGTACTGTCATTCTACTCTATCGCAATGCCATCTGCTTAATTTGGACATCATGCTTCTGAATATCTTATGCATTGTTATTCATCAATATGTACTTCATCTATCTACCATACCATGTTTTTTGACATTGAAGCGATGTTCTAGTGCTCTGTTGCAATGCCATCTTAGTTTCCCAATCATACACGTGTATGTTGCCTTAGTTTTTTATGTATGTATTCCGCTCGCATACAGTTTTACATTCAACTACTGTTTTTTTTACTGTGTTGTCTTATCGTATCCTAGCTCTTACACCATACTCCCTCCGTCCGGATTACATGTTGTCGAAATGGATAAAAAGGATGTATCTAGAACTGAAATACGCCTAGACCCATCCATTTTTTTCCGGATGGAGGGAATACATGTCAATATGTCATGCCTTTCTATTCTTCAGTACCTATTACATCTCTTTGTTGTAGCATGTTTTATAATTGAAGCACCATTCTTCTATACAAGGCATGCAAGGGGAAGACGACTATGTTAGAATCTGAAGGGTTACAAACCAGGTCTTTGCAAAAGATCCAAACGCCAGGAGGTAATAAACCAACTCCAGTTTTTATAGATACTGCTCCAGCACAGAGAAACCCAACTCCTACTGATAATAAGCAGATTCTAGTGGCCAAAGAGCTAGTCCGCTCCAGTCCAGCAAAAATATGTCAACTCCATTCTAAGAAGCGAGTGCGTATCCTTGCATCATGAAATTTTATAGCATGCTGATCATATTTTCTACATGTTTCTTACCCATCTCTCTTTTAGAAAATAAGCTTAACAGATAGAAGAATTTCTACACCGGTATCGTCTGTGAGGAAAGATTCCTGCAGGAATTCTCTGTACTCCAATGCAGATGTAAGTACCTGTTGTATATCACTATATTTTTACATGAGCATGTATTTTGTTAATCGGCGTGAATCCAACCTTTATTTGATCTAAATTTTAGTTGTAGCAAAATGTATGATTAAAGGCCACAATGTTGATTTTTGTAAGGAAAACTACCTGGTAGTTTTGCATCATGAGTTGCATGAGTGTACTATCTCATATCACTGAGTTAGATTACTTTGGTTACGTAGTGGGTTTTCGGTGTTTTTTTACTGTGTTGTCCTGTCGTATCCCTAGCTCTTACATCATACTCCCTCCGTCCGGATTACATGTCGCAAAAATGGATAAAACTGGATGTATCTAGAACTGAAATACGCCTAGACCCATCCATATATTTCCGGATGGAGGGAATACATGTCAATATGTCATGCATTTCTATTCTCCGGTACCTATTCCATCTCTGTTATAGCATGTTTTATAATTGAAGCACCATTCTTCTATATAAGGCATGCAAGGGGAAGACGGCTATGTTAGAATATGAAGGGTTACAAACCAGGTCTTTGCAAAAGATCCAAACGCCAGTAGATAATAAACCAACTACATTTTTCATAGATACTGCTCCAGCACAGAGAAACCCAACTCGCACTAATAATAAGCAGATTCTAGTGGCCAAAGAACTAGTCCGCTCCAGTCCAGCAAAAGAATGTCAACTCCATTCTAAGAAGCGTGTGCGTATCCTCTCATCATGAATTTTTTTTAGCATTCTGATCATATTTTCTACATGTTTCTTAGCCATCTCTCTTTTAGAAAATAAGGTTAAATGATAGAAGATTTCCTTCATTGGCATTGTATTCGAGGAAAATATCTTGTGGGAATTCTTTGTGCTCCAATGCTGATGTAAGTACCTGTTGTATATCACTATATTTTTACATCAACATGTATTTTGTTAATCGACATGAATCCAACCTTTGTGTGATCTAAAATTAGTTGTAGCAAAATGTTAAAGGCACCAATGTTGATTTTTGTAAAGAAAACTGCCTGGTAATTTTGCATACTGAGCTGCATGAGTGTACTATCTCATATCATGCACATTACTGAATTGTAGTGCTGCTCTGGTTGCCCATTCATTCATTGTGTCAATGTTGCTTTCGTATTTCCTTACCTGGCTGATGATAGATGTGCCATATTGTGTTAATTTAGTGTTGGCTAGTTGCCCAAACGTTCGTTGTGCCAATGTTGCTTTCCTATTATCTGACATGGCCAATGATAGCAATGCTAGTGTCTTAATTTGGTGCAGGCTGCTGAAGATAAGAAGACAAACTCTAAAAACAGCAAGGCAACCCCATTGTTTCTTTCCAGTAAATCTAGGCCAGGTAATATGCCAATAACTCATGATTAATCTGTTTGGTTCCCCTCCTAATTTATGTTACGATGCAGTGGTCGAGACACTCTCCACTATCAATAATACAAGCTTGCCAAAATCGCCATCTGAATCTGTTCAGTATCCTCTGTCTCGAATGCAACGGAAAAATGTATGTCTGTGAACCAATTAATGGCTGAAGGAATGATACAAATGGTGGAGGAATCAGAGGTGCAGAGTCGTGCGACACAACAACTGATCAATGTTTTCAAAGACAGTGTAGCAAAGCAGCAAGAACTTGCCCACATGCTTATGGGCGTCATCCGTGCTGAGGTTGCAGATTCTGATGTTGTAGATCGTTAGGTTCTGTTCATTTATTTGCACTGGCATCAATCTTTGATTGCCCAGTGGATGTAATTTCCTGTAATATATGCTGGATGTGCAACATTTTTCCCTGTATGATGTACCTTTGCTTGATCGGTTTTGGTCCTGTGCATAATTGCTCGTCGTAATGGGCTCAAATTATCTAATTTGGCCTAAAGACATGTACACTTTAGTGGGCCCATTAAGTTAATGGGCCGTTACCAGGCCGAAAGTTAATGGTCGGCCCTCTTAACTCCCGGGTCATTAACAGGCTGACATTGAAGCGGGCAACAGGTGGGCCCAATTGATTTCACGGGCCATTAAGAGGCCGTTACTAAGTTCGGGCTACATATGGCCCAACTATATTGTGGGCCTTTAGCAGGCCGAAAGAGACAGCGGGCTTGTACTGGACCATGAAGAGCATGGGCCGCTAAGAGGCCGAAAGTCAGGTCATATTGTATATGGCCCAATTGTGTTGTGGGCCTTTAGCAAGCCGAAAGAGAAACCGGGCTGCTATTGGACCATGAAGGGCATGGGCCGTTAAAAGGCCAAAACTCAGGTCCGACTACAAATGACCCAACTCATTTATGGTCCGTTAACAGGCTGAAAGGCACACAGGGCCGGGAATTGGCCCAACATTTAAATGGGTCGCTAAAAGGCCAAAACTCATGTCCGACTACAAATGGCCCAACAGATATATGGGCCGTCACCAGGCAGAAAGACACACCGGGCTGGAAATTGGCCCAACACTTAAATGGGTCGCTAAAAGGCCGAAACTCGGGTCCGACTACAAATGGCCCAACTAATTTATGGGCCATCAACGGGATGAAAGACACACCGGGCCGAAAATTAGCCCAATATTTAAATGGGTCGCCAAAAGGCCAAAAGATGTACATCGTGAAAAATTTCCCATCCACTGAATGGGCCGTTAACAGGCCGAAATATCATCGGGTCTATATTGAGCCCAAATATATAGCGGGGTATTAACGGGCTCGAACTAACGATGGGCTGCAATGGTGTCAAATCTTTAATGGGCCGTTGACGGGCCGAATTGGCACATCTCGTATGGGCCGTGGGCTTAAATGGACCTAACACAAGTAGGCCTTATATGGGCCGGTCTGCTATTTTTTACTGGGCCGGCCTTTTTCACCGGAATGGGCTACTGTTGGGCCGTGCCACGTGTTGACCTATCATAGGCGCCTCCTGTCCAATGAGTGGATGACATCTGTCCCAACGGTGAGGCAACACGTGTTCCCTCCGGCCAATGATGATTTTACACGTGGAAAATCCCCATTGGTCGGGGCTGTTAACGGGTTATCGGATTCAAAACCGGACCCGATAGCTTAACAGCGTTCCATTACGGTGGATGCCACGTGTCGGTCACCCTTGACGAAAGCACTTCTGTGACGCGCGATTTATCGTCCTGGAAGTGGACACTTCTGTGATGGTAATTTTGGTAATGTCATGGAACACTTCTACGACAGCACAGGTATGACTATCTTGATTCTGTCATAAATTTGTCATGGATGTACATGAATGACAGAAAATGTGACCTACTGTGACAAACACGTATCATCATGGAAGTGTATTTGTTTTGTAGTGAACGTGGTTGGCATCGACCTCCAGTACACCGCCGGTCGTCCCGGCATAAATCAGAAGGTTGCCGTCACCCAGTTGTGCGTGCGCCATCATATCCTCATCTACCACTACTGCATGGCCACAGAGCCTTGTGACCATTTCAACAGGTTTGTCAACAACACCAACTACAAGTTCGCCACGGTGGAAACCACTGACGATGTAAAAGCGCTCAGGGTTACGGGCTTGGCCTGCCAGAACCTTGTCGAAATCCGTGAGCACTACAGGGTCTGGGGTAGCACGAAGAAGGACTCCCTGGTTGAACTCACCTCGGCCATCATCGACCCCTACTACGAAAAGATGAAGCCGGATGCCAAGAGAACAAGTCTCGTATCCTGGCACAGGGCCTGGATGCGGCAACTGGATGAACCTCACCTCAGGTTTGTGGCCAAGAGCATGTACACATGCTACGAGATGCACAGGCGAAACGTTGACATAAGGAAGTGCCTTGTTACCCAAATCGACGAGCCTGGATCGAGCCACAAGCAGAGCAAGCGTCCCTAGAAGTAGATGATGATCAGATGATCGTTTATGCTAGTTGATCATGCATGTAATATATAGTTTACTTTATTGGTATGCGGAAATGTCATGTGTGTAGTAGCCACCTATGTAATTATGCATGTAATAGTTTACTTTGGTGTGTGCAAATGCCATGGTTGTATAGTCGCCACCTATGTAAGTGGATGTTTAATTTGGTTATGCAACCATGTCCTTATAAGTGTGTGTATATATATACTATGTTGTTCTATATGCATGCAATCCCATCGCACAACACACACGTCTTATTAGCAGCAACCGTCTGTGTTATTATTGGTCTTAGCACACATTTTTGATTATAGACCTATTTGCCGCGTATCACACACATCTTCTTATATTGAACCATTCCTACTCTCTTGTCTCAACACAAACAGTTCATCTGAGTGAACCGCATGCCGTATATCGCACACACCTTGATCTGCCTGACCGTTTATTTTGTGTTGCCTAATCATAAACAGTTCATCTGACTAAACCGTATGATGTACGTCGCACACGCCGTCATCTGGCAGCCCGTTTCTTTTGTTCCTCCTCATCGCAAATAGTCAATTGAACTGAACCGTATGCCCACCATCGCACATGCAACCAAAATCTGAACCGTGTTTGATGTTACGCCCTAGTTTGCGATTATGGCATAGCACACAGTTTCGTTGAAGGGTCTCTGATCGTAGTGTCGCGTTAGCAGCATCCTGTAGTAGTGTATTTGCATTGTGTTGTTGGGTGTTTGTGTGTGTTTCAGACTCCGCTGACAAGAGGGTCGAGCTCTGTCGCAATCACCCGAAGGCAACTTCCAGGGAGTTCACTATTGCTCATCACCAGCCATCTGAGGGCGTTGGTCAGGGGTCAGGGTCAGGCCAGGGTCGCGTTCGTCGTGCTGCCACAAAGCAGCTCATTGTTGAGGCCTCCGATGATTCAGAGGAAGAGTATGACTCTCAAGAAGATGCTCACTATGTCAACCCCGCAGATGCTGAGATAGAGGCTGATGATGATCTAGTTGATTAGGATGATGAAGAAGATGAAGAGGATGTGTCTAGTCCCGAGCAAGCCATTCCTGGCAGTCGTGATCTTCATGGTATGCCTTTGTCCCAATGGTCCAGGACAGAAGTGTCCACTGAGAGGCAGGCTCACCCGTATGTTGCTGCCACCGGTGTGGGGGTAGATCCCCGATTCAACAATGATTTTCAGCACCGGGTCTACCATGAGTTGCTTATGAAAAAATTGAAGAAGTTTGCTCTGCACAAGCAAGTCACTATTGAGGGTCTCCGGGACAATGATCATATATACTCCGGTGTATACACTGCTCTTGATCGTTTGGGTCTCATTTCGTTTGTCACCTTCAAACATCCATAAAATGAGGATCTTGTGATGCAGTTCTTTGCCACATTGTACTTCGCCAATGAATCTGCTCGCACTCTCACTTTGATGGATGTCTGGGACTCGTAAGTGTTCTGCTCCCATGTCCAAGTTCTCTGAAATTATTCCCTACCCGTTCATTGACAAAGAGGCTGAAAATGATGAGTTTGGCCATGTTCGGGAAGGAGGGCAGCGGCACAAGGTTGAGATTGCTTTTCCTATAAGTAGGAGAAGTCCTTTGTCATCGGCTCAATCAAAGACCAAGTGCCTCTCTATGACACTATGCACCATATCTTGAGGTACACTCTCACTCCAAAGGCGGGTCATTCTCACAATGTGCGGAGCTCCATGTTAGATGTGTTTGTTTACTTGCATAAGAGGAAGAAGGTGGATGTCCTGGATTTCATGTTCTATGAACTTTGTCAGTGTGCAGGAGAACAAGTCCTTGATATATGCTCCGCTCATTCACGCGTTGATTGAGTCAGTTTGTCCAGCCAGGTATATCTCTCATTACAAGATGACCATTCACAAGCACAACTCAAACTGGTCACCTAGTGCTCCTGCTCCTTATGTGCCTCCCAAGAAGGGGCGCAACCCTAGGCCCAAGGATCATGTCACATATACTCCTAGTATGTCCTCCACTCCACGGATCCCTAGTGGTAAGGGAAAGAAGGTAGATTCTGAGGTTGTTTTCACCAAGGGAGAGAAGAAGACCTTGTTCAAGACCTTGAACAACATTTTCAAGATGTGTCAGTCCATTCTGCGTCGTCAGATTAAGGAGGTCAACAAGGGTAAGCTCTCGCTGCGTGAGATGAAGGCAGAGAGTGCTGCGGCTGGTGAGGAGGTTATCCCAGGGTTCGAGGACAACAACAGTGTGGCCATAACTCACTCCTTTCCAATGGCAGGGTGGCATTTGACAATGATGATGGTGATGCTTCGAGTGCTCCTCCTCTTGTCTAGTTTGTATCTTTGTGTTGCCTTTTCTCCTTTTTGTTGTCTTGATGACAAAGGGGGGAGTGGTGTTCTTTAGTGTGTGTTGAGATCTCAAAGCCTCGTGTTCTTGTTGGTTATCTTTAATTGGCTTGAGATACTTTTATTTGCTTATCTTGGTGTGGTTATGAGCTACTCGTGTTTAGGTCATGAGACTGTAGGCTTTTATCTTGGACCCTAAATGATTATGCTATGATCATATTATGTTGCTTATTATGTGTCTCACGATATTTGCTCACTACACCATTTCTTGAGATCTAGGCACCGTTATAGGCTTATTATGTTTATCTCTTGTCTTGACAATGTTGATCTTGGGGGAGCCTCCTATGTGTGTGCTTGATGCTTTCTCAAGCATATATTTTATCCGGGCACACATACACGGGGAGCTTCTATGATCAATAATTGTCTCGTAGCTATTTAATTTTTTCATATCCTTTTTTTCATGTTCTAACCACGTTGTCATCAGTGCACCAAAAAGGGAGAGATTGAAAGTGCATTTGGCAGTTAAACTATATTTTGCTGTGATGACAATGTGGTTAGTGGAACTAATATTGGTTGCTAAAGTTTATCTCAGGAAATTGGTTCCATATTGATCTTGATGGAGATGTGCGACCCCCCC